>JAVJIF010004389.1:0-122068 GCA_038442645.1 Agave tequilana | reverse complement strand
CTCTTTCATGATCAAGGCTAGATACAACCGATGTGAGTATGATAGTTGTGTTTATTTAAGCAGAATGATGATCTAAATATTTGCTGCTATATGTTGATGATATGCTGATTGCTGTGAGAAACAAGACACATGTTCAAAAGCTTAAAGCTCACTCAAGAAGAAATTTGACATGAAGAATTGAGAGAAGCCAAGAAGATCTTAAGTATGAAGATCACTCGAAACAGATGCTCAAACAGACTTTAGCTATCCCATAAGAACTATATTTTCAAGGTGTTGGAGAGATTCGACATGACAGAAGCAAGACGAGTCACCACTCCTTTGGCAGGTCACTCCAATTATCCTCCGAGTAATGTCCACAATCACCGGAAGAGGAGATGTCTCGAGTATCATATGCTAGTGCGGTGAGATCACTCATGTATGCTATGGTCTGCACTAGGCCTGACTTATATGCAGTTAGTACAATAAGTCAGTTTATGTCAAATCCAAGAAAGAAACATTAGGAAATAATGAAGTGGTTGCCTACGATATATTTGAGGAACTGTAAGACTAGGCTTGGTGTTTTAGAGATTTGAAATGGAGAAGCTTGAGAAGCTTAGAGTACTACAAGGCTATGTTGATACAGATTATGCAGGAGATCTTGATCAATGAACATCTACAACATGCTATATATTCACAGAAGCTGGGTACGTCATAAGTTGGAAGGCAGAGTTACAAGATATAGTTGTTCTTTCAACGACAGAGGCGGAGTACATGAGGCATCAAAGAAAGCTTTGTGGTTGAGAGAATTGGTTGAGACATTCAGTATCATACATGATTCAGTTCGGGTCATTACCACAGTCAGGGTGGCAATTTATCTCAGTAAGGATCACAAGTATCACAAGCGGATGAAGCACATTGATGTGAGATATCACAAATACGTCAGTGGGTCGTAGATGATAAGGTGATCAATTGGTAAAGATCAGCACGAAGAAGAATCAGCAAATATGATGACAAAAACCATCCCGGTGTGGAGAAGTTCAGAACATCTCTGAACTTCATCAAGGTTCTCCAAAGATAAAGTGGCGAACGAGCTCTTGGGAGGAACCCATGTGAAGTCACAAAATGGAGAGAAAGCAACGCGAATGAAGCGGAGGCCAATTTCTACGAAATGACTCAATGAACATGAGTCAAGATGGAGATTTTTAGTATTTAGAGTGCCTCATATTCATTGGAGAAGAATTCAGGCTCAGGTGGAGGTATTACAAGCTTCACATATCAAGCACGGATATGCACAGGCATCATACATGATTATTAGTCGACTAATAGGTCTTATTAGTTGAGTAGGTCTTGAGCTAGTCGACTGATACCTTGGTGTAGTCGACTAAGCCCTGCAACAGAGAGTTGGGTTCTCGGAGTGTGTTACAGTAGTCGACTAGATATTTGGTATAGTCGACTAATACTTGATATTAATCGACTAATACTTGCTTAGTCAACTAGTGTCGGATTCTGGCAATTTTCAAATACAATTCTATTTCCAGCTTGGATTGGATCCGAGTTTTCTTCTTTCTCTGAGGCAGTACTGATTGAATTGTTGAAGTTTGTTTTGGACTCAGATCATCTTATGTGCTTATATAAACCCCTTTAGGGTGGCCTTTTTGAAAGTGTGTCAAGAATTCAAAAAGAAAATCATATTTACACCATTGAGAGTTGTGAGAAAGAGATCTCCTTGTAACTCTTATATTTTCTTCTCTATTTTCAATAAAGATTTCTCCCCTCCTCCCTGTGGATGTAGACACATTGCCGAACAACGTTAAATCTGGTGTTCTTTGATTGTGGTGATTTAATTTCAATTACTTGCTATTGGTAGATCTTTTACACTTCCGCTGCCGAGTCTTTGACTCGGTGTTTCTCTGTTGTTTGATTGATGATAGATCACAACAACATTGTGATGTAGGAGATCTATCTAATCTTCTCATATTTAATAAACCATAATCCTTCCGAAAATTCTTGGCTTGCACGCTTATAATCTACATGCTTCTCTACAAAAGACTTACACTTGTGCTCCCCTAAATGGTATGAATTTTTTCTATAATGACCAACATGTATTGTTCTTGTGTAAAAAAGTGTGTAGATTATAGATTGTATGTAAAATATTTCTCCATCCTTCTCCTTCTCATCACCCATAGATTTCTTTATAGCTACGCACCACGGATAGCCTCTCGAAATTGCTATAATCCTCACTAGATTTCTTTGATCATCACATGTCATAAATAATTCGACAAGCAAATTATCAATGTGATCATTGAACTATTTCTCTGTTTTTTCATTTCTTTCATTGAGTTCCTTTTTTGCCACCTTGAAGGAAATTAAAATTCCTAAATCTAAAGAATCGAACCTCTAGTAAAACCTGCATATTGATCCAATCACAGCTCAAGCCCACGAATACCACCCAACTCAAGACTCACAAAATTCAAGAAACATAACACAAACTCAATGCAAATTCTCATACCATCGAAAAACAAACCACAACACAGATTCATTCTCAATTATAGCAAGAGGTGAAGTAATGTACCATTCACCACCATGACTCACAGACCTAGGAGTCCTCCACCGCCGCCGTCAGCAGCGCCGCCGCGGCGTTCTGGCAGTCGAAGCCGCACCGGCACTGCGGGCAGTCCCGGAAATTCGACACCGGGAAGGAGGCCGAGAGGGGCCCCACGTAGAAGAAGAGGGTGGCGTCACTCCGCACCACCTCGTTGATCCCAAACCAGACGAGCAGCACCCTCACGCTCACCCCTCTGAGCTCCTTGAGCGACCCAGACTCCACCCTCCCGCTGATCCTCTTCTTGTACCGGAGCAAGTACCCCCCTTCCACTCTGAAGTCGCAGTCGCCGCTGAGCTCCACCTCGAACCGCCCGTCTCCCCTCAGCACGTATTCTTGACTCCCTCGGGTAGGATTCCCTTCGGGAAGTTGAATCTCTCGAGCATCTCGTAGGCCGAAGAGGGGTCTGAGGCGAGAGTGAGGGAGAGGGAGGCAATGGCCAGGAGAGAGAGGAGGAGGGTTTGGGGGGCTGGCATGGCTTTTTTGGTGAACTGGGTCTGTGGAGATTGGTGGGTTTTGTGGTAAAGGTGGGAGCTTTTTGGATTCACAACGGAGAGATCTGATTGAAATTTGGAGGTTTTGGAGTTGGGTTTTTTGGTGTAAAGGTGGGATCTTAAGTTAGGGTCGGTTGTTTGCGTAGAAGAGTACGGGCGTGTTTGTTTCGCCGCAAAACGCAAGTCGTAAAACTTTTTTTCTATTTTTTATTATTTGTTTCGCTGAAAAATAAGTTGCAAAATGCAACTCTTCTTTTCTCACTTGCAGTTGCTACAGTTAAATTTATGGTCATGTAAATCTCACTTTTACACTCATATTTTCCCACTTGCAGTTGCTACAGTTAATTTTGTGGTCATGTAACTCTCACTTGTAGTACACTTACAGTTCAAAATAGTTACTTGATAATAAATATATAATTTAATATTATTAAATATATAATATTTTAAATAGTGTTCAATTTCTTATTTAATTATTTTATATTTTTAATCTTTAATTTTATTTTTTTTAATATTTTAATTTAATATTTTAATTTAATAATTTTATTTAATATTTTATTTAATACTTTATTATTTTATTATACTTATCCATTTTTTATTATTTTATTTAGAGTTAATATTTATTAATATTACAATATTATACTTTACTATATATTAAATTATTTATTTTTTAATATAAAAAATTACTTTATTAATATCATAATATATTTTATTATTATATTAATATTTTATTATGTTAATATTGTAATAATAATTCAGTATAATAATACTATAATGATAATTTATTATTAAATTATAATTATATTTTACTTTGTTAATTTTATATTTCTATAATATTACAATAATATTATAATAAAATTTATATTACAATAATTTTCAAGTATTTTAATATTAAAAATATTATAACTATATTTTATTATTTTTGTAAGATTTTTTAATATTTATATTTTATTAGTATTCTTAAAATTTTATTAATTTTCTTTAGATTTTCTTAAAAATTTATATTATTTATTTAGTTAATATTTTAGTAATATTTTATAATATTATTGTTATAAATAAAATATTAAGATTATTAATTTTTATCTCAAATTTATTAATATAATTTAATTTGCAATAGTAGATTTAATTTAATAATATTTATAATATTTAAATCACTGCTACAGTTAATTTTGTGGTCAACTTTTCCACTTACACTTTTATATTACCAACCAAACACCGTAAAACACAATATACTTTACCATTTACACTTTCACTTTATCAACCAAACACCGTAAAAAACAATATACTTTTCCATTTACACTTCACTTTATCAACCAAACACCGTAAAACACAATATATTTTCTCTGCTACAGTTCACTTTTTCCATTCTCATTTTACGACTTACGACTTGCGACGTTTTGCAACGAAAACAAACAGGCCCTAGTCTCCGAAATTTCTTCTATAAATCTGAAGTATTTTAGGAGTTTTCGGTTACTTCAGTAAACACGTTAACTGTTTATTTTTATGTGAGAGGATTTTTCTAAATGAAAAAATAATTGAATGTTGAATTTTAGGATTCTCAATAAAATTTATTTTAAAGTCTAAACATAACAAAATTTCTTTTCTCCATGTTTTGTGTGTATTCATGTTCATTTCTCTTTAAATACAATTATTGAAGTTCCTCCTTGATAAGAGTCATGTAGCAGTCATGTAAGATTTATCGAAGTCCTTTCAACCTCTCTTGATCTATCTTACAACAAAACAAGTATATGAAGAACTTGAAGAGGAATCACTTCAAGGAATTTAGGTGGAACTTGGTTTGTTGGCTAGTTCTATAAGATTATAGGATTCAGACTCAGTGTGAAATCTTATATTGAGAATCTTAAAGAGCTAAATTCTCTAAAATCTAGAGTGGTTTTACTTTAGGTATCCAAAGCCTTTTGTTCCAAAGTTTAATATCCCACTCTTGACTACAACTAACAAGTAAATAGAAATTGTTAAAAGATAATTTTGCCTCTTACTAAGAGCAAGTCATGTTTAAGTTCGGTTGCCTAAAGTTTTGTTTCCTAATACATTAATGATCTAACCCTTTTTGTAGCATTTTGTTTTAATTTTCATTGTAATACTACTTAGTTTAACCCTCTTTTAACGAAAAAAAAGGTAAGTTCCTTCACTCGAAGGACCCGATGGCGAGAGAGAAACGCGTTTTGTGAGTGAAGTTCACAAAACACAATTTATTGTTGGTTCACCCTCCTCATCCGGGCCATAGATCTGCTCAGATGGACGACTCCTTCGCGCGAAAGAGCTAACCCGAACCCTTGTTTAACTCCCTCCCTCCCCCCCCCCCCCCCTCTCTCTCTCATGCTCGTGCTTTTTTCTAGCTTCTCTCTCTCTCTCTCTCTCTCTCTCTCTCTCTCTCTCTCTCAAGTATCCTTTCTGTCTCTAACTCTTTTTATCTCTATATTCACCTTCTTTATCTTATTTTCCTCTCCAACATTTCCCTCTTTCAAACTTGTTAGCATCTTTTTTGTATTAGATCTCTCTCTCTCTCTCTCTCTAACCTTCTTCATCTCTCTGTTGGCCCAAGGTTACAATCACCCGTTTTAGTGTGTTTTGATGATCACAACATATATAGTTATTTGCATTAATCATGTTTTTTTTGTTTTAGTGTGTTTCAGGGTTCTAATGATTTTAGGAGCATTCTTCCCTAAAGGAAGATGTTTTGACTCAAGTCACCTCAATTGGGCTCAAGTATCAAGCTTTACAAGATCACATATGGAGAAGCCCACTTGAAGACCTTGTAGTCAATTAGAACCAATGTAGGAAATAGTTTGTTAAAGTTCGAGGTTGTAGAATATTGGCTCTAGGATACACACACACATTTTCAAAATACAGTTTTTAGTTTTGGTATTTGTTTTTAAGTTCATGCCTTGATTCTTATACATGATTCCAAAATCCTTACAAATTCTATACCTTGTTTACACTATGTATAACTATCTTTTTCAACATGATACTTAACTTCATATACCTACAAAACTATCTTCAAAAATTTTCAAAGTTCAAAATTTCTTCCCTGTTTTTCTGTTTCAGGCTAAACCGCCGACCGGCGGTCGACCGGAGCATGCGTCCAGGACGTGCACGTCTGTCGATCGGCCGACCGGTCGCCCGACCTGTAAACCCCAACTCTCTGTTAATTTCGGTCGGCCGGCCGGCCGACCGACAGTTAATATCTTTGTTTCCTTCTTGAGGCCGGTCGACCGGGCGGTCGACCGAGCCCAACGGCTATATGCCAGCAAGGCGGACAGCCGACCGGACCGTCGGCCGCCAAGCCTGCTGCTGCCCAACGGCTCTTTTCTCTTTGGTGATTTTCTGAAAATCTGTTTTTGGTCTGTTTTGTGGCAGATTTTCTCTGAACTTTAGGGATTATTTTCTGATCAAATAAGCTTAATTTAAATGAGTTTTTAATCCCTTCCTCTCCATATAAATAGAGGAGATAGGTCTCTTGCAAAGACTAAGAAAAATCCCTAGTTTACAAGTTTTCAAAAGAAAGAAAAAGTTTCAAAGCTCTCAATTCTCTCTTGCATTCTTGGCTTTGTTTTCAGTGTGTTTTCTAGCAAGATCAATTTACAACTGAGTTTTAGTTTTCTCACTACACTTCTAGAGCCAAAATTTCAATCCTCATTCTATAAGGAGTTGTAAAAGAGAAGTGTTGTAAAGAGTTTGTGATCTTTATTGTGATCACTTGGTTACTTGTTCTTCTTGTTCCTCTTGTGGAGATACCTCTTTGTAGAGGCTTGTAAGTGGTGGAGTTTGGTACTCCAGTCTTCGGTAGACCTTTGTAAAGTCCTCGGTGGATAGTGGAAACCCTTCATGGAGGTGAAGGCGGGGAGTGGAGCGGTGGCTCGAACCTCGAAACAAATACTTGTGTTTGCGATTGCCTTTTGCTCTCTATTTCGCTTTACTTTCAATTGATATCTTTTCTTCATTGTGTCTAGATTGTGATATTGCTTCCATTACTTGTGATATATCTTGTGTGCACATCATCATTGCATATTATTCATTTCTTATTATATTGTCGATCATAACTCATACAACAAGATTGCAATACGCACCTCCAACTCTTATTTAAAGGAATCACGAGGAAGGAGTTCAGAACCCTTCATCGGGTATTCGGCTCTTAGTCTTGTTTTGAGTGATCGTTGCATCATTCATTCATACTTGTTTTAAAAAGATTGTTAGATTAGCATATACACCTATTCACCCCCCTCTAGGTGTTTTCAATTGGTATCAGAGCATAGGTCTCTAGGCTCTTGGCTTAACAACCTTAGAGAGATCCTCTATTTGCTAATTACTTCATTCATTTCTCATACACTCTCACTTAGTAAAAATAGCCGATGGTATTAAGACCCCTCCTAAGTTTGATGGACTTAACTTTCTCATATGGAAGGTTAAGATGACGTTTTCTTGCAATCTCTAGGAAGTCGAGTTGCAAAGGCCGTGACCAAACCCTTTAGTGCACCCCCGGTGATGAATCCACTTCGTCCGAAATTGAGACTAAGGAATTTGATGCCAATGCTAGGGCTCATTATGCACTACTTCAAGCCCTCAATGATGATGACATTGCTAGAGTCATCTATTGCAAATCCACATTTGAGATTTGGACACACTTACTAGTGACACATGAGGGGACTTCACAAGTGAAGAGGGCTAAGATAGACCTTCTTCGGTCCCAATATGAGAACTTTTGCATGCAAGAAAATGAAACCATAGATGATATGGTTACAAGATTTACAAAGATCACTAATGGACTTTCTTCTCTAGGTGATGCTATCGACAACGACCAAAGAGTAAGATAGATCATCCGGGCTCTTCCTCCTTCATGGGAAGTAAAAGCAACTACCTTGAAGGAACTCAATGACAAGGAGGAGATGGAGCTAATTGGTCTCATTGGGAATCTCAAAACTCATGAGATGGAGAGAAAAGCTAGGAGGACATGGCTCCTTCCAAGAAGAAAACAATTGCCTTCAAGAGTCAATCCACACACTCCGACGAAGACGATGAAGAAGAAGATGACGAAGAGCTCTCACTTCTAGTGAAGAACGTCCGGAGGATGTACAATAAGACTAAGTTTCAAGGAAGAAGGAGATGGCAAGGAGGCAAAGAAGAAAGAAAAATTATTTGTTTCAATTGTCAAAGACTGGGTCACATTGTTGCGGAGTGCCCAGATAAAGTGAAGCCCTCCACCTCCAAGAAGCCTTACAAGAAGAAAGCATTGAAGGCTACATGGATTCCGAGAGCGAATCCGAGGAGGAAATTGACACCGCAAACATGTGCTTCATGACAAATGAAAACACAAGCAAGGTAACCCATTCCACTTCTCTTAATGATGAACTTTCCATGGATGAATTAGGAGAAGCATTTGTAGAACTCTCACACAACTATGATTTTCTAAAGAAAAAGTATTTAAAAATGAAAAAGGAAAATGAGTCTCTTAATCATCAAGTTTTTACTCTTGTTAAAGAAAAGGATGAATTACTTTCCACTCTTGTTTCCACCCAAAATATTTTGACAACTATAAGATTTCTTGTAAAGGTAAGTTTCCACAAGTTGATAAAATTGAAATTACCATGCTAAAAGAGAAATTGATTCTTTAGGAGTAGTTGTGAAAAAGTGTGAATTTGATAAAAATAGACTTGAGGCTATGTTTCCTAAGAAATAAGCCCCTAAGAAACAACCTCATGCTCACACTCATGCTCATACTTCACAACCTCTACATCATGCTAAACCTCCAAAACATGCTCACACTTCACACACACATCATGCATTCATGTATGGTAAATTGTATTCATGTTCTTATTGTGGCCGTAAAGGACACTTAGCTAATTTTTGCTATGATAGACTATATGCATCTCGTCATAATATTTGGGTTCGAAACACTAACTTTTAAGGACCCAAGAAAATTTGGGTACAAAATCAATGAATTTGTTAATGATGTAGGTACCGTCCAAGGCCCAACGACGTAGAGGATTGTGGTATCTTGATAGTGGTTGCTCAAGGCACATGACTTGGGATATCAACAACTTTGCAACCCTATCAAGATACCATGAAGGTGGCACCGTCACCTTCGGAGATGATGCCAAAGGAAAAATCATCGGTATTGGTAATGTTAAACTTGGTACATCCCCTTTAATAGAAAATGTTGTTTTAGTTGATGGCCTCAAGAATAATTCTTGAGTGTTAGTCAACTTTGTGACAAAGGTTTTGATGTTATTTTTGATAATGTAGTTTATAAAGTTATTGATAGAATATCTAATACTTGTGTATTTTCCGGTTTTCGTGAAAACAATGTTTATATGATTGATATGTCTAATATGTCTTGTAATATTACTTGTTTAAAGCCCTCGATGATGACTCTTGGTTGTGGCATAGAAGATTAGGCCACATTTCTTTGACCACATATCTAGGTTAAACACAAAGGAAATGGTGAAAGGTATTCCTTATTTGAATTTTGAAAAGGACCGGGTTTGTGACGCATGTCAATTTGGGAAACAACCAAGTCTTCCTTCAAATCAATTAAGGATATCATGACATCACGTCCTTTGGAGTTAATCCACATGGATTTGTTTGGTCCTACTCAAACCAAAAGTCTAAGCGGGAATCGGTTTGCATTTGTTTTGGTTGATGAGTTTTCACGTTTTACTTGGGTTTCTTTTTGGAACACAAAAATCAAGCCTTTTCACATTTTCAAGCCTTTAAGAAAAGAATTGAAAGGAAAAAGATTCTTTAATTTTAAGAATAAGAAGTGATAGAGGAGGTGAGTTCATTAACCTACCCTTTATCACCTTTTGTGAAGAACAAGGATTAAGCATGAACTATCTTGTCCTAAAACTCCACAACAAAATGGAGTAGTTGAACGGAAAAATCGAACATTACAAGAGATGGCTAGGACAATGCTTAGTGAATATGGTCTCCCACATTATTTGTGGGCCGAGGCCGTTAATACATCATGCTATATATCAAATCGTGTTTTCTTATGTAAAAATACTTCTAAAACGTCTTTTGAGATCTATTTTTCTAGAAAACCTAATGTATCGTATTTTAAAGTTTTGGATGCAAGTGCTTTGTTTTAAATACAAAAGATAACTTAGGAAAATTTGATGCTAAATCTTATGAAGCAATTTTTGTTGGCTATTCCAACACTAGTAAAGCCTATAGAGTTTTTAACAAGTCATCTTTAACTATTGAAGAGTCTATTCATGTGAAGTTTGAAGAATCTAACTTGTTTGTTAAGAATGTTGTAGAAATAGATTCTTTGGATGAAGGTTTGGAGAAAGTTACCTTGGAGGATTCACCTACCATTGGAGGCAAGCCAAAGGATGATGAAGGAAGTGAAGTTAAAGTAGAAGAGGCTCAAGGAAATGAAATTCAAACAATTAAAGTAGAGCCTACTCAACAACTTCCAAAGGATTGGAGATACAATCCACATCATCCCAAGGACCTCGTTATAGGTGAAGTATCTAAAGGGGTAACCACTCGCTCTAAACTTCATGACTTTTGTGGGCACTATGCTTTTATTTCTCATGTTGAACCCAAGAACGTCCTCGAAGCCGAGGCCGATTCATATTGGTTGCTAGCCATGCAAGAGGAACTCAATCAATTTGAGCGCAACCAAGTTTGGCACCTTGTTCCTAGGCCCCACGATAGACCAACAATTGGTACTAAGTAGATTTTAAGAACAAGTTGATGAATCAGATAACGTTGTTAGGAATAAAGCTAGGTTAGTTGCCCAAGGTTACACTCAAATCGAAGGAATCGATTTTGAAGAAATCTTTGCACCCGTAGCACGGCTTGAAGTCATACGGATGACACTTGCATTTGCATCATATAAAGATTTTAAGTTGTTTCAAATGGATGTTAAAAGTGCTTATTGAAGAGGAGGTGTATGTTGAACAACCCCCGGGTTTGTTGATCCTACACATCCGGATTTTGTTTTTAAATTAGACAAGGCTCTTTATGGTTTAAAACAAGTCCCTAGGGCTTGGTATGAAAGACTTTCTTCATTTTTAATTTCAAATAGTTTTAAGAAAGGAAAAATTGATACAACTTTGTTTACAAAACATGTAGAAAATGATATTCTTATTGTGCAAATTTATGTGGATGATATTATTTTTGGTTCTACTAATGAATCTCTTTGCCAAGCTTTTGAATCATGCATGAAGGAAGAATTCGAAATGTCTATGATGGGTGAGCTCAACTATTTTCTTGGTTTCCAAATCAAGCAAAGAAAGGATGGGATCTTCATCAATCAAGTCAAGTATACAAAGGAACTTATCAAGAGATTTTGACTTGAAGGAGCTAGAACTAGTAAAACTCCCATGGCAACAACCACTAAGCTTGACAAGGATGAATAAGATAAAAGTGTAGACATTAAGCTTTATCCTAGCATGATTGGTAGTTTGTTGTATTTGACGGCTAGTAGGCCGGATATTATGTTTTGTGTTTGTCTTTGTGCTCGCTTTCAATCGTATCCTAAAGAGTCTCATATAATTGCGGTTAAACGCATAATTAGATACCTTAAGGGCACTATTGAAATGGGTTTGTGGTATCCAAAAATCGGGCAATTCTCAATGACGAGTTTTTCGGATGCCGACTATGCGGGTTGTAGGGTAGATAGGAAGAGTACAAGTGGAACATGTCAATTCCTTGGTAATTGTCTTGTATCTTAGTCTTCCAAAAAGCAAAATTCGGTAGCCCTATCAACCGCCGAGGCGGAGTATATTGCAGCCGGAACTTGTTGTGCACAAGTTCTTTGGATGAAACATACTCTCCTTGATTATGATTTGCATTTGATCATATTAAAATATTTTGTGATACTACTAGTACTATTCATATGATCAAGAATGCAAATCAATATAGTAAAACTAAGCACATTGACATTAGATATCACTTTCTTAGGGATCATTATGAGAAAGGTGATATTGATATTGATTATGTTTCTACCGATTTTCAACTTGCTGATATTTTTACAAAACCTCCAGACTATGCTATATTTTCTTTTATTTGTGGTGAGCTGAATGTTTGTATTATGGATTCTTGTAGAAAAACGTTTTTATCTTGTTTAACCCTTTTTGATGTATGACATAAAGGGGGAGAAAAAGTTTAGTTTATTTTAACTTGAGAGTTTTATGCACTTTGATTTTGTTTTTGTACATTGTGTTTTATGCGTTATGTATATAGCCATTCATTTTTATACATAGTCATTCTTTTACACATAGCATATTTTGAGGGGGAGCTTCCATGCTCCTTTCCCATGTTTAAAATAACTATATGTTTTGTTATCATCAAAAGGGGGAGATTGTTGGCCCAAGGTTACAATCACCCGTTTTAGTGTGTTTGATGATCACAAAACATATATAGTTATTTGCACTAATCATGTTTTTTTATTTTAGTGTGTTTCAGGGTTCTAATGATTTTAGGAGCATTCTTCCCTAAAGGAAGATGTTTTGACTCAAGTCATCTCAATTTGGGCTCAAGTATCAAGCTTTACAAGATCACATATGGAGAAGCCCACTTGAAGACCTTGTAGTCAATTAGAACCAATGTAAGAAATAGTTTGTTAAAGTTTGAGGTTGTAGAATATTGGCTCTAGGATACACACACACATTTTCAAAATACAGTTTTTAGTTTTGGTATTTGTTTTTAAGTTCATGCCTTGATTCTTATACATGATTCGAAAATCCTTACAAGACCTTGTTTACACTATGTATATCTTTTCCAACATGATACTTAACTTCATATACCTACAAAACTATCTTCAAAAATTTTCAATGTTCAAAATTTCTTCCCTGTTTTTCTGTTTCAGGCTAAGCCGGCCGACCGGACTGGTCGACCGGATCATGCGTCCAGGACGTGCACGCTTGTGCACGTCTGTCGGTCGGCCGACCGGTCGCCCGACCTGTAAACCCCAACTCTCTATTAATTTCGGTCGGCCGGCCGGCCGACCGACAGTTAATATCTTTGTTTCCTTCTTAAGGCCGGTCGACCGGGCGGTCGACCCGAGCCCAACGGCTATATGCCAGCAAGGCGGACGGCCGACCGGACCGGTCGGCCGCCAAGCCTGCTGCTGCCCAACGGCTCTTTCCTCTTTGATGATTTTCTGAAAATCTATTTTTGGTCTGTTTTGTGGCAGATTTTCTCTGAACTTTAGGGATTATTTTCTGATCAAATAAGCTTAATTTAAATGAATTTTTAATCCCTTCCTCTCCATATAAATAAAGGAGATAGGTCTCTTGCAAAGGCTAAGAAGAATCCCTAGTTTACAAGTTTTCAAAAGAAAGAAAAAGTTTCAATGCTTTTAATTCTCTCTTGCATTCTTGGCTTTGTTTTCAGTTGTGTTTTCTAGCAAGATCAATTTACAACTGAGTTTTAGTTTTCTCACTACACTTCTAGAGCCAAAATTCCAATCCTCATTCTATAAGGAGTTGTAAAAGAGAAGTGTTGTAAAGAGTTTGTGATCTTTATTGTGATCACTTGGTTACTTGTTCTTCTTGTTCCTCTTGTGGAGATACCTCTTTGGTAGAGGCTTGTAAGTGGTGGAGTTCGGTACTCCGGTCTTCGGTAGACCTTTGTAAAGTCCTCGGTGGATAGTGGAAACCCTTCACGGAGGTGAAGGCGGGGAGTAGAGCGGTGGCTCGAACCTCGAAACAAATACTTGTGTTTGCGATTGCCTTTTGCTCTCTATTTCGCTTTACTTTCAATTGATATCTTTTCTTCATTGTGTCTAGATTGTGATATTGCTTCCATTACTTGTGATATATCTTGTGTGCACATCATCATTGCATATTATTCATTTCTTGTTATATTGTCGATCATAACTCATACAACAAGATTACAATACGCACCTCCAACTCTTATTTAGAGGAATCACGAGGAAAGAGTTCAGAACCCTTCACGGGTATTCGGCTCTTAGTCTTGTTTTGAGTGATCGTTGCATCATTCATTCATACTTGTTTTAAAAAGATTGTTAGATTAGCATATACACCTATTCACCCCCCCTCTAGATGTTTTCACTCTCTACTTCACTTTCTTTATCATGTTGGATAAGAACACCAAGGGACACAAAAAGATTGGCAATCGAGGTAATGTAAAGGCATCAAAAAAAGATATGTTAACTAAAATTTTAGATAAAATGAATCACAATGAGAAGCTTCAGTTGGTAGAGATGACCAAGCTGTGCTTTCTAACTATTCCGATTTAGCGGATACTACTATTCACTGATCAAAGAAATGATTATCAGAAACAAATTAATCTTATTTATATTTTATTTATTTTTTTTTAAAGATACACCTTGCTCCGAGAAAGAAAACCATGAACAAAAAGAAGGAGATGCAAAAGAATAAAAATGAATAAATAAAAAACAAAAAAATCTAAATTTTTTGTAAAACTCCGAGAAATATAACACCAAAACAGAGAATTCTAGAGACAGAGTAGAAGTAGGAATTCTTATTGATTTCTGAAGTGTGTCCATTGAAATGAATCAGGAAGGGCCTATTTATAGGAAAACTTTGGGGTACTATGCAGTCACTATGCACGCTTGCGTCATTGCTTGCATCAGCCACGTTTCATAACACTCCCCCTTGGCTGCCAATCATGCATGATGTCTCATTAAAAACCTTGCTAGGAAAACCCACTGGGATAAAACCATAGCGAAGGGAAAAATAGTACATCATTTCTATATACGTGTTCTATGCTGCCTCATTAAAAACCTTACTAGGAAAACCCTGTGGGATAAAACCATAGTAAGGGAAAAAGAGTGCAGCCACGTAAGCTCCGCCTCAAATTGACATGAGTAGTTCTTCTTCATAAGTCTCGCATATGGCGCATCCCAATATCATGAATAAGCTTTCTGAGAGTTGTAGGGGGAAGTGCCTTTGTAAAGAGATCTGCCACATTATCACTTGATCGGATATGCTGAATATTAATTTTCTTGTACTTTTCAAGCTCTTAGCTGAATGAGAAGAACTTCGGGAGAATATGCTTGGTAAGGTCGCTTTTGATGAATCCTTCCTTCATTTGAGCGACGTATGCATTATTGTCTTCAAACAGTACTGTTGGATCTCTGTTGACTGGTAATCCACAAGTTTCTTAGATGTGTTGAGTTACAGACCTTAGTCATACACATTCTCGACTTGCTTCATGAAGTGCTATGACTTCAGCATGATTAGAAGAAGTGGCAATAAGTGTCTGCTTTGTGAACGCCAAGAGATCGCTGCACCTCCACATGTGAACACATATCCTGTTTGAGACCTGCCTTTATGTGGATCTGACAAATAACCTGCATCTGCATAACCAGTTATTTCTTGTTTTGATCCTCTGGAATAAAACAAACCAAAGTTAGTTATTCCTCGAAGATAACGAAATACATGTTTAATACCATTCCAATGTCTCCGTGTAGGAGATAAGCTAAATCTTACTAATAAATTAGTAGCAAATGCTATATCTGATCGGGTACAATTAGCTAGATACATAAGAGCTCCAATTGCACTGAGGTATGGTACTTCAGGACCAAGAACCTCTTCATTATCTTCGCGAGGGCGAAATGGATCCTTTTCAACATTTAATGATCTAACAACCATTGGAGTGCTTAAATGATTTGCTTTATCCATGTTAAAGCGTTTCAAGACCTTTTCAGTATAATTTGATTGATGCAAAAGTATTCCACTTTGAAAGTGCTCAATCTGTAAACTAATACAATATTTGGTTTTCCCAAGGTCTTTCATTTCAAATTCATTCTTTAAATATATCATTGCTTCTAGGATTTCTTTGTGAGTCCCAATAATGTTTAAATCATCAACATATACAGCAATGATAATGAATCCGAATGTTGTTTTCTTTATAAAAAACACATGGGCATATATGATTATTTACATATCCTTCTTTTAATAAATACTCGCTTAAGCGATTATACCACATGCGCCCTGATTGTTTTAACCCATATAACGATCTTTGCAATTTAATCGAATATAATTCTTTGGGTTTTAAACTTAATGCTTCAGGCATCTTAAATCCTTCAGGGATTTTCATATAAATATCGCTATCAAGCGACCTATATAAATAAGCTGTAACAACATCCATAAGACGCATTTCTAAATTTTTAGAAACTGCTAGGCTGATTAAATATCTAAACGTAATTGCATTCATTACTGGAGAATACGTTTCTTCATAATCAATTCTAGGTCTTTGCGAAAAACCTTGAGCAATAAGTCGAGCTTTATACCTCACAATCTCGTTTTTCTCGTTGTGTTTTCGTACAAAGACCCATTTGTATCCTACTGGCCTCACGGTTTCAGGCGTGAGGATAATAGATCCAAATACTTTACGCTTATTAAGCGAACTCAATTCAGCCTGTATAGCGTCTTTTCATTTTGTCCAATCATGTCTATTTTGACATTCAGTGACGGATCTTGGTTCACGATCCTTACTTCTGTTAACAATATCACATGCTACGGAATAGGAAAATATTTCATCCATATTTTCCATCTCATTTCGATTCCATAATCCTCCTGTATTGACATAATCAATAGAGATCTCATGATTTTCTATATTTTCAGGATTTTCTATCTCTTGATTTTGTTGGCCCAAAGGCCCATCACTCTAGTTTTGATGATGATCAACTCATGTAGTTATTGTACTAATGATCTTGTGTTTAATTAGTGACAGATTCATGATCAAGATCTTAGTAGGTGTGGAGCTTCAACAAAGGATTTAAAGTCATGTTTTGGAGCTAGCACCGTTTGATTCACGAGCTAATGCATCAAGATCACATCAAGTACTCAAGAGGAGTCGAGCTCGTTGGATCGTGTTTGGACCAAGTCAAGAAGATGAGAAGACTTCAAGTGAAGACCTTCATGATCAAGACTTGTGTCTAGGTTTGTTTTAGAAGTTTTTGTTTTAGTTAAAAGGTAAAGGATAGAATAGTTGGTGGATTGCTCAAGTATCTATATGCACACACACTCTTGATTTAGTTGTCTTTTCATAAATGAATTTTCAGTTAGAAAAGACTTCCATTTTGGTAAAATACTATTTTGGTTTTTGGTATTTCTCATATACATATCTTTAACCAAAATCATGTTTAGAGCTTAATGTCAAAAACATAGATATTTCACCATGTTTGTGTAGTGGATCATATCCATACACTATATGCTTTAAAAGTGTTTAGAATATCTTGTTTTTGTATTTGGTGAAGTTTTTGGAAAAATAAGTTTTGAAAAATACTATTTTTAGTTTGAGCCATATTTTCAAGTTACAAAAATAGTCCAAATCATTTGTAACATGCCTTGATTTTGTGCAAGCATGTTTGTTTATCAAAGTATATTGGTAAAACTATTTTTGTAGATTTTTCATTATTTTATGGATTTTATTTTAATCAAAAAGACCAAGTTTTAAATCCCAGTTTTCTGTCCTGGCTTCAGCCGGTCGACCGAGCCGGTCGACCGACGTGCACAGACGTGCACGCCAGTTCTGGCAGGAGGGCCGGTCGACCGACCCAGTCGACCGTCCAGAGAGCTCTGCTCTCTAGAAAGGCCCCGGTCGACCGAGCGGTCGACCGGACAGAGAGACTTGCTCTCTGTATCCTGGCCTCGGTCGACCGACCGTCGACCGATGGCACAATGGTCTGAAATATGACCGTTGGCCGGTCGACCGAGCAGTCGACCGACAGTTCTGACAGACCCCAATGGCTAGTTTTTCTGAGCCTATAAATTTGGGGTTTTGGGCATTATTTTTCTCTAAGATTTTTAGTGGACTTTGAGCCAGTTTTTCCAACTTCATTAAAAGAGTTTTCTCCACTAAATTGAGAGCTAATACTTCCAATCAAAAGGGGAGTTTTATCAAGAGTGTTTTAAAGTGATTTTCTTTGAGTTTTCTTCCACCATTTCCATCCTTATTTTCTCACACAACACTTGAGCCATCCATTGCTATATCTACTCTATAGGGAGTTTGTTGTGAGAGGATTTTAGGTGATCAAGAGTTGTGATCACCAAAGTTCTACTTTGTTCCTTTGAGGAGGCGGACGGTTGTGTTCGCATTGTTTAGAGTTCGTGTGTGAACTCTTGGTTTGAGGTGCGGCCTCGGTAAGCTTGTGGGGCTTGCGGTGTGTACTGAACTAGGGAGTCCGAGGGATTGTAGGTGTTGCGGCACCGAGGAGTGATCCATTGGGATCAAGCATAGTGGAAATCCTTCGTGTGTCGAAGGCGGGGATGTAGAGCAAGTGTGCTCGAACCTCGAAACAAATCCCTTGTGTTTGCGATTGCTCACTCTCTCTCTTTGTCTCTTGTTTATATCTTGCATGCTATTATTGTCATTACACTTATATGCTTGATATATTGTGTGCTCTTATTGTATATGCTTGGGTTTGTTTGCTAACACTTGTATTTAATCAAGAGAGCCAACACGGCACCTCAACCTTTATCTAGGGGAATCTAGAGGAGTTAGTCCAGAGCCCTTCACGGGGAATTCGGCTACACTCTTGTGTTATACGTGGTGTTTAGTTTAAGATTTTTAGTTTAGGTCATAATAGTTTTTAATTCCGCATTTAGTGACCATTAGATTAGCCATCACCTATTCACCCCCCTTCTAGGTGATTTACAATTGGTATCAGAGCCAAGTGCTCTTGATTTGGGTCTTACAACCTAGAGTTAAAGATTCTCATTTTAGGCTAATCACAATATTTGTACACACACCATGGACTTCATGACACCTCCCACCTTTGACATTCTTAATATCCAAGTTTGGAAGGTTAAGATGTCCTTGTACCTCAAGGCCCTAGGTTTTCATATTTATCTTGCTACAATTAAAGATTCTTATGTTAATGATAGCAAGAACATTGAGGCTAATGCAAAAGCCCTTCATGCTTTAAAGTCAACCCTAAATGATGAATATTTATCTAGGGTTTCTAATATTGATTCTGCTTTTGTAGCTTGGAACATCATCACCTTCCTTGGCGAAAAGGATCTATATTATGCCGGGAGCGATTCGGACGTTGGAAGCGACACCTCCAACTTGTGCTATATGATCCAAGGGGATAACCCCCTTGAGGTAACTACCGAATCCGAGGTAGAAGATAATAACATGTCATATGATGAGCTTAGCACTTTTTGTCAACTCCTTCTTGAGAAATATGACATGATTAAGAAAGAAAATAAAAATTTGAAAAAGAAGTTTGATTGCATGCTTAATGAAAAAGATTCATTAGAAAATAAGGTTGCATGCATTGAAAAAGAAAATAATATTTTGAAAAATGAGAATGTTTCCTTAATGTCCAAATTGAATGATTTATGTGAAGGAAATACAAATTTGAAAAATAAAATTGTTTTGGTGGAAAAATAAAAGGAAATTGTTTTTCAAGAAAATTCTTGTTTGAAAAGAAAAATTGTTGAAAAAGAAAAGGATTTTGTTTCTAAAAAGAATAAGAAAAATGATTCTATATCTCACCATGCTTTACATGCCACCATTAATGATAATGAGATAAATGTTTTGAAAAATAGGATTAGTTGTTTGAGCTTCACTTTGAGCTCATGTGCATTTAATCATTCTAAATTGGAAACCTTATTTTCAAAGAAACAAGTTCCACATGTTCATGCACATCATCATCATGCATATGCTTATGTTGCACGTCATGATCACACCCACACACATAAGCATCCTAAGGTGTACAAATGTACACATTGTGGCCGCAAAGGCCATTTAGCAAAATTTTGTTTTGATAAGATACATCATGTAAATTTTGCTAATAAAATGTTTGGGTGCCTTACAAGACTACCCCCCAAGGACCCAAAAGAAAATGGGTACCAAAATTCCCACCTTGTGTATTTGATGTAGGTGAGGGCTCTCACAAGACATGAGAGATTTGGTGCTTTGATGGTGGATGCACATGGACTTGATGGACACATATATCGATGCATCGCTATCAAGGAGGTTTTGGTGGGTCAACCACCATGTTTGGAGTTGTGGAATATAGTTCCCTAGTTGGTAACTATTTCTAAACTCTTAATTATTTACATGCTTTTCATTTGATAATATCATTTAGCATTTTCATGTTTTAAATTGTTTATATGCTTCATGTGGTAAATACTAGTTTAAATGTAGTTTTTATCAAAACTTGTATTTATATATGTACAAATAGTGAGAACAAATTGACTCATATATGTTTGCACTTCATGCTCATTTGTACCCACTATATGCACATATATAGGCTAGTTTTGATGATTCTCTCATTTATACTTGTTTTGCCTATTTTCATGTTTTACTTCATGTATATGTAATTTTTATTCAAATCTAATAAATATACATGTATACCCGTGAGTCTCTTGCCTTCATGCAAACACCTTTAATAGACTCTTTTATGTTTGAGATATGTATGTATATTGTTAAATTTGGATAAAAACATACATATACCTTGAAGTTGTTTTAAAAAAAAATGATGTTCATGTTTTGTTTTCGAGCTTTATTGACTATTTTCATGAAAATGCTTTTTACATAATGATTGAACACTCACACTTTATTTGTTTATTCATGACTTTGTTCCATGATCATTTTTAAGCTTGATGGTCTATGAGTACATAAATCTTTGTGTATCTAGTGTGATTCATGAAATACATATGTTTTGATTTCATGTTTTGAAGGATCTTTAACTAGTTTTTCAAAAATTATCTTTAACTAGTTAATTGTTCTTCATTTGGAAGAGATTGTCAATACTTAACTATTTTCAAAATTATTTTCGAAAACCCTTCCAACCTTAATGGGCGGATGGTTGGGCGTGTATGCCTTGCGAGCCTTATTGAAAAACTTTATCTTGAGCATATAAAGGGTGGTAGGTTATGAGTTATATACTTGATTTACATTGTTATTTTCAATTGGTATCATTGGATCTTTTCAATTGGTATCTCAATTGATAGTTTTTGTATATACTCATATTTTGTTTTCTATATATGTATGCTCTAATTTTCAATTGGTATTATCCATTCTCATACATATATATGATTTTCGTGTGCTTGCTTTACAATTGGTATACATCTTTAAAGCACATAGTATGTTTATGCTAAGCTTGATCTAAAACTTTATTTTCAATTGATATCTCAATTGACCTTTAATAAGCTTATGCATGTTTTTCAATTGGTATCAAAATGCTTCAAATTTGTTATAAATTTACATTGATATCAATATGTTTTATCTATTTGAAAAATTAAAAATTTGTAATGTTTATTTACAATTTGTTTATTTACATTTGGTATCTTAAATTTGATTTACTAAGATATCTTAAAATTTGTTTAAGAAAATTCAAAAATTTGAAATTTAAAAATGTTTTGATTTATGTTGCCTATATGCAAGGAGAGCTTAACATCTCTTCTACATATAGATTCATGTTGAGTGTATCTTGTATTGAGGAGCTTAACAACTCTTCTTTATGTGATACATGTGTGTAGGGGGAGCTTCACATCTCCTCTTATGCATTACAGATTATGTGTTATGTGAATTAGGGCTTGTCATCCCTTCTTCATGTAATGCATATCTGTAGGGAAGTGAACTTAGCGTCTTCCTCTTCATGAAGGTATATCGCATATAAACTTTTATTGACTTATTTGTTTACCCCTTATTGATCTCTTTGTTTATGATAAAAAAGGGGAGAAAAATTTGTTGATTGTGTTTTTACCCCTTTGTTGATGATTGACAAAAAGGGGGAGAAAGATTTTGGTTTATATGCATGTTTTGTGAAAACGGATTGTATATGCATATATGTTTTGTTTTGCAAATAGGAGAAAAAGAATTTGATTTGTTTTATGCTTGAGTGCATGTTTATCTCCTTGATTTGCATACATGTTTATGAGCATTCATTGCATATTTATTATTTTGTGTTATGCATGAGTTAAAGGGGAGCTTCTTTGAAGCTTTACTTTAATCCATGCATATATAACTTCATGAGTTTTGTCATCATCAAAAAGGGGGAGATTGTTGGCCCAAAGGCCCATCACTCTAGTTTTGATGATGATCAACTCATGTAGTTATTGTACTAATGATCTTGTGTTTAATTAGTGACAGATTCATGATCAAGATCTTAGTAGGTGTGGAGCTTCAACAAAAGATTTAAAGTCATGTTTTGGAGCTAGCATCGTTTGATTCACGAGCTAATGCATCAAGATCACACCAAGTACTCAAGAGGAGTCGAGCTCGTTGGATCGTGTCTGGACCAAGTCAAGAAGATGAGAAGACTTCAAGTGAAGACCTTCATGATCAAGACTTGTGTCTAGATTTGTTTTAGAAGTTTTTGTTTTTAGTTAAAATGTAAAGGATAGAATAGTTGGTGGATTGCTCAAGTATCTATATGCACACACACTCTTGATTTAGTTGTCTTTTCATAAATGAATTTTCAGTTTAGAAAAGACTTCCATTTTGGTAAAATACTATTTTGGTTTTTGGTATTTCTCATATACATATCTTTAACCAAAACTATGTTTAGAGCTTAATGTCAAAAACATAGATATTTCACCATGTTTGTGTAGTGGATCATATCCATACACTATATGCTTTAAAAGTGTTTAGAATATCTTGTTTTCGTATTTGGTGAAGTTTTTGGAAAAACAAGTTTTGGAAAATACTGTTTTTAGTTTGAGCCATATTTCCAAGTTACAAAAATAATCCAAATCATTTGTAACATGCCTTGATTTTGTGCAAGCATGTTTGTTTATCAAAGTATATTGGTAAAACTATTTTTGTAGATTTTTCATTATTTTATGGGATTTTATTTCAATCAAAAAGACCAAGTTTTAAATCCCAGTTTTCTGTCTTGGCTTCAGCCGGTCGACCGAGCCGGTCGACCGACGTGCATAGACGTGCACGCCAGTTCTGGCAGGAGGGCCGGTCGACTGACCCAGTCGACCGTCCAGAGAGCTCTGCTCTTTGGAAAGGCCCCGGTCGACCGAGCGGTCGACCGGACAGAGGACTTGCTCTCTGTATCCTGGCCTCGGTCGACCGACCGGTCGACCGATGGCACAACGGTCTGAAATATGACCGTTGGTCGGTCGACCAAGCAGTCAACCGACAGTTCTGACAGACCCCAACGGCTAGTTTTTATGAGCCTATAAATTTGGGGGTTTGGGCATTATTTTTCTCTAAGATTTTTAGTGGACTTTGAGCCAGTTTTTCCTACTTCATTAAAAGAGTTTTCTCCACTAAATTGAGAGCTAATACTTCCAATCAAAAGGGGAGTTTTATCAAGAGTGTTTCAAAGTGATTTTCTTTGAGTTTTCCTCCACGATTTCCATCCTTGTTTTCTCACACGACACTTGAGCCATCCATTGCTATATCTACTCTATAGGGAGTTTGTTGTGAGAGGATTTTAGGTGATCAAGAGTTGTGATCACAAACTTCTACTTTGTTCCTTTGAGGAGGCGGACAGTTTTGTTCGCATTGTTTAGAGTTCGTGTGTGAACTCTTGGTTTGAGGTGCGGCCTCGGCAAGCTTGTGGGGCTTGCAGTGTGTACGGGACTAGGGAGTCCGAGGGATTGTAGGTGTTGCGGCACCGAGGAGTGATCCATTGGGATCAAGCATAGTGGAAATCCTTCGTGTGTCGAAGGCGGGGATATAGAGCAAGTGTGCTCGAACCTCGAAACAAATCCCTTGTGTTTGCGATTGCTCACTCTCTCTCTCTTTGTCTCTTGTTTATATCTTGCATGCTATTATTGTCATTACACTTATATGCTTGATATATTGTGTGCTCTTATTGTATATGCTTGGGTTTGTTTGCTAACACTTGTATTTAACCAAGAGAGCCAACGCGGCACCTCAACCCTTATCTAGGGAATCTAGAGGAGTTAGTCCAGAGCCCTTCACGAGGAATTCGGCTACACTCTTGTGTTATACGTGGTGTTTACTTTAAGATTTTTAGTTTAGGTCATAATAGTTTTTAATTCCGCATTTAGTGACCATTAGATTAGCCATCACCTATTCACCCCCCTCTAGGTGATTTACAGATTTGTCTTATTTTGTGTTTCTTCTGAAACACATTCTTGCAATTGGGGTCATCATACTTATCTGCTCCTTTTCTTTTTCGAGAATTTTTATCTTTGGAACCGATTGGTCTACCACGCTTCAGGCGTGTCTTAGACTCATTAGTGACTTTATTCTAGGATTATCCTTTTGGGATTTCAATCCGAGCAGGAGCATTTACAGCTGGTATATATGATTTAGTCACTCTTTTCGTATCGGTGAACGCATCTGGTAATTGATTTGCTATTTCTTGTAAATGCATAATCTTTTGCACTTCTGATTCACTTTGTTTTGTGTGAGGATCAAGATGCAATAGGGATGGTTCACTCCATGTAATCTCCTTCTCCAGCTGTTTCTTTTCTCTCCCTAATGCTGGGAAAATTGCCTCATTGAAGTGGCAATCGGCAAACCGAGCCGTAAAAACATCACCGATTTTAGGCTCAAGATATCTTATAATAGAAGGAGATTCATAGCCGACATATATTCCCAGTCTTCTTTGAGGACCCATCTTTGTACGTTGTGGTGGAGGAATCGTTACATATACCGCACAACCAAAAATTCTAAGATGGGAAATATTTGGTTCTTGACCAAATGCTAATTGGAGAGGGGAGTACTCATGATATGCACTTGGTCTGATGCGAATTAATGCTGCAGCATGTAAAACTGCATGACCCCATACAGAAATAGGAAGCTTTGTTCTCATTATTAATGGTCTAGCAATAAGTTGGAGGCGCTTAATCAGTGACTCAGTCAAACCATTTTGTGTATGTACATGAGCAACATGATGTTCAACAACTATTTCAATTGACATACAATAATTATTAAAAGCCTGAGACGTAAACTCACCAGCATTGTCAAGTCTAACTTTCTTGATTGTATAATCAGGAAATTGTGCCCGCAATCTAATTATCTGAGCAAGAAATCTCGCAAATGCCACATTGCGAGTTGACAATAAACAAACGTGTGACCATCTACTAGAGGCATCTATCAATACCATAAATATCTAAATGGTCCACACAATGGGTGTATAGACCCACAGATATCACCTTGGATACGTTCAAGAAATGTAGGTGATTCTGTTTTTATTTTAGATGGTGGTGGTCTCATGATTAATTTTCCTAGAGAACAGGCCTCACATGGAATTTTACTAGCTTGAAGGATCTTCTGGCCCTTTAATGTATGTCCATGTGAATTCTCAATAATTCTTCGCATCATCATTGAACCAGGATGACCTAAACGATCATGCCACAGAGTTAATGTCTCTGTATCTTCTTTAACTACCATATGTGACTCTATCACATTTATATATGTGTAATGCAATCTTGAGGAAAGCTTTGATAGTTTTTCTAATATGCACTTCTTTCCTGATACATAAGTAGTAAGATACATATACTTCATATTTTCTTCAGTTGCAAACTGAGTATCATATCCATGAAGATATATATCATTAAAACTCAACAAATTTCTTTTAGATTTTAGTGAAAACAAAGCATCTTTTATGAAAAACTTTGTTCCATTTGGCAATATAAAGCTGGCTTTACCAGTCCCTTCAATCAAGTCTACAGGACCTGATATTGTATTGATAATTGCCTTTGTTGGTTTTAAATCAGAGAAGTACCTTTTATGTTTGAGAATAGTATGTGTTGTACCACTATCCGATATGCAAATCTCTCCAGTTTTGGTCTTGACTTCATCATTAGAATAATCCATATCAAGCTTCATGCAAAATAAATAATTTGGTGAGAATAAAATTTGAAACATATTATTATAAGTGAAATATTTCATTAAAAGATAAATTTGAAAATTACAAATAACAAAATATGATAATACAATCATATGTCTAATTATCACTAGTGTCATGATGGGTTGGAAGATCAACAAAATCATCAGTAAAATCTGAAGCATCAAGATGAGTTGAATCATCCATATGATCATCATGTTCAGTGAAATTCACTTTCTTCTTTTTTCCTTTCAAGGATGCCTTGTAAAGCTTACAAAGGTCCTCCGTGTTCGGCATACTCGAGACCAGTGTCCTTTTGGAGCCACATTTATAACAGGAATCTTCAGGATTCCGAAGAGAACTTTCACGAACATCTTTTCCTTTTCATGTCTTTCTACATGATGCTTCTTGTGGATCGCGTTATTCTGTGAAGGGTTGTAAAAACCACTTCGATCGCGTCCACGACCACGTTCACGGTCACGCCCATAATTATATCCTTGTCCATAATTTTTAAAAAATGCAGCATTTGCTTCTGGAAATGCTGCTGAACCAGTAGGACGAGACTGATGATTTTGATCAAAAGTTCATTATTTTTCTCTGCCACAAGAAGAGATGAAATTAGTTCAGAATATTTCTTAAAACCACGCAACATATATTGTTGTTACAGTGTTATATTAGATGCATGAAATGTGGAGTAAGTCTTCTCCAATATTTCTTCATCTGTGATATCTACCCCACAGAATTTCAATTGGGATACTATTCTGAACATTGCAGAGTTATAATCGCTAACTTTCTTAAAATCTTGGAAGCGCAAAACATTCCATTCATCACGGGTGGCAGGAAGCACAACATCCTTTTGATGATCAAATCTTTCTTTGAGATTTTTCCATAAGACACCTGGGTCTCTTACAGTGAGATATTCACATTTTAAACTTTCATCAAGATGTCTGCGGATAAAGATCGTCGCCTTTGCCTTATCTTGTGATGATGTAGAGTTTATTTCTTTATAGTTTTAGTGAGACCCATTGACTCGAGATGTATCTCAATATCAATAACCCGACATATAATTCTTTCCCATGATATCAAGTGGAATGAACTCAAGCTTTACAAAGTTTGACATGGTGATAACTATAACAAATATAAAAATAATTAGAATCACAACATTTTATTTCTCAATAAAATGGAAAAAAACTTACATGTCAATCATAATAGCTACAAGCAAAAGAGGGAAGGTGAACATTAAAATAAAAAGGTACAAGTAAAATTCACTTGGATCCATATCTCCAAGAAAAACGATAGAAGTATTGATGATGATGACGACAATAATAAACTTCAAAAATAGACTAAGCATCTTGCGAAAAACTCGAACACAAAGCTTCTAGAGATGATGAAAATTTTGAGAATGAAGAGAGATTGAGAAGTGAGTTATGTGGTTTAGAATTCACCAATTTATAAGATGAAAACTAGTCGTTTATAGCCGTTGGGGTTTATAGCCGTTGGGGGAGAGAGAAAATCAATTTTGATTTTATACAATTAAATATTGTAATTAAGAAAATGATAAAATAAATGCATTGTACTACATATATTTATGAGCTATAATATATGCACGTCATTCTACTTGGTGGGTGTTTTGCAGGCATAATTAATAAAACAATAATTATTGAAATAAATATTGACACACCACGCTACTCGGTAAACCTTTCAGTGGGTGTTTGTTCAGATATAAATAGCAGAATAATAAAATATATGATATTGAAAGCTTGGGGTTTAATCCACACAAGCATCAAATTAGAGGTTAGTAAAGATATCATAATCACATCACTTTACTATAAATAGGTAGCATAGCCTCCTTTCATTATAATAGTGGTGTTATATGAACATAATTAGTATAATAATTCAGTTTTTCGTAATCACACCACATTTCTATAAATAGGTGGCAGAGCCTCCTTTCATTATAGTAGTGGTGTTATACGAATATTATAAGTATAGTAACTTGCCAATTTTACCTTGAGATTGTAGAGGTAGAGGCTGGGACTTGTGATAGGACCTTTCCTTGAGCAATGGAAGCAGAGGCTCGTGACAAAACCTTTACCTTAAGCTAATGGAGGCAGAGGCTCGTGACAAAACCTTTACCTTAAGCTAATGGAGGCAGAGGCTTGACGTGGTAGACTTTTTCCCTGAGCTGACGGAGGTAGAGGCTGGGACAGACTAGAGTGATCGTGCTGATAACGTGTTGTAAAACTCCGAGAAATATAACACCAAAACAGAGAATTCTAGAGACAGAGTAGAAATAGGAAATCTTATTGATTTCTGAAGTGTGTCCATTGAAATGAATCAGGAAGGGCCTATTTATAGGAAAACTTTGGGGTACTATGCAGTCACTATGCACGCTTGCGTCATCGCTTGCATCAGCGCATAGTAAACTCATTAATGGTACATAGTAAAGATAAGCAGCCACGTTTCATAACAAAATTTACAAATAACTTCATCCTTTTTTTTTACTTTTTCTCTCTCTTAAACAATCTTTTCTGTATAAGATCTCTAGCGTCCACTCTCTCTCTCTAACTCACTTTGTCTAACATCGTTCTCTCTAACTTTTTCTTGCATCCTTTTTGTCTCTAGCGCCCTCCCTCTCTCCTGTGTCTCTTTCCTTGCCCTCATAAACAATTCTTGACAAAAAAGAGGGAGAAGAAACAAAAAAATCCTTCCGGCATTGTATCAAGCAAAAGAACAAACACCAGGTTGGCAAATTTTGAACATGAAAAAGGAATGTGAACAGGCGGAGATAGAGATTTATTTTTAAAATTCGATGAAATGATCCAACTTCCTTGGGTTTTCATCACTTGTCCAAGCACCCTCCCAGCTCTTCTCCAAAACCCTAGACCTTAGTTCATGGGATTCAAGCTCGACACAAGGAAAAATCCTGCCACCCCCATACTAGGATCTTCAACGGCACTCATTCGACATTATATGAGATGAATCTCTGGATATAGAGCTAAACTCATGTTTGGTTAGACACTTGACAAAACCAAATCCAATCCACTCTGTATTGTTTAGCTGATGCCCTCGAAGCTTCGTGTTTAGTTTTGGGTGGAAGTGAGAAAAAGTAAAAATGAGAAAACTCATTTCCACTTCCGGTGTTTATTTAGAACTGGAAAAAAAAAATGAAACACCCATTTTCTTTTTCACTTTTTCCGTTTACACCTCCTTTTCACATTACCATTTTCTAACTTGCAAGATGCTACATGTAAATCTCATTTGTAATAAATTATAACTCATAACAGTAAATTTTGATGTTATATATATCTCACTTGCAGTATAATTACAGTAAAGAAAAATTCATAATTAATATTTATTTTAATATTATTTTGCAATCAAACTTTTCACTCACTTCCACGTTACAAACAAAATACCGAAGAACACAATATACTTTTTCACTTACACTTCCATGTTACAACCAAACACTAAAAAACACAATATACTTTTTCACTTACACTTTCACATTACAACCAAACACCGAAAAACTACACAAATCTTAATACTTATATTTTCCCTCACTTTTTACTCTCCATTTTCCACTACAATTTTTCCTACCACTTGCAGCAAGCCAAACATGCCACATTTCATTTGTGCTTATCACACCTCTGCCACAAAAAAAGCATAAGAGGGGAGCTGTAACAAAGACACAGACTGAAGCAACGGTTCATTACAACAGGCGTGAAGGAGAGCAAACTCATTACCTGTTACCAGATACATAGCTGTATTTTGACATTAGACTAACATTTTTTTTGAAATATAGACCATAGTCTGATGCAAGCACGATTTGAACCCCAGACCTCTTGTCTACTGCAAAGAAGTATTACCACTGTGCCACAGTGACACTTGCTAGACTAACATGCTGATATCGTACAACTTACATATGCAATAATGGACAAAGTTTTCCCCTCTTTGACAGATTGATTATACAAGGGATGTATCCAACAAAATGGGTCAGTCACACCGATTACGAATCAGGGACTGCCGAACCAAGCACAACCGTCAACAAAATGGCATCTTCTACCGTCTGACCCGTCTTCCAACCTTGAAAGCACCATCAAAGTAGCCACATTCCTTCCAATATCTGAGACAGGACAATTTAAACGGCCCTTGTTCATTGCCTGAGGGATCTATGTAATGCCATACATCTTTCTCACTCCCAGGAGTATCGCCTGCTTTGGCTGGGTCGTTTCCTTTCGAGATATCCTCCATGTCATCATCGTCGTCGTCCAGATGAATGATCTCAATTTCTGAAATCTTTTGGTTCTTAGGATATTCTTCTTCATCCCTGATTCCCATGACCTGGTTTTCACTGATTTTGCGCTTTACTTCACTTTCTGCAATAGGGTTGAGGACCAGAGGGGGAGAGAGAGACAACTGTCACTTGATAGCAACAAGAATGCAAAAGGCAGGGGGATGTTTAGATACATAGAAGTAGAAGAGGAGGCAGCTGTATAAGGTATATCAGTTGATCTCACACATTTTCTAAAAGAAAGAAAAAGAAAGAAGAACAATATGAAAGTAAAAGATAAAAGAAAGCGAAAAGGGGGGAAAAAAAGAAAAGATGACTCAGTTATACAATGAAAACCACAGAAGCTTCCATATAGATGCCAAATAAATTTAGTTGTTCAGTTCATACATGTACTAACTACTCTAGATCACATGAATCAAATGTCACAAGAAATTTGGATTAAACCTTGCGACCATGCATTGCATGGAGAAAATTGGATTTATTAAGATAATTCTACACGGAAATCATGACAAACAGTGAGTAAAGAGGAATGTCAGCCCTTGTTCCTTCCTTTCAACGGATTTAACTAACTTAATATAGCAAACAAATTGGAAAGGATGTAACCTTTTTGGAGGTTGAGTGGATTGTTTGGGTCCGAAATGTTTAAGGTCAGCTACACGAGTCTCTCTCTCTATTTGTTGAGCATAAAATTTATCATATCCTTCTTTATTGTCCCAAATCCCAAATCCATGCCCATTTAGGTCTACCCTACTCCTTGGTGCCCCATCGGCTGAATGACCTTATCGCTCTTGTTGATCGACACACATTGGCTGACTCTAACGTCTTATGAATGCACTAATTTCTTATCTTCTCCTTTTGCATATTACTCATCAAAATTCTCATTTCCATTGCGTTCACTTTTTGGACATGTTTCTCAATTCCCAAACATTCAAAGTTTCCAACCCATAAATCATAGCTACTCTATTTTATAAAATTTTCCTTTCAACCTAGGCTGCATTGACACGGACAAGGCGACACGATCCAGACACGAAACATAATACGACATGGCAAGGGACACGACAGTATTTATACTTACATATTAAAATTTTCCAAAATTACTGTTTTATCTAAATAAATTATGAAAACTGTCATTTTTAAATGACATTAAACCCTAGAATGCTTCAAAAAGAATAAACATATGTAGTATCCACATCCAGTGGATTCACTTATAAAAAACACAATAAGAACTATTGAGAAAGGAACCACAGATGATTTATTTCTTCGAGAGGAAATCATGGATGATTATTCATGAATTCATGATAGAAGCAATGGGGGAAAACCATATCTTTCAATGTCATGGTTTTCCCTCAACAATGGTGTTTCTGTTGTAGTGTGAAATTGTGCTATGGTGGTAGAGTTAGCCCTATGTGTGTTTTTGTGTGTGTGTGTGTGTGGGGTAGCATGGATTCAAATATCGGCTTTTGAGGTAATAGATATGATAATAACCCAATCATATCGGTTGAGATCAGGGCAAATATAGCTGATATTGATTGATGTTACCGTTGGCCGGTCTGAGATTTTAAATCATAATGTATAGATGTGTGTGTGTGTGTGTTGTACACACACACACACACACACACACACACACACAGAGAGAGAGAGATAATGTGCATGCAGCATGCATATGTCTATGCCTGCAGGCTTGCATGTGTGTGATGTGTGTGTAAGTACGCATGCATGTACACACACACACACAGAGAGAGAGAGAGAGAGACACAGAGAGGCCTGTGTGTGTGTGTGGGTGGGTGGGGGCTGGTTTGCGCAGACAGAGGAGCAGAGGAAAAAACCAGATTAGATGAATAGATTTATAAGTTTTCAACTTAAGTTTTGGGTCTGGGTCGAAACTTGATCCAAACCGATCCCAAACAATTAACTTAAGTTTTCGGTCAAAAATGGACCAAATCCCAACCCAAATCAATAACTTACATTTTGGGTTTGGGTGCAGATTCAATCCAATCCCAGAACTTCATTTTCCCAGTTGATCTCGGGTTTGAACTGGAGAGAGAGAGAGAGAAGGGGAAATTTTACCTGCCAGCATCCTTCCCACATCATCACCACATTCCCGTCATCTCAGGCTCACTTCCCAGCCTGGTTCATGATACATGAGCAGACATGAACTCGACGTGAATATGACCGTATCACCAGTGATTCCGAATCGGGCACAGAAGCAGGACCCCTCTGGCTTTGCTGATGCTTCCTAGGCCACAACTCCAGAAGCCCTTCGCCGCCAGCCTCATTTGCTTCCATGAACATCAACCTCAATCTCACCATTATGACAATGAACATGTTCTTAAGTAGCGAAATTGATCATTGCTAGGTAGTCTTGATTATCGATATGAAGTTTACACTCCTTTTCTTCTCTTGTAATTTGCGAAAGTTACATTCAATATGTACCATTTTCTGTCGTACTAAAGCTTCTTTGCCTTTCTAGTTTAGAAATTATTCCTCTTCCGCTCACCCATAAAAACTAATACTAGATATCAGCAAACAACATGCATCATTGTGATATACTTTTCTTAATGGAAGATAGAGAAACTAACATAAACGTTAACAATCTACTTCTGAAAAGGCATAATCACATTCAAATCCAAGACATCATAATTTATAGATTCAAAGAGTATATAGTTTATACGAGACTCCAAATGTTTATAGAGTCAACCAGCATTTATCTCCTGTTGGACTCCAGCCTATTGAGAGCAAATAACATTGCACAAAATTTGCTAAAAGTATGTAGAACCAGGATATAATTAACAAGTCAGGTCAGCAGGTTAAAAGCAGATGATGAAATTGCATTTTCATTTTTAAATGCAGCCAAATAGAAGAAAAGGGAGGAGCTAACAATAAAACGCGATGAGAACAGATGAAGAAGTTGGAGAACTTACCCAAGTTCGGTGGCCTTTGCATGGAAGAATTACTAATAATACCTGCAAAATGAGAGGTAAATAATTACATAATTTCTCAAATAACAATTCCCAGGACTCAAAATTAATAAAGAATTTGATAAACTGTTTTTTATGAACCTGTGCGGACTTCTTGAGTGACATTTTTACCACCTACTTCATTGTCTGCTGATATACAAAATTTCATGAATAATTATTATTCCAATTTTTGTATAAACTTCCTTCTAATAACTGAAATCAGAGATATTTTATATACTGAGCAAAAACATACAGATAATGATGTAGAGAAATATGAAAATGAAGGGATGTGTGATGATGTAAGCAGAGCTATATTTCAGATAGCCTTCACAAAGCGGTTGTACAACTGCTAGACTTTTAGATTCTGATCTAAACTACCATAGAGTCAATATATAAACCCTAAACATTAGGAGGTGCAGGTGATCAAACTAGTTGGAAGTGGATGCACAAACGGTAATTTTCTAAGAGAAACAAATTGTTCATGTTAGAAAGAAGAAAACACACAATCTTCATGTTATAAAATAGAAACCACTTTACCCAAATGCTTTGAGCTGAAGGGTTGATGACTAACACTGTACATCAAGCAAACCTAACACTCAACGCCCTACAGCATGTGGGCCTTTGCACCACATGGAAAGGTCTCGCATTTGGAAAGGCATCATAAACGTGGACAACTAAACACATGCTTAAATTGACAATGATGATGTTTCAATCTAGGACCTTTATGAAAGCACTAATACAATGCCACAAAACCACTTTAACCAAAATTTATATGAAACACACATCCAAAATAAGGAAGGGTCCAATTCAGATAGAGCTTTATTTTGAAGAACTATCAAATGTGGTGTTTTACCATGACGCCTGAGGAGTGAACCCTATTGATTAAATGATAAGTGGTTAAGATGCCATCATTCCAGAAATGTTTTGGAACACTCAAATGAAACATCAAGATCCAGCCAACTTCAAGAAGGTGGCAGTTTTTTTTGCTCCAACTACATTTTGTTGAGGAGCATAAACACTAGATATCTGATGAATAATACCATGCAAGTCACAATAGTTTTGTAAAGCATACTTAACACATTCTAACACATTATCAGATCTCAAAATTTATATTGAAAATCCAAACTAATTTTGAATTTCTTTGTTAGACGATTGAAAAACAGAAAACAGTTATGCTACCATCCTAATGTCTCTACCTCTTTACCAAAACTCCAAAGTTGTGTGTGAGAGTTGAGGGTTTCATACTCTAATAATTTGAACATACCAATTGTTCAGATAGCAATACATTTTTCTTGGATGCTTCAGCGCAAAATGCAAAGCGACAGTGTCCTAATTTACAAGAAATGCGTGAAACTTTTGATAAATATATTATACTTCAAAGTCTCCAAATTCAGAGAAACAATCCTTCATAGCCTTTGAGAACCAGTATAATTTAAGTAGAAAAAAATATTATTACTAAAAAAAGGTCAGTCTGATATTTACAAAATAAAGTTGATAGAACAATATATTTTTTTTTAGAGCATAGAGTGGAGCTAGAGCTCCAGCCGTAAACTGTATATATAATATAACAAGTTTAGTACAAAAGTCTGCTACCAACCACAGAAACATACCGACAGAACAATAAAAATCATCAGCAGAAGATAAAAAGAAAAAGAAAAAGAAAAAGAAGCATACTTGCGTATTACGGTAGGGGCTAAGGCATCTGAATAAACAGACCAGAAAGGATGGCACGGTGGGACAACTAATCCCAAAGGGTATGGTTGACTATTTAGTAAGAGGATATAGCATGAAGTTTAAACCAAGTGCTTCCCAATAAATGTAGCAAGGAAGAGAACTTGAGACAGTACATTGCTCATGATGAAAACTGAGAAAAATAATCTACGCTGACAGGAGAAGTACAAAAGAGAACAAGGTTGCATACACTTAATATAACTTGGTTGACAACCTGTCACATATGTCATCAAGGGACCAGATGTATTGGTCATAGTGTTGGCCCAAAGGCCCATCACTCTAGTTTTGATGATGATTAACTCATGTAGTTATAATACTAATGATTTTGTGTTTAATTAGTCTCAGATATGTGATCAAGATCTTAGTAGGTGTTTAGCTTCAACAAAGGATTTCTAGTCAAGTTTTGGAGCTAACACGTGTTGATTCAAGAGCTTGTGCATCAAGACAACATCAAGTACTCAAGAGGAGTCTAACTCTTTGGATCAAGGTTTGGACCAAGTCAAGAAGGAGAAGAAGATTTTCAAGTGAAGACCTTCAAGAGAAGACTTGTGTCTAGATTTTGTTTTTAGATAAAATGTAAAGGATAAATTAGTTGGTGGATTGCTCAAGTATCATATACACTCACACACAAGATTTAGATGAGTTTTTATAAAAGAGTTTTCATTTTAGAAAAATACCGTTTTGATTTTTGGAGTTTCATATATACATGTGTTTTAATCAAAACTATTTTAGAGCTTAATGTCAAAAACATAGATATTTCATCATATATGTGTAGTGGATCATATCCATACACACTAAGCTTTAAAAGTGTTTAAAATATCTTATTTTTGTATTTGGAGAAGTTTTGGAAAAATCAATTTGGAAAAATACGGATTTTGTTTAAAGCCAAAATTTCCATAACACAAAAATAGTTCAAAAAGTTTGTAACATGTTTTGATTTTTACTTAAACATGTTTGTATATCAAAGTATAATACTGAACTTATTTTTGTAGATTTTTAGAGAATTTATGGGATTTTAGTAAAGATAAAAAGCCAAGTTTTTAATCCCCAAAATTGCCTGGACTGACCCTCTGTCGGTCGACCGGACAAGAAGTCGGTCGACTGCTCCGGTCGACCGATGTGCACAGGTTGGGCCGGTCGACCGCACGGTCGACCGCCAGAGAGTGTCTGCTCTCTGGAAATGGCCCGGGCGGTCGACCGCTAGGCCATTGCCCTGAAGACGGTCGACCGGCCGGTCGACCGATATTCCCAACGGTCGAAAAATCGACCATTGGCGGTCGACCGACAGCAGCGTTAGCTGCTCAATTGGACCCCAACGGCTAGTTTTTGGATGCCTATAAATTGGGGTTCCCTTGGGCTGTTTTCCATAAGATTTTAAGTGAGTTTTTGAGATAGTTTTTCCTACACTTCTAAGTGTTTATCTCCACTTGTTTTAGAGCCAAATACTTCCATTCAAAAGGAGAGTTTATCAAGAGGTTTTCAAAAGTGATTCTTTGAGTTTTTCACCACCACATAAATCCTTGTTTTTCTCACACATACTTGAGCTTTCCATTGATAAATCCATCCTATAGGAGAGTTGTTGTGAGAGTGATTTTAGGTGATCAAAGTGTTGTGATCACCAAAGTTTTCATACTTTGTATTTGAGGAGGCGGACTTACGGGTTCGCGTTGTTTCAAGTTCTAGTGAGAGCTCGGTGTAGAGGTGCGGCCTCGGCAAGCTTGCATGCTTGCGTGTGTTTGTTCTTGCGGGAACAAGAGAGGGACTAGAGAGTCCAAAAGAGTTCTAGTGTGAACTCGCTTGTAGGTATTGCGGCACCGAGTGATCTGGTGGGATCGATTTTAGTGAAAATCCTTCATAGTGTTGAAGGTGGGGACGTAGAGCAAGTGTGCTCGAACCTCGAAACAATTCTCCCGTGTTTGCGATTGCTCTCTCTCTATCTCTCACTTGTATTTATATCTTGCATGCTTACATTGCCTTTATCTTTACTTGCTTGATATATTTGTGCTCATATTGTTATATGCTTGGGGTTTGTTTGCTCACACTTGTATTCAACCAAGAGAGCCATAGCGGCACCTCAACTCTTATCTAGAGGAATCTTGAGGAGATAGTTCAGAGCCCTTCACGGGAAATTCGGCTATACTCTTAGGTTATACTTGATGTGTTTAGCTTAAGAATTTTTAGATTGCATTAATAGTTTTAATTCCGCATTAATTCACCATTAGATTAGCTAGTCACCTATTCACCCCTCTAGGTGATTTCAATTGGTATCAGAGCCAAGTGCTCTTGATTTGGGTCTAACAACCTAGAATTAAATATCCTTATTTTTTAGCTAATCACAATATTTGTGCACACACATGGATTTCATGTCACCTCCCACTTTTGACATTCTTAACATCCAAACGTGAAAAGTTAAGATGTCTATGTACCTCAAAGCCTTAGGTATTCATGTTTATTTTGCCACTATTAAAGATGCATATTGTTTAATGGCAAAAATATTGAGGCTAATGCAAAAGCCATCCATGCTTTAAAGAGTACCCTAAATGATGAATATTTATCTAGGGTTGCTAATCTTGATTCGACTTTTGTAGTATGGAACACTATTGTCTCCCTTGGCGAACAAGAACAATATTATGCGATGAGTGACTCGAATGTTGGAAGTGATGCTTCCAACGTGTGCTACATGGTCCAAGGGGATAACCCCCTTGAGGTAAACTCCGAATCCGAGTTAGAAGAGGATGTTGATATGCCTTATAATGAACTTGCATCTTTTTGTCAATAACTTCTTGAAAAGTATGACATGTTTAAAAATGACAATAAGAAATTGAAAAATAAATATGAGTCCATTTTGGTAGAAAAAGATTCATTTCAAAATAAACTTGCATGTGTTTTAAAAGAAAATGATTTCTTGAAAAAGGAGAATATTTCCTTATCTTCAAAATTAAATGATCTTTGTGAAGGAAATACTTCTTTGAAAAATAAGATTAATTTGGTGGAAAAAGAAAAGAAATTGCTTTAAATGAAAACAACTCTTTAAAAGGAAAAATTGTTGAAAAAGAAAAGGTAAATGTTTCTGAAAGGAAAAAAAATGTTGATTCTCATTCTCACAATGCTTTACATGCCACTATTGATCAAAATGAGATTAAATTTTTGAAAAATAGAATAGATTGTTTGAGCTCAACTTTGAGCAATTGTGCATTTAACCATAAAAGATTGGAAACCTTGTTTCAAAAGAAACAAACTCCACATGTTCATGCACCTCACCCACAACATGCATATGCACATTTTGCATGTCATGATCACACTCATCCTCATGTGCATACTAGGGTGTACAAGTGTACACATTGCGGCCGCAAAGGCTATTTAGTAAAATTTTGTTATGATAGAGTAAATTCTTCAAATGTTGCTAATAAAAATGTTTGGGTTCCAAATCATGCTAACCCTCGTGGACCCAAAAGAAAATGGGTACCAAAATCCCCACCTTTTGTATTTAATGTAGGTGCGGGCTCTCACATGACGTGAGAGGAATGGTGCCTTGGTGGTGGATGCACATGGACTAGATGGACACAGAAATTGATGCACCGCTATCAAGGAGGTTTGGTGGGACTACCACCATGTTTTGGAGATTTGGAGTATAGTTCTTATGGTTTGGTAACTATCTCTAAACTCCTATTTTAGTTTATATGCTTTTATACTTGATAATTTTTAGCATGTTTTGTGTTTATGCTTCATGTGGTAAATACTTATTTAGATGTAGTTTTTATCAAAACTTGTATATATATTTGTACAAGTAGTGAGCTATATTTGATTCATATATGTTTGCACTTCATTGCTCATTTGTACTCACTACATGCACATGTATAGCCTAGTTTTGATGATTCCCTCATTTATACTTATCTTGTCTATCCTTTTGCATGTTTTGCTTCATGTATATGTAATCTTTGTCCAAAACTAATAAATATACATGTATACCCTTGAGTCACTTGCCTTCATGCAAATACTATTATGAACTCTTGTTATGTTTGGGATATGTATGTATATTATTGGTTTTGATAAACACATACATAGACCTTGAAGTTTATTTTTAGTGAAAAATAAATTTTGTATGAGTTTCATATTCGTTTGATAAAATGAATCTTTATGATTTTCATATTTGTTTGATAAAATGATATTCATGTTTCTTTTAAGCTTCATTGACTATTTTAATGAATATGTTATTCACATGATGCTTGTACACTCACATTATTTCTTTGTTTATTCATGACTTTGTTTCATGAACACTTCTATGAACCTTATCAATTTCGAGTGTCAACTCTTGTGCATTTGGTATGTTTCATGAGATACATATGTTTTGTTTTCATATTTGAAGGATCTTTAACTAGTTTTTCAAAAATTACTTCAAACTAGTTATTTATTCTTCAATGGGAAGAGTTTTCAAATTTTACAAAATATTTTCAAACTCTTATTTTTGAAAACCCCTACCAACCCCTTTAAGGGCGGATGAATGGGCGACCATGCCTTGTAAGCCTTATTCGAAAATCTTTTATCATGTGCATGAAAAGGGTGAATTTTTATGAGTTATACACTTGCTTCACATCATAGTTTCAATTGGTATCACAATTGATATTTTTTTTTTGTATACTCATAATTTGTTTTTTATATATTTATGCTTTAAATTTCAAATAATATCAATTTCTATTGGTATTCTCATTCTCATACATATATGATTTGTTTGTGCTTGATTTACGATTTATTTACATGTTTAAAGCACAAAGTTTGTTTATGCTAAGCTTGATTTAAATCTTGATTTTCAATTGGTATCTCAATTGGTACTTTAATAAGCTTATGCATTATTTTCATTTGGTGTTTTATCAAATTTACAATATACTTCTATTGGTATCAATATGTTTCAATTTCTAATTGGGTTTAAATTTCATTTGGTATCAATATGTTTTACCTATTTGGTATCAAAAATTTACCATATATTTCAATTGGTATATATTTCAAAATATTTTCTTTCATTGATATCAAAATGTACAAATATTTCAATTTCAATTGGTATTACAAATTTCTAATTTCATATGGTATCAAAGATCTTGTGATATCTCAAATTGAATTGTTGATTTAAGAAAAATTCAAAATTTGTATAGTTTATTTACAATTGGTATCTTAAAATTTCGTTTATGTACAAATGATATCTCAAAATTTGTTTAAGTATTATAACAATTTGTGTTAAGAATGTTTTGATATGTATTGTCTATATGCAAGGGGAGCTTAACATCTCTTCTATATATAAATTCATGTTGAGTGTATCTTATATTGAGGAGGTTGGCATCTCTTCTTTATGTGATACACGTGTGTAGGGGGAGCTTAACATCTCTACTTATGCATTGTATATTATGTGTTATGTGAGTTAGGGCTTGTCATCCCTTCTTCATGTAATGCATGTATGCAGGGAAGGTAACTTAGCGTCTTCCTCTTCATGAATGTATATCGCATATATATCCTTATTCTTGATTTGTTTTATTTTACCCCTTTATTGATGATTGACAAAAAGGGGGAGAAAGATTTTGAGTTTATATATGCATATTGAGTGTTTGCATATATTGAGTTTATGCATCTTGTGTTTTACAAATTAGGGAGAATGTTTTTGAAAGTTTAAACAAAAAGGGGGAGAAGGTTTTTGGGAAAAGGATTTTGGATGTTTGCATGTTTCTCTCACCTTATTTATGCATATATATATATATATGTGTGTGTTTAGTTTATGCACTTCACTGCTATATCTATTTGTTTATTGTTATGCATGAGTTAAGGGGAGCTTCTATGATGCTTGACTTTAATCCATGCATATATAACTCTATGAGTTTTGTCATCATCAAAAAGGGGGAGATTGTTGGCCCAAAGGCCCATCACTCTAATTTTGATGATGATTAACTCATGTAGTTATAGTACTAATGATCTTGTGTTTAATTAGTCTCAGATATGTGATCAAGATCTTAGTAGGTGTTTAGCTTCAACAAAGAATTTCTAGTCAAGTTTTGGAGCTAACACGTGTTGATTCAAGAGCTTGTGCATCAAGACAACATCAAGTACTCAAGAGGAGTCTAGCTCTTTGGATCAAGGTTTGGACCAAGTCAAGAAGGAGAAGAAGATTTTCAAGTAAAGACCTTCAAGAGAAGACTTGTGTCTAGGTTTGTTTGGTTAAGATTTTATTTTTAGATAAAATGTAAAGGATAGATTAGTTGGTGGATTGCTCAAGTATCATATACACTCACACACAAGATTTAGATGAGTTTTTATAAAAGAGTTTTCATTTTTAAAAAATACCGTTTTGATTTTTGGAGTTTCATAGATACATGTGTTTTAACCAAAACTATTTTAAAGCTTAATGTCAAAAACATAGATATTTCATCATATATGTGTAGTGGATCATATCCATACACACTAAGCTTTAAAAGTGTTTAAAATATCTTGTTTTTGTATTTGGAGAAGTTTTAGAAAAATCAATTTGGAAAAATACGGATTTTGTTTAAAGCCAAAATTTTCATAACACAAAAATAGTTCAAAAAGTTTGTAACATGTTTTGATTTTTACTCAAATATGTTTGTATTCAAAGTATAATACTGAACTTATTTTTGTAGATTTTTAGAGAATTTATGGGATTTTAGTAAAGACAAAAAGCCAAGTTTTTAATCCCCAAAATTGCCTGGACTGACCCTCTGACGGTCGACCGGACGGTCGACTGGACAAGAAGTCGGTCGACTGCTCCGGTCGACCGATGTGCACAAACGTGCACAGGTTGGGCCGGTCGACCGCACGGTCGACCGCCAGAGAGTGTTTGCTCTCTGGAAATGGCCCGGTCGACCGGGCGGTCGACCGCTAGGCCATTGCCCTGAAGACGGTCGACCGGTCGGTCGACCGATATTCCCAACGGTCGAAAAAATCGACCGTTGGCGGTCGACCGACAGCAGCGTCAGCTGCTGATTTGGACCCCAACGGCTAGTTTTTGGATGCCTATAAATTGGAGTTCCCTTGGGCTGTTTTCCATAAGATTTTAAGTGGGTTTTTGAGATAGTTTTTCCTATAATTCTAAGTGTTTATCTCCACTTGTTTTAGAGCCAAATACTTCCATTCAAAAGGAGAGTTTATCAAGAGGTTTTCAAAAGTGATTCTTTGAGTTTTCACCACCACATAAATCCTTGTTTTTTCACACATACTTGAGCTTTCCATTGATAAATCCATCCTATAGGAGAGTTGTTGTGAGAGTGATTTTAGGTGATCAAAGTGTTGTGATCACCAAAGTTTTCATACTTTGTATTTGAGGAGGCAGACTTGCGGGTTCGCGTTGTTTCGAGTTCTAGTGAGAGCTCGGTGTAGAGGTGCGGCCTCGGCAAGCTTGCGTGTGTTTGTTCTTGCGGGAATAAGAGAGGGACTAGAGAGTCCAAAGGAGTTCTAGTGTGAACTCGCTTGTAGGTGTTGCGGCACCGAGTGATCCGGTGGGATCGATTTTAGTGAAAATCCTTCATAGTGTTGAAGGCGGGGACGTAGAGCAAGTGTGCTCGAACCTCGAAATAATTCTCCCGTGTTTGCGATTGCCCTCTCTCTATCTCTCATTTGTATTTATATTTTGCATGCTTACATTGTCTTTATCTTTACTTGCTTGATATATTTGTGCTCATATTGTTATATGCTTGGGGTTTGTTTGCTCACACTTGTATTCAACCAAGAGAGCCATAGTAGCACCTCAACTCTTATCTAGAGGAATCTTGAGGAAATAGTTCAGAGCCCTTCACGGGGAATTCGGCTACACTCTTAGGTTATACTTGGTGTGTTTAGCTTAAGAATTTTTAGTTTGCATTAATAGTTTTAATTCCGCATTAATTCACCATTTGATTAGCTAGTCACCTATTCAACCCCCTCCAGGTGATTTCACATAGAAGTGTAATTAAAATAAATGAAACAGTCCAATGTTGTTCAAACGGCTAACAGAAACAAATTTAAGAAAAAGGCTCTGGGACATAAAAAGTACAGAAGCAATCGATGTTTAAAATAACGATAACGTAACAATAACGTTTTTCCTTTGTTATGTTAATATAGGTTATAACATAACGCATAACGTAGGTTACATGATTTAATATTTTTTAATAAAAATAAATATATATATATACTATATTTAAGAATTTTTATAAACAGGAAAATAATTTTAAAAAATCTAAAAAATCTCAAAACAATATAAAACACATTTATCAAGTCACAACAATTTTTAGCGAGCATCGAGAAACTAAGGTGCTCTGATATCATGCGCTTCCTCGTCAATTGAAGAGAGATCGACAACGAATTCCTCGTTAATTGAAGAGTCGTACGGTTCTTTGATATTTTTTTTTGGAGCGTTACGATGGCGAGTTCCTCGTCAATTGAAGAGAGATCAAAGAAAAAGAAACTGGGGCGCTTCAATGCTGGCCGATGAGAGAGATACAATTGAAGAGGAACTGCAGAGAGAGGAAGAACTGCACAAGAGGGTCATTGTTGTCGTTGCCGTCATCGTCTACTGCAGAGAGAGGATGCACTGATGCACTGGGGTGTTTCGATACTTCGCTCGCCGTCGCCAATTTAGGGTTTTATGTCGATTTGGTCTGTGGAAAGAAATCGCTTCACTGTTTTATGTTTAGCAACCCGTGTAAATAACGTGAGCTATGAATGTTACGTTATTTTCGTAATGTAACGTTCATAATGCTCCAAAAAACGCTTGTTATTGGGAACTGCGTTTTTTGCTAGTGTTATATAACGGCCAGGTGCCGTTATATTCTGTAACGGGTTATAACGAGTTACATAACGGGTTTTTTAAAACATTGGAAGCAATCACCCACAATATAAGTATGCTAGCTGCTTACAGGTGGTAGAAATGGGAAACCACCAGTAGTGAGAATAGGGAAGAAGGCTACCATGTGTTTTGATTGACAATATTGGAATTTGAGTCATGATAATAGGCAGCCCAAGTCACGAATATAAGGTTATACGAATAGCTCAAGCACTCTTAAAGATTGCAGTGGCAATAAGAGTGATTGCACTAGATCAAAGGTTTTGGAAAAGAAGAGGTGTCGGAACGTAGCATCCGCATGTCTGGACTGGGCACAGCAGCAGTGTTGGAAATTTTAAAAGCATATCAGGAAATGGAGGCAAGACCAGTGTTTGCCCCAGTAATGCAGGTATACTGGATTTATGTCAGGCATTTAATCTTTAATTATATTCATTTTTTTGCGCAATTTACTTGTAGCAGGCCAGCTGCTATTACATTTAATTTCATGAAGTCGAGCTGTTTGAGGCCATGCAGCCATGGTTACCAAAGCAGTTATGGATGCTTGGGGGCATAATTCTTGAGGCTTGACACGTGGCGATCCCAGGTAATTCTTGATGCTTGGACGTTACTCGCATTTTCCACAACAAGTTAGACTTCCTTTCAAATTTCTCCACCTCGAACTTGGTTGTTGTGGTCATCTTGCTAACCATTGCTCTGATACCAATTGTTGTGAAAACGTCGATACTACAAGAGAGAAACACCGAGTGGGAAACTCGGCAACGAAAGCATAAAAGCGATCTACTACTAGCAAGCAATAAGACTAATCACCACAAAAACAGAAGAACACCAAATTTAACATGGTTCGACAAAAGTGCCTTCGTTCATGGGGAGGAGGGGAGAAATTATATTGAAAACAGAGAAGAAAAATAAAAGAGTTACGAGAATCGCTTTCACAACTCTCAAATGGTGAAAATTTCTCATAAACTTGACTTACATTCAAAAGGCCAACCCAAAGGGTTTATATTGTTGACTCCTAGGACTGTCCTAGTCCAACACAAACTCTATCAATATAAACAACACCGCTTTAGAGAAAGAAAAAACTCGAATCCAACTCGAACTGGAAACATAACCCAGAAAGAAAACTGCCAGAACCGTATTAGTCGACTATACTGATGTAAGTCGACTAATTTGCACATTAGTCGATGTATCAGTTGACTAACATGAGATCCTCACTCTCTGTTGCAATACCAATCGACTATACTCATGTATAAGTTGACTAACTGATCATAAGTCGGCTATACAAAGTATCCTGTGCACAACTCCCCGTGCATGTCCGATCTTGATCTCTAAAGTTTGCATCCCCTCCATGTGAACCTGAATTCTTCTCCAAAGAATATGACACCTAAAACACTAACACTCTAACCATCAGCTCATCTTCAATAGCAAACTCATGCAACCTCTTGTGTGAATCTGCAGTAGACTTATAGTTATCGTTGCTAATAGTAACTTGCCTTCTGACATGTTCATCAACTCATGCAAATATTGTGCAAATGACTCAGCTGATGCACTAGGGCGGTCACCAATGGACATAGGTATGAGATCTATAGATTTCCTAGGTCAATACCCCGTGACAACCTCAAAAGGACTTAAACCTGTACACCTATTGACCTAACTGTTATATGCAAACTCAGCTACAAGAAAGATCTCATCCCACGTAGTCACCCACTCTCCTACCAAACATCGAAGCAAATCACTACGGTTTACAATCTCAGTCTGACCGTTAGTTTGAGCATGGTATACCATAGAGAATTTAAGTGCAGTTCTCATTTTCTTCCAAATAGTTCGCCAAAAATGACTCGTGAAGCGGATATCCCCGTCAGAAACTATGGACTTGAGTAACCCGTGTAAGCATACTATCTCCCTGAAGAAAAGACATGCTACGTGCGAATCATCTGCTGTTTTTTCTATAAGGGATGAAATGGGCCATTTTCGAGAACCTATCAACTACCACAATGATAGTCACATTTTCTAAGTGTGCGAGGGAGCCCTAAAATAAAATCCATACCGAGATGCTCCCAAGATGCAGAGAGAATAGGCAACAGTGTGTAAAACCTAGTGTTCTGTTTTGTACCTTAGCAACTTGACACACTTGGCAATGTGACACAACTTTTGCAACATCAGATTTGACACTAGTCCAATAAATCATTCCACTAAGGCAATGGTCTTGTCTCGGCTAAAGTGTCCAGTGACACCTCCCGCATGATTTCCCAGATCAAAAGATCCTGTAAAGAAGTGTTGGGAATGCACAATCGGGTGCCCCTGAATAGGAACCCATCAACAATGGTGAAACTTTCCACTAAGGTGGGTGGATCCCGAAGCAATGAAGTACAAATTTCACCAAAGTCCCAACAAGTAAGATAATCTTGTATAAGACACTCAAAACCAACCACCTCTGCACTAAGTTCCTGTAACGAGCAAAGTCTCCTACTCAAAGCATCAGCAGTCTTATTATCCATATTGGTGCTGTGTTTGAGTACAGAAGTGTACTCCTGGATGAACTTAAACCACTTGATGTGTCAGTGCCCTACACGTTTCTGCTAGTTGATATAGCAGAGGGTTTGATGATCCGAATACAGGACAAACTCAACAGGTAGCAAATAGTGACGCCAATATCGTAAGCTCTGCACTAAAGCATACAACTCCCTATCATACACATTGTAGCATTGTTTTGCTACGTTCAATTTCTCGCTGAAGAAAGCGATGGGATGATTCTTTTGGCTCAACACACCATCTATGCCTACGCCGGCGACATCACAAGCTACCTCAAATACCTTCGAAAAATCTGAAAGGCGAGGCGAAGGACTGGGTAATAGTCAACTTCTCTTTGATTTCCTCAAAGACTTTAGTAGCAGCTCTAGTCCATTTGAACTCCTCTTTCTCAAGGCATTCATCTTAAGGCATTCAGTGATTGGAGCCATGATGGTACTAAAACATCTGACAAATCTCCTGTAAAAAGTGGCTAAGCCGTGAAAGCTTCTAGTCTCTTGAATTGACTTAGGAGTAGGCCAGTCCTTGATGGTCTTAACTTTGTCAAGACCGGCTGCTACACCATCTCTAGATACGATAAACCCAACAGTAGAAATGCATACTTCAAGTTGAAAATAATTTTTCCTTATGGAGACCCTCTAGCACTCGTGTTAAATGAAGAACGCATTCTTCCTAGCTCCTACTAAAGTTCAGGAAGTCATCAAAATAGACAACTACAAACTTTCCCAAGAAAAAACGTAAAATCTGGATCATGACTCTCATGAACGTACTAGGCACGCTTGATAACCCGAAAGGTGTGACCAACCACTCATATAACCCATCTTTGATCTTGAAGGTGATCTTCCACTCGTCCCCTTCGCGGATATGAATCTGATGATATCCACTATGAAGGTCCACTTTCGAAAAAATATAGGCTCCGACCATCATGTCTAATAAGTCAAAGTCTAGGGATAGGGAACATATACTTGACAGTGATTCGATTGATGGCCCTACTGTCCACACACACACTCTATCTGCCATCCTTTTTTGGTGTGAGTAATGTGCGTACGACACAACTCAAAACTCTCTCTAATAAACCCCTTCCACAATAACTCATCCACCTGTCTTCTCAACTCTGCGTGCTCAGTGAGTTTCATTCTGTAATGTGAAAGATTTGACAAACTGGACCCCGGTACAAAGTCAATGGCGTGAGGAACGTCACACAGGGGACGGAGTCAGGCAACTCAGCAGGCATCTTATCACTAAAATCAGAGATAATTTGACAAACTTCTAAAGGAATTTCGATTGGTGTGCTGGGAGACTCTCTTAAGGCAACCAACGCATACACTACCCCTTCATGCTCTCCCTGAGAAATTGGGATATAGTCACTAAATGAAGTGACTTCTTACTTTCATTGTTTGTGACAATTCCCGCCTTGTTATTCCCCAATGCTGACTTGTGCTTGACAGGTTTCAACACTACCTTCTTTCTATTGAATTTAAACTCGTGAGTGTTGGACATACCAAAGCTGATCACATCCAAATCATACAATCATGGCCTACCCAACAAGATGTGTGCAACGTCCATGTCTAAAACGTCATACCAAACTCGATCCTGGTAGCTAGACATGTTGATAGGCACCTGACAACGTTGGGTAATAGCTTGGGTCATTTCATCAACCCACGTCACGTTGTATGGTTGTGGGTGGTATTCAGCCTTGAGACCCATCTTGTCAATGGTTGTCTTGGCGATGATGTTGACACAACTACCTCCAATCACTTTATAGTTCTTTCTTTCATGCACAACATAAGTGTAAAACACACTAGTCTCTGCCAATCCTCATCTCTACTTGCTGTGTGAAGGCACCTAACGACACTCGCTCACATATTGGATGACCTAACTTTCTCATTTGTGTCACTAGTGCTCCCTTTGGTTCATTTACGTCCTCTTCTAGATTACCCACGTCCACACCAGCATCGTTAATGAGAAGGTTCCTGGTTGGACACAGAGCAGCAACATGACCATACTCATGACTCCGAAAGCACTTCATCCCCAAGGTAATCTGTCTAGATGGTTCACCTATAACAGATTTATCCTTAGGGTTCTTAGTTGTATTAGTGTTTAGTCTGGTATTGGTCTCAGTTGGGCACCTATACTACTCGGCTTAATCTGCGCTCCAAAGAGGTTTTAAGTGAGGCATCTACATCCTAAACTAGCTGGCTGGCCTGTGCAAGGCTCCTTATAGTTTGAGAATGAATGATCATTACCCACTGGATGTCGGTCCTCAACCCATAACGAAACCTAGAAATGGTTTGATGGGGGTCTTCTTGTAATTCACAGCACAAAATTAGGTCATCAAATGCAATTGTGTAAGCTTGAACTGACATGCTTTCATGACGAAGGCGGTGCAGTTCATCTAGGAGGCGTCAGAAAAGTATCTCTTTAAGCTTGTATTTCATTTCTTCCTAGGTCTCTATGAAAACTCTATTCCTCGCACAATATCTCTTTACCGATGTCCAATAAACTCTAAATGACCTTGTAAGTCGTATTCTAGAGGCGGACTTTACGTTCCTCAGATATCCTATGCCAATCAAAATAATAGTCCATATTAACTAACCAATCACTAAAGACCTTAGGATCATGGACACCGTCGAATGTGGGAGGATCTACCCTAATCCGACAGGCAATTTCATCATCGTCATCCCTAGGCGTGTGGATGCTCTCATCCCTCCTATGTTGCGATTCTCTCTATTAGTTCTACAGCCACCTGTTGTTTCCTCATTAGAGTTGTTCTCTAACCTCTCTATCTTAAGTTGATTGTCTTGCATCTCAAGTTTAATGGCCTGCCCCTCCCTGAACAAAAGGTCGAATTTCTAATTCAATTGATTGTTTTTCTTCCATGTCTGATTGGTTAGATTACACCTCTTACCACTACACAGGAGCATGAACCAATATGAAACACAAATATAAGGAAATCAAACACAGAGATGCACAATACCCCTAGCTGCCAACTAACTACATGCAACTAGATGATCAAAAGAAAAAGTTTCCTAATGGTTCCTAAAATGCAGTGAATAGATCTTAAATATGATGTGCAGGCAAAAAACACATTAGGCAAATAACAATTTGCAACTATAACTATCAATCTACACAGCTATATAAGAGACAAACAAGAAATAAGTTACAATGTATTAGATTAGAGCGTACCCAGAGGCGCTTGAGGAATCACCGATACTGAATATTGGCTCCAAACAAGGTCCTATAGAGACCAGTTCTGCTACCCAATGATTGCAAAATCTCCCGGGAGAATCCGAGACTCAGCTACAGATTCAGCGTCTCGAACATGGCTCAAATTAGACTCTGGATGGCCTCGAAACAGGCTTTGGATTGTTGTTGTACTGCTGTAGCTAAAATGGGCTGAGTGGACTGAGTTGAACCGGGTCGAGTCAACTCGGTTGACTGAGTCGGACTGGTCCTAAGTTGGACTGGCTCAAGTTGGAGCGGGTTGTGTTCGAGTCGGGTTGATTGGATTCGACCCGATCTGAACTCACCACTTAAGTTATGGGTCGGATCCAATCACGGGTCGGGCTTCAAAACCGAAACTCAGAATTAAACCCGAATGACCTCATGGCAATAGGGTCGGGTCAGACTTCGAATTCGACACGACTGACCCAATACCCTTTCTCTTTCCCCTCGACACGCAGGTCTAAAAGGGGGGCTAGCGACGACGTGAGGGAGCTCTGGTGGGCTGACAGGGGGAGGAGCTCTTGGTGCCGCGTCGTGGAGGTCTTGAAGACGATAGCGGAAGCGGAGGAGTTTGGTGGAGGAGGTGGCAATGAGCTCTGGAGGAGTCGAGGTCGTTAGAGGATGATGGCGAGTGCAGCAGGTGGTCGGCGAAGATCTGTGAGGCCTGGATCTCGACGAGGAAGTGGAAGATCTGATCGGGTGATGGTGTGTTCGGCGACAACGGTTGAGCTTCGATGAGGACGATGAAGAAGGGTGGGCTCCGGTGATGGTGTGGTCGTCGTTGGTAAGGGTAGGCGACAAGGAAGCTTCGACAGCAGCGGAGGTCGTGGCGAGGTCTATAGGCGGTGAAGGAAGTTGGATCGGCGAGGAAGGCGACAGAGGAGTCGACGGCGGAGGTCGTGGCAAGGAGGGCAGGGGAGGTTGTCCGCGGCGAGAGACGACGGTGACGAGGCGGTCGACAGACCTGGGAGTGGCGGTGAGATCTTAGTTGGGAGGTCGGGAAAGACGTACAATTACCCGAGTGTATTTTCTGTGTTTATTTTATTGTTTTTATTTTCTTTTGATTTTTGATTTTTTTCTTTTTTTTCTTTTTTTTAAAGTAGAGAAGAGAAAGGCAAAGACGAATCTAGGGTTTTTTTAAGAGGCTAGGGTTTTTGTGGAGGAAGAAAATATCATGATTTTAGCAGAAAATTTTATGGAGGAAAAAAAAGACAGGGTTTAGTTCTGATACCAATTTGATGCAGAACTAAAAAAAGGAAGATGAAAATAAATATAATTTTGATTTATTTGGGAATCAACACCCAGGTAATCTTTCACCCACTCTAACAAATCTACATGCAAGAGATTTTAAAGCAATGCAAATCAACATGTAAAGCAAAAATGTTTGATTGACTTCACTGAATTGTATAATCCAATAGACTAGATGGCTATTTATAAGCCCCATACAAAAATGAGTTCCCCATCCTAACTGATGTGGGACTAAAAGTAAGTACTAAAAGAGCCTAAGAAAAGAGCCTAGTACAAAAAATAGTCTAATAACTGTACGTAAGTCCTCCATGTCCCCGAACTGGAGGGATTCCCATCAAAGAATCTGTGTACCAGTTTTCTCTTAAGTAAATACATGTGAAGGCACGCGCGCGCACGTGTGTGTATAACAGAGAGAGAGAGAGAGAGAGAGAGATGGCTACTTTCTGAAAGGATTTGGAGCTAAATCTTTCCCGTTCAAATTCAATGTGAGGCCAATCAAATGGAAGATCCACCCTATTAAAGTTGATCTACAGGATATAAAACGGGCTAAAACTCAAAACTCAATTATGTTCAATTTTTTCATACATCAATAGGCACAAAATGGACGATTGAAAGTAGCATGTTGCTTAAATATATGATTTTGGACATACAAATTCTTGATCTGACCATTTGATAATGATCTAAACACTCAAAATTTCTCATACACCAACTTTTTTTTTGTAAGGACTCAAACATTTTAAATTTTAAACTACGCAATCGTTATTTAGGCCGTCAATTTTGCACCCACTTGATTCATAGGCAAAAAAAACTTGAAATACTTTTCTTTTTGACACACACACACACACACACACACACACACAGAGATACATCTATATGTATATGTTTTTATAGATGTGTGTATCTATATGTGTGTAGAGAGAGAAAGAGAGACAGAGAGTAAATGTATCATAAAATTGGTATTTGGAGGCTCAAGTGTAAACATCTGATAACCGCATCATATATAATCAAATTATGACTTCCATAAAAGAAGGATTTGGAATACAACACCAAGAAACAAAAGTGGAAGGAAAGAACTGAGCAAACCTTTAGGTTCCTCTTTTGGACCTTCAACACTTTTACCTGCTTCATCATGCTTATCTGTTATTTGATCAATTATAACAAGTCAGAGCTCTATAAAATCAAGTTACAAGGTGGTTGGACAAATAACTAACGGACAGTAAGCAAAACTGGGCTTTGGAAAAATAAATCCAAGCTTATAAAGGAAAGAATGCAAGAGTTGGGGAAAAGGTCAATGCGGAGAAAATTAACATGCAAAAAGAAGAGACAACGAATGTCACACTAGAAGCTAAGTGGGGAAAATATGCTCAAGCCTGATTCAGAGAAGAGATCTCCGGACTCTTGAAGCAAACAACTCATATTACCTCTAGCAGGCAGAAGAAAGGAATCATTTGCCTTCCACCTTCAGCAATTTCTGATTTTATCATTAAGGGTGTGTTTGTTTGCATACTAGGGGCCGGATTGCAAGCCCAATTGCACCCATAATTGCAAATCTGGTGTTTAGTTCAATACAAGTGAAAATTAATTGCAAGGTCGTTGGCATATGTGTGGGCCACACAAAAGCCCAACTGCAAGCAATATTTACATTTTGGTATAACATTTTTGCAAGTTGGGAATTTTTACTTGCAGATGTGGGTGTATCTCTCTTTTCCCACAAACTCCTCTCTCTATATCTCTCCTTCGCTATTATCACCGCCCTCTTTCCCATCTGGCAACCAACGACCTTTATCCTCAAGCTTTCACCTCCTTGTTTGGTCAAATCCTGCCACTGCCATAGCCACCCTCAATTCCCCATTATGTTCGACCATCAATTCGTGGTCGCTACTCTCACCATCCATCGGAGAACCTTCCTTTCTCCCTCTACGAGGCCATAGTAGAGATTCCCTAGTTTGTATTCAGATCTTCAATAATGGGGGGTTCGGGGACAGCTGGCCACCATATATTAAAAGGAGATCATTCAATGCCTTCCACATCTGAGTTTTATAGTTGTGGGCGACTGAGAAAGAGGTGCATGAGCGATTTCTCAGATCAAGAGTCCTCATCTGAAAATTTCAAAGTTAAGATAATGGTTCTAGTCTCTTTTTACTAGAACATTTGATTACAATTTAGTTAAGAAAATATTTTTGTCAATTGGGGCTTCCAGAACATTTGGTTACAATCAGATTAGGAGTCCTCATAGAAAAATTTCAAAGTAAAGGGAATATTTTCATTAATTAGGGCTTCCAGTACATTTGGTTACAATTTCAAGGCTTGATTAGAAAAAAAAATGAACTTCTGGAGATTCTGTGATCTCATAAAAAAATGAAGCGTTATTGTCTTTTCTCCCTCTTTTTTAGATTTTCTATCTTGGCCTTCTTAATTGGCGATGACCGTTTCAGTTTCTCTATGATTTCATCCTATTTTAAACAAATGATATCCTTTATCTTCAACATTTTTGGGTTTGGGCTGTTTGATCCTTGTCTTTAGATTTGTTTATGAGCTTGGAGTCAAACAAAAAGACCTGGTTTTTTATCAGGCAAAGGCAAACATATGCCTGTGTGGTCTTTGGAATGGTGTGTATTCAAAACTTGCATGTTCTCTCTTCAGTAGGCGAACATGCTTTCTGCAATCAATGTTGCTAAACTTTGTGGTGTTCATCTGCTCAATCTTTATCAATACAGTATGTACATATATTTATCATACAGGACAGCTAGGTTTGGGTCCATGCCACCTGAACAGAGTTGGGCATTGCTTCCATGCCAAGATTTTTGGCCCTACTCATGTTGTTATCTCAGTGCAAGTTCTGTGGTCTTACATTTGAATTTGAGATCAAATCCAACAGATTCTGATTGTGATCTGAGCTTAGTAGATGGGGGTGCATTTAGTTAACAGAGGTTGCTATGAATTATATTCAAGATGCTCATATTTGTAGTGTTACCAAAATTTAATTGACAAAAGGTGTTACAATCTTTAATTGGATAAAGAGTAAATAATTTAACTCTGTTATATTGTTCAAAGGCTACTATACTTTGGATAAATAACTCTATGCACTGTCTTTTTCCTTGAAAAAAAAACACCTTTATTATTTCAGTAGATATATGATTTAGGCTTGAAGACTCCCCATCTACATGGACTTTGCAAGACTGGAAGTGATTGTATCTGAGTTGGTGAAAAAAAGAGAGAACATTTTAGTATTTTTAACAAACAGACACATCATTGAGTGCTAATCTGACAGTAGCAATGCTAGATCATTACAATTGGCATGTATAATCCTCTATTTATGGACTAAAAATATAATTTCCATGTAGAGTTTATGTGCAAAATATATTGGTTTTAATCTGCTATCCAATCTATTTAGGAATTGTGTGTGTGTGTGTGTGTGTGTGTCTTCCGATTCATCCTACCAATTTGCTACATTCACATGCTACTCATGGTACCATATTCATGCATTTTTTGTCATATAACTGAATATTTACAAATATAACATGTTATATAATTGTTATGAATATTATACAGTTGTGGTCCCCTTTATGTAGTGAATGAAGAAGTTCATGGATTTGGGACTGGATTATCATGACGAGGAGCTGTCCATCGTTATTTTCTTTTCTTGTGTGTATGTTGACTTGATATGGATGACCGGTCGCACTGACATTACAGAACCGATCCTAGATATATTAGGGACACTGAGAAAAGATTTTACCTTAAAACGATTTTCTGATGAAGCGCCCTAAAATTGCATCGCAAGAGAAGAACCATAGAGGAGAAGGCATGTTTGCTGCACCAGTTTTGAAGAAGCATAATGTGGATTGAGAATTAGTGATAACTTAAAACGATTTTCTGATGAAGCGCCCTAAAATTGCATCGCAAGAGAAGAACCATAGAGGAGAAGGCATGTTTGCTGCACCAGTTTCGAAGAAGCATAATGTGGATTGAGAATTAGTGATAGTGATACCTTAAAACGATTTTCTGATAGTGATGTCCTTGTTGTTCCAGCTGCATCACATTACTGTAGGCCATTGCAGTCAGATTGCTCTATTGTTATGTTTATGCAATAAACTTTTAACTTGAATGTTTAGGCATGATTGTGTGTTGCTTTGCTACATTTCCAGTCTGTAATCTTAAGATGGCTGAAGGCCATCAAAACTTATTTGTGATGACAATTCGGGTGCTGGTACGTAGTGTTATGTTGCTACTCTTTAGGTCTTACTTTATAACTGATGTTTGCTTGATAACTTATTTGTAATACTCATTGTCTAGTGTTATGTTGCTTCTCTTTAGGTCTTACTTTATAACTGATGTTTGCTTGATAACTTATTTGTGATACTTATTGTCTCTAAGCTTTGCTTTGGTTAATCAATATTGCTAGTTCATGTTAAGTTTATGAAATGTTGCTCTAAGAATTATGCAAGTGAAAACTTCCTTTTCTTGTGAATGTCTTACAGAATTCTACTATCTTGTATACATGTGGCAAAAATTGTTCCACAAATATATTCTAATTGTGCTAATGAAATGTTGATTTATGTAATAGGTAATGGTTTGGTACAGGCAATGATGATTTGAAGAGTTTATATACACAACTGGAGAACTCTTGTCAGGATGCTTACTTGATTGCAGCTACTCATGAAATCTTTTGGGTACTATCAGGATATTTAAATTGGAACCACTTTGGAGCAATAATATTGTGGACATGTTTGTGGGTTGGATCCTACCCCACTATGGCATGGGTTGTGTTTAATGATTTCTCTTCGAAGTGGTAATGATGATTGATTAAACATGAGTGGAAGGAGGGTTGCATAGGCATATGAGATGAAGTTGGAGGCTCCATGTAAGCAACCACTTGAGTTCTCCGTGGGTGTACGGGAAGTCATCTTTGGCTTCACCTTTAAACATTATTATGAAATCTGAGCCTTTGTTTGTTTTCCTCAATGTTGTTCCGGTTTGCTAATCATTTGTTTGATGAAATTAAAGTGGAGTGAACTCTCACGAGTTGTTGAACTGTAAGCAGATTCTTCTCTTTACATTTTGGCCATAACTCAGTGGAATTTGGTTTAACAAGTTTGATTTTTTTTTTTTTTTTTTTTTTTTTTTGCTATTTGCGTGTTATTTTAGGCTGATACAACTTTTGTTCAAAAAGATGATACAACTATGGCAGGAGAAATGACCAGGTTAGTTTAAGGATTACATGTCTGTAGAGAGAGAAAAAAACCCCCTAAAAGATGATTGTATATTGATAAAAGAGAGTTACAAGATATATATAGAAGACAAGTAGGGTATATGAGTAAATATGGGTAATAACCCAATAGCCCAATAACCCAAATACTAATAACTTAACACCCCCCCTCAAGCTGGAGCATAGACATCCAACATGTACAACTTGTTACAAAGATTAGAATACACCTGAGGTGAGACAGTTTTAGTAAGTAAATCAGCTAACTACTTCGAAGATGGTGTAAACTGGAACAACCACCTTCTTGGTCCAATCATCTCTGACAAAGTGACAGTCAATCTTAATGTGTTTGGTCCTTTCATGAAACACTGGATTCTGGGCAATATAGATGGCAGACTGATTATCACAATCCATAGGCATTGGTCCAGGCTGTCTGAAACCAAGCTCCATCAGTAAATTTTTTAACCACACTATCTTGCATGCCGTATGAGCCATAGCTTTACACTCAGCTCCAGCACTTGAGCGAGACACAATATCTTATTTCTTGCTCCTCCAAGTCAGCAGATTTCCTCTAACAAAGGTGCAATAGCCAGTAGTAGACTTCCTATCCCCTCAATCACCACATACTCTGAATCAGAGTATCCAGAAATGTGTACATGTCCATGTTTTCTATACACCAACTCTTTTCCTGGACAACTCTGATTGTAAGCTAGAACCCTCATCGCAGCTAACCAATGGGTCTCTCTAGGCTGATGCATGAATCCACTCAGAACTCGTACAACAAAAGTTATATCTGGCCTAGTCAGCGTAAGATAGATCAGCTTACCAATCAATCTCCTATATCTTCCTGGATCATCAAGTGTATGACTGTCATCAAACCATAAATCCACATTGGCTTCTATTGGTGTATTAGTAGGCTTGCATCCCAAAAATCCTATTTTCTCCAGAAGGTCCAGAGCATAATTTCGCTGAGAAAGAAGTACACTATATTTTTGATGTGCAACTTCAGTTCCCAGAAAGTATTTTGAACGTCCCATGTCCTTGGTCACAAAATGACGCTTGAGATACATCTTAATCTCCACTATCCCAGCTGAGTCACTCCCAGTCAGAAAAACGTCATCAACATAAACAGCCGAACTACAATGCCAGACCTTATGCGCTGAACGAAGACAGAGTGATCTGAATGACATCAGTGAAAGCCAATACCAGAAATAGTAAGACTGAACTTCTCAAACTATGCTCTTGGACTCTGCTTGAGTCCATATATAGCCTTTCTTAGACGACAGACTTTAGTCTTTCCCTGAGCAACATAACCTGGAGGTTGCTTCTTATACACTTCCTCCTTAAGATCTCCATATAAGAAGGCGTTCTTGACATCCAGCTGGAACAATGACCATGACAAGTTAACAGCAAGAGAGAACAGAATCTTGATAAAGTTCATCCTGGTAACTGGCGAAAACGCCTCAAAATAGTCGATGACATATGTCTGAGTATAATCCTTGGTCATGAGTCTGATCTTATATCTATCCACAGATCCATCTGGGCGGTACTTTGAGCAAAAGACCGAGCGACAACTAACAACCACCGCATCTGTTGGTGCTGAAACCAACTCCCATGTTTTTCTAGAAGCAAGAGCTTCCATCTCCGCATCCATTGCATGTTTCCAGGCCATGGTTCAAAGTCACGGTCTCGGCCGCCGACTCGGCCGGCACCGAGACGGATCGGTCTCGGCGACTCGGATCGAACTCGACGATACACGCAAAACGCTACATAGAAAGATCAAAAAATTATGAAAAACATGACAAATCGTAAAAAAATGTAGACATCAAAATTCATATATCACATGTCCAAAACAAATTTGTTTTGAGGGGGTAATTGAGGAAATATGATGATTTAGGAGTAAATTCAGAAATATAAAAGATATGAGGGGGTAAATATAAAAAGCTCAAAAATTAAAAAAAGAAAAAAAGAAAAGGATAAAGGAGAGAGATCGGGTGAGATCTTTCCCTCTCTCGTCTCTCTCCCTCTCCCTTCTTTCTCTACTCTCCCTCTCCCTCGTCTCTCTTCCTCCCTCGTCTCCCTCTTCCTCCCTCTCTCTCATCTCCCATCTTTTTCTCTGTCTCTCTCTCTCCCCCTCTCTCTCGCGGCGGCGAGCAGGAGTAGGCGGCGAAGGCGGGGGAGAGATCGGGCAGAGCAGGCGGCGAAGGCGGGGAGAGATCGGATGGTGCAGGCGGCGACGACAAGCGGCGAAGGCCGGGGAGCCCTATATCCCAGGTAAGTTTGGTTTTTTAATTGAATCAGCCTTGACTCGGAGCTGACTCGGCCGAATCAGCCGAGTCAGTCTAAGTAGTATCGTGACTCGGCCGAGTCAACTCCGAGTCAAGACCGATTCGGTCGTTTCTAATTCGATCCTTCGAATCGGGTCTCGGACTCGTCCCAGCGGGTGCCGAGACGGATACGACTCGGCCGAGTCTTCGAACCGTGTTCCAGGCAGGTACCAATAAAGCCTCTATATAAGACCTGGGTATAGACTCCGAAGACAAGAGAGAGCAAACTATCGAAAAGTAAGGTTTAGGTGATCATAAAAAACTAAATTAAAAATAGGGTGATCAGTACAAGGCCGTTTACCTTTTTCGAAGGACAATAGGAATATCAAGATCAGAGGGACAGCTGATGGCGGAGAATGACCCTCTACCAGAGAGGGGTTAGCCGGAACTGGTTCGGAGGTAGGAACCTTTGGGCGACGAGTGTAGACATATCTAAATCCCGAACGGGCTTTGATGTAGGTGGATCTGTAGTTTTTACTGGCGACACTGGTAAAGAATCTGTATCAGCCGGTGTAGACAATGGCACAGACAGTGAAGGACAGTTTCAGATATGATGATATGAACCTGTGTAGAGAAATATGGAACAGACTAAAAGAATGTGACATCAGCAAATACCAAATACTTCTTGGTGGAGGGATTATATCACCGGTATCTTTTTTGTATTCTAGAATACCCAACGAAGACACACTTTATAGATCTAAGAGATAACTTATCTTGCTCAGGAGAAGTCCTGAACAAAAAAAGTGCATCCAAAAACATGGGGAGTCATGGAGAAGAGGGTTTTATTAGCATAGAGACGAGAAAAAGGAGATCTTTTATTGAGAATAGAAGAAAGTACCATATTAATTAGATAACAACCACTCAACACAGCATCAGACCATAAATATTTCAGAACACTCATATGGATCATTAAGGTTCTATCAACATCTAAAATATGTCTACGTTTTCTTTCAACAACTCCATTTTGTTGGGATGTATGAAAAGAGGTTTGATGAATAATTTCATTTTTGAAACAAAAACTAGATACATCCTTTTTTACATATTCCAGGGCATTGCCAGTACGAAGCACACGAACAGAAGTAGAAAATTGATTTTTTATTTCATTAAAGAAAGACTCAATTACACTGGACACTTCTGACCTCTTTTAGAAGATACAACGAAGTCATGCTAGAGAAGTCATCAACAAAGAGTAAAAAATATCTAAAACTTTTATAAAGAGCATCTGACTAGGATCCCAAAGATCAGAATAGACCAACTCAAAAGCAGAACTACTACGACAATTGACTCGACTCTAAAGGTAGCACGATGATGCTTACCTAACTCACAAGACTTACAACCTAAAGAAGAGATGGACTCAACAGGACTAATAGAGCAAAAATTTTGTAACGAAGGATGACCCAAGCGCTCGTGCCACAGTAAAACCGGATCAGGCTGACTTGCAACCAAGCCCGTAGGGGTCACTCGATCGTCCAAATAGTATATATCTCCTCGCCCATACCCCGAACCAATTCTCTTCCCAATCGACAGGTCCTGAAACACACAATGAGTAGGAAAAAAATATTATTTTACAGTTATTTTGTTTAGTAAGCTAACTTATAGACAAAAGACTAACAGAAAATCGTGGAACATAAAGGACATCAGTAAGGGTCAAGGATGGATAAGCCTGAACTATCCCATTGCCTAGTACAGGTGAATGGGTACCATCAACAATTTTAATAGAAGGGTGGGCAATGGACTTATTTAAGAAAATAAACTTTTGTATAACACCTGTCATGTGGGATGAGGCTCCAGAGTCTAATATTCAGGGCTTTTGAGGAGAGTCAGTATAGGTTGCATACCTGAAGCACATGCATGAGTCGCTGAAAGATTGTTCTGAGAGAACTTTCGCTGTCGAATTCGATCATACTCCTCCTGTGTCAGTACAACCGTGGAAGATCCAAGTAGAGTGGAGGAAGTGGACGAATAGTCCTAAGAAGTGCTACGCGGAGCAGAGGAATCAGACTCAGAAAGCTGTGCCCCACTCAGATCTACCAAATTTCTCCCAGCACTTCTCGAAAATGTGATTACTGTGTCCACAGTGCCTACATTGCTAGAGTCCTTTCTCAGAGGCACTCTGTCTGGCTCCATATGAGCCACGTCCACCTCCAACAAATTCACGTCCTCATCCTTCAAAATCGCGACCACGACAACAGCCACATCCAGAAACCATGACAGACTGCTCAATGGAAGGTATACAGGAAACATCTGCTCCAGTAGATCTCGCATAACTCTTGAGAAGGTGGCAGTCGACATGAGAATACTATCTCCTCACCCCACACCTGAGATCGTGGTGTAGGACTCAAGCCAGATGAAACTTTGGCACTACAAGATCCTGATGATACCCCCTCAATGTCGCCGCATCAGTAACAGACGATTGATGCATCTCTAACTCATGAATCAGACCTTTGAGTTCGCCATAGAACTCAGGCACAGATTTGTGTCCCTGTTTGAGCTCAAACAGGCGCCCATAGATCTCAAACACCCTCGAAGGATTCTTCTCATTGTCATACGCCACCTTCAGTGTATCCTACATGTCAGTAGGTAGGAACATGACACTACCACTAATCTTCTTCTTCAGACTATTGAGAAGCCATGTCATCGCAGAATAATTTCCAGCAAGCCAAGTCACATATGTGTGATCTGTATCAGCAGGTGGAGACTGTAAGAGATGAGCCAATTTGTTTTGAGCGCCAATGAATATGCGAAACGCCTGCGTCCATAATAGGTAGTTGGACATTCAACTTCAACGTAGTCTCCAACACTGGCTTGGGGACAGAAGTTTCAACCATCGAAGAGGTCATAGTGGAGGATGAACTCGTAGTCTCGGACATAATATCCAGTCAGAGAAATCACCAAAAAGATAACCAGTAGAAGCAGTAACAGCCAGTAATAAAGAAAAGCAAGTAACTTAGTTACCAAATAGAAGCATAAATAGCTTTAAAAAATCAGATCAGATGTAAAAATCTGATTTTTAAGCAGTAGACAGATCAGATCTCACTAAAGAAATCTTTTAGAGCATCAAGAAGATCAGATTTGAGGTAAAAACCTTTGGGAGGGTGGCGACACTTGAGAGAGGTGGCGGCAACCCTTTCTGGGTTTTGAGGAGGGGCAACACTCGGAGGAGGGGGCGGCACTTAATGGAGGTGGAAGGGAGGTGGGGCGGCACTAGGATGGAGGTGTTTGAGGATAAGGGGAATTTTTAGAAGAAGGTGGATTTTAGGGTTAGGGTTAACTTTGTTTTGATATCATATACAGAAATAGAAAACCCTAAAAGCAAATTGTATATTGATAAAAGAGAGTTACAAGATATATAAATAGAAGCAAGTAGGGTATATGGGTAAACCCAATAGCCCAATAACCCAAATAATAATAACTTAACAATGTCATTTATAAAGGAGAAATTCTCTTTCTATAGTTAGTTTTCTATCATATTTCCTACAGATTATAATGATAGTGACTCAATTTGGTTAAATGATGATAAGAATTGATGGTTCAATTGGAGGAGTTTGTAAACTTCAGGGATTAGTTTGGGCTATGATTCTCTATGATTCTTTTTTGTAAATATTCTCTATCATTCTTTTTTTGTAAATACTCAATATATGCTATGCAGGTAAGCATTTATCCTGCTGTCAAAGCAAGAGTGGAGTCCTCTACGCAGGTATATTTAATTAATATTGTTCTCGACTTTTTCTTTTTTTAGTGGCAAGTATCATATTATTTACACGGTGAAATGTATGCGATTGGTTAAGCTTTCTAGAATCAATGTGGCCCTTAAGCTTCAATAGATTGTTAGAGAAGGCTCAAGGCATTTATCGATATGAAGCCATCTCATGACGTTGGTTTTGCATGGGAGAATAGGGATTATGTAACCCTCACATACCTATGCACTTGATACATAATTCTCACATAAATAATATTGTCATGCAGCATTGAATCATTAGAGAATGTTCAAGGGCTTTACCAAATATGAAGCCATTTCATCTGTGTTTTTAGTCTGGAGGTAAATGTAGTATCAATAGATGGTTTTAAATTCTTCCCCCTTATTGAACAACTAGTATACTTGAAGTGTTGAAAATTTTGAGATTGATTTATCTACATCTGTGTTGCATGGCTTTGGTTTTTTGCAGTTTCTTACAATTTATTAGTCTTCTGATTTTGTAGGTTTGCTATGGGGATTATATATTGTGGAATAGTCTTGGAAGATGCCTAGTGGCTGCCTCCTCTCTCCAGCTGCGATGATATAGAATTTTGTTTTTTTCCCCTAGCCTAGCAACATACACTTGTATTCAAAAGAATAAATCATGGATCCTTCTTGTAGTTTTTGGTTTCTTGTATGAGAGAGAAAATCATCAGCCCTCAGTTAGTGAGGAATGTGTTTTGTCCATGGCATCTTGTTTCGGCTCTTGTTACTCATTTTTTGAAAAATTAGTGAGGAAGACAGCTTTTCAGTGAACTAGCCAGTTTATTTGTTTTTGTACAATCAGGTTCAGTTGAGCTCTATGTCATTGCTTGTCAACTACTTATAATAATTGATCTCTTCTTCTGAATAATGTTTACAAACTTTGTATGTTCATTTTTAATGTGTGATATTGAAATGGACTCGGAGTAGCGGATGATACATGGTATCACTTGAGCAGAGATATAGATGGAGATTTTATGTTGAATGTGTAATTAATTATGTGAGCCTAGTTGTTATTATTATTATTTTAAACTTCCTATGTAGAATGGTATGTGTTAGTATGTGAGTGTATATGAAATTTGTTTGGGTTTCTGTGAGCAGGGTTCATGTATGGTTGTGTCGACTGTGTGTGAGAGATATCTTCCAACAAGTTTTTTTAATTTTCTATAAAAAAACTCTCCAACGGATTTTTCATCGGTGATGTCCAGAAAATTGTAGTGATGTACACATCGCTCACGGGAATGTTTATTTTGGACATTACAAGAGAATCCATCGGGGATGTTTATGCACAGCATACAAGGAAACAAGAGGAAAAATGAAAATATATGTTTAAAGTTAATTAAATTTTACAAAATGATATTCTTAGCATCATGTAAATTTTATTCATATATTAATGTTTTCTTTTTACTTATTAATTAAGTAATGCTTGTTTTTAAATTTAATTACTTAAAATATTTAGTTATGTTATGTTTAGGAGATCTTGTAAATAAGCAAACAAACAATAGAATTTGACTTCTCATTTAATTTACAATTGTACCAAACAGTACAATTGAAATATAATTTCCTAAATATACTTGCATATTGCCAACCAAATACTTGACAATTTACTAGCGGATATCTAGTTTACAACTACCCATCTTAAGGAAAATATTTTCCTACTTACAACTTGCACTGCGTGTTGGAATCAACAATGAATATGAAGAAAAAAGAAGAAATCACAGATCAATCAAAAACACCAGAATTACTTGAAAAACCTAAATCGAAAAAAATCACGGAGCCGCATACAAATCCACTGTTTTTTTAGAGAGAATACAAGGGAGAAAAGAGAGAACCTTACAGCCGCTCTATACAATGACACTCACAATAGCATAATCTATTGATGCTTTATCACTCTTAACCCTAATGATGGCGCATCCTCTTTTATAAAAAAATTAGGGTCACAAATTGTGAGATCTCTAAACTGCTCATGACATGTTCCCCAAGTTTCGCTGGCAAAGAAGCTTCTGGACTGGACCGCTTCTAGGTTGCATTGGACGCTTCCGTTAAGCCCCTCCGAGGAGTAACTCTGCTCTGTAGCTTCGGAGTGCTCCTCCGACTAGGTGCTTCGAAGTATCTTCTGCTCCAAAGACTCCTATAGAGTGCTCCGACTAGGTGCTTTGGAGTGATCTTCCGCTCTAGAGACTACCACTACGGAAGGCTCTATCGCTCCGTCCTTGCCATCAACTTGGAACTCTAAACTCGCCCAACGACATGACCCGGAAAGCTCTGTCATCGCTCCGGATCGTGTTGACTGCATACGACGACAATCCGTCAAGGCAATAATTTGGCTCCACAACTTAACAATCTCTCACTTAGAGATTGATTATTGTTATAACAACATTCTATCTCTCTCTTGTTCGACTCTCAACTCATAGTGACATTTGTTGTGACTCAACTTTGGATCTTCACCCTAGAAGACCCACGGAGACTGAGCAGGTCTTCAGCTTTTTCGTCGTGACCACCTTGACCAGCATGTCTGCGGGATTCCGACTCATGTGTATCTTCACCATTGATAACACACAGTCCTTCAAAAGAATGTGAATGAAGTGGTACCACACATCAATGTGATTCGTTCTGTCATGATAGATTGGATTGTTGGCAAGATCTATAGCACTTTGGTTATTACTGTGCAGTGACGGAGTCACCTCTCTTTGCCAAGCTCTTTCATAAAATCCTTCAGCCATATCAACTCCTTGCAAGCTTCTGTCGCTGCAACATAATCGGCCTCCATCATAAACAAGGCGACTATCTTTTGTAGCCTCGACACTCAGCTCACTGCTCTACTTCCCAAAGTGAAAACATAACCAATGGTACTCTTCCAACTATCTACATCATCCGCAAAGTCAGAGTCTACATATTCATGTAAACAAACGTCCATGCCATCTATGTCATATCTGAACTCCCTTTCAGATATCTCAATATCCACTTGACAACTCTTCAGTGCTCTTTCCGGGATTGCTCATGTATCTGCTGACAACTCTCACTGCTTGAGCAATATTTGGCCCCGTACAGACCATAGCATACATCAAACTGCCGACAGCTGATGCATATGGCACTTCTGACATGAGAGCCTTCTCATTTTCTGTTGTCGGAGCCAGTACCTTTGAGAGCTTGAAGTGACCTCCAAGCGGGACATTCACAGGTTTAGCATCCGACATGTTAAACCTCTTCAGTACCTTCTCCACGTACTAGGCTTGTGATATCTTCAACAACCTCTTTTCTCTCTCTGCTGATCCTCATTCTAAGAATTTTCTTCGCTGGACCCGTCTTTCATCGAGAATTCTTTCGCCAACTTGGCATTGAGATTCACAATATCCTTCATGTTTGATCCGACAACAAGCATATCATCTATATACATCAGTATGACGTAGAAATTCTCAAACCACTTGGAATAGCAACAATGATCAACTTGCAATCTTGTGAATCCATTGCTAACATGAATCTGTCGAACTTCAGATACAACTGCCTCGGAGCCTGTTTCAAACCATAGACTCTTCTTGAGCTCGCAAACCAACTGCTCCTTTCCTGACATAATATAACCATGTGACTGCATCATATAGATGTCCTCTTCCAAACCACCATGGAGCAACGCAGTTTTAACATCCAGCTGTTCTAGATGCAAGTTCGTTGCTGCCACAATGCTCAGAATAGATCTAATAGTAGTTAGCTTCACAGCAGAAAAGAAAATCTCGGTAAAGTCAATACCTTCCCGCTGTTGAAATCCCTTCACAACCATCCTCGCCTTGTACCTCTTGATATCTTCATGCTCTTCCTTCAACAAGTAGACCCACTCATTATGCAGGGCTCGCTTGCTTTCTGCCAATTCAATTAAATCCCATGTTTGATTTTTCATGAGAGACTCCATCTCATCATCAATAGAAACCTCCCACTTGTCCTTGGCTTCCACCTGTAAAGCCTCATAACACTCAGGCTCATCATTGTTAGTTAACAACAGATAGCGCAAGGAAGAAGAATCTCTCCGGAGCTCTAGTCATCCTGATTGATCGCCTCAACTCGCTTTGGGGTATCGGATGCTCTACTCGGAGTTCTGCATTCCCTTCCAGACTGCTCCAAATCTTCTTCACAGGAACATCATCAAGTTCGACGAACTCTGAGTCCGCAGCATCCTGCTGTTCCGGAGTGCTCTGAGATGCCCCTTCGAGATCCTTCTCCGAAGTGCTCCTCTCTATCAGCAAGTTCTTGTACATCTTATTGAATACCACATCCTCATGCCTAAGAATCTTTCGATTTTCTAAATCCCAAAACTGATAGTCGTACTCGCTTGTTCTGTACCCAATGAAGATGCATCTCATAGACTTTGGATCTAACTTGCTCCTGTGATCTAGCTCCACATAGATAGATGAGATACAACAAAAAATAGATAGGTGGTTCAGTTTACGTTTTTCCAGTCCATACTTCCTCCGGAATCCCACAGTTCAGGGGCACCGATGACTCTCTATTAATCAAATACACCATTGTGTTGACTGCATCTGCCCAAAACTGCTTGGGCAATCCAGTGTGTATCCACATGCTCCTGGCATGCTCTAAAATTGTCATGTTCATACGCTCCGCCACCCCATTCTGACGAGGGTTTTCCGAAACTGTCTTCACTCTACGGAGTCACCGACTAGCGCAGAACTCTTCGAATCAGTATTCACCCCCATTGTCGGATTTCAAGTACTTGAGCTTCTGACCTGATTCATTTTCAACTTGGGTCAACCACTTCTTAAACACATCGAACACATTTGATTTGTGCTTCAAGAAATAAATCTAGACCTTTCTACTTAGATCATCAATAAAATCACAAAATACAATGAGCCTCTGAGAGAGAGAGAACTGAAGCCTTACCCCCTACGTCGGTATGAACTAACTCCAACCTTTCTGCTTTCGGAGTCTTCATCGCCTTTAAGAAATTGACTCTCTGTTTCCCATAGACGCGGTCTTCACATAAATCTTAGTCAATAGATTACAATCCTGGCAGCTTAGAGAGCATAACCTTCATCCCCTTCTCGCTCATATGCCCATGTCTCTGATGCCACACTCCGGCATCCAACTCTGACGAAGCAACTGAAATTGATGCTTTGGAACCCGACATCATGTAGAGGATACCTTCCTTCTTGTCGTGTGCCATCACTATGGCACCCTTCGTGATCTTGCATACATCGATCTTTATCTCTCCAACCGCAAGCTGACCGAGATCAGATTTCTCTTCAGCTTTGGTACATGTCTGACGTTCCTCAATTTCAGCGTCTAGCTATTTGAGAGGCTAACCATCATATCACCTTTCCCGACAATGTCGCATGGTTCATCCTCCCAGATACACCTTTCCAAGTTCACTTTTCACATAATTTTGAAAGATGTGTCGGGAAGTAGCGTGAAAGGAGGCACCTGAATCAATCACCCATGATTCACTGGAACCAGCCAGGAGAGAATCAAAGCATCAGATCCATCATTCTCTGTGACATGACATGCGTGAAATCCTTCTCTTTGCTTTTGCCTTCTTCATCCTTTTTCTGCTTTCAGTCCCTCTAAATATGCCTCTTCTCATCGCACCGCCAACACCCGGCACCCCTTGACTTGGAAATACCTCTTCTTGATTTGGAACTGGATTTGCCATTCTTTTCTTATCTCTATTCATCGGTCTTCCCTCTGATCAACACTCAGGGCACTCCCTGATGTCTCAGCCAATCCAGATGACTTCCTGCGCGCCTCTTCACTGAGAAGCACACCCACCACATCATCAAACTTCAACGTTCCTGTCCCACAGGAATTGCTCACCGCCATCACGAGACCATCCCAGGCCTCTGTAGGCTGGACAATAGAACCAACGCCTTGATTTCATCATCAAAATCGATCTCAACAGATTCCAACTGGCTCGTTAGCGTGTTGAATTCATTGAGATGCTCAGTGACGCTTCTGCTGTCCGCCATCTTTAGGTTGAACAACTTCATCAAGAAAATCTTATTTGAAGACGAGGGTTTCTTGTACATCTTCGAGAGGGCCGCCATCAAGTCTTTGGTCTTCTCCCTGGAGATGTTGAATGCAAGCGTCGATGTCAGGGATAATCGGATCACCCTTAGGGCTTCCTGATCTAGAATATCCCACTCGCCGTTAGAAATCTCCTTCGGCTTTTGGGTCTTTCCACCGAGAGAAAAATAAAGATCTTTTTGATACATGTAGTCTTCGATCTGTATCTTCCAAAACCCGAAGTTCGCGTCGTTGAATTTTTCAACTCTGATCTTTCCTTCATCCACCATTATAAACCTCGCTCTGATACCAGTTGTTGGGATTGACAACGGCACGGACGAAGAGAAGAGAAGAAATCATAGGATCAATAAAAGACACCGAAAAATCCAAATTGGGAAAAACAATGGAGCCGCACAGAAAATTCACTATTTATCAGAGACATTACAGGGGAGAAGAGAGAATCTAACAGCCGCTCTATTCAATGACACTCACAATAGCATAATCAATTGATGCTTTATCACTCTTTAACCCTAATGACAGGGTATCTCTTTTTATAGAAAAAACTAGGGTGACAAGTTGTGAGATCCCTAAACTGCCCTTGAAGTGTTTCCCAAGTTTCACTGGCCAAGAAGCTTCTGGACTGAGCCGCATCCAGGCTGCACCACTTTTAGGCTGGATTAGCATCTTCGAGGAGTAACTCTGCTCTGTAGCTTCAGAGTGCTCCTCCGACTAGGTGCTTCGGAATAATCTTCCGCTCCGGGACTCCGCTACGGATTGCTCCTCCGGCTAGGTGCTTTGGAGTGATCTTCCGCTCCGGAGACTCCGCCACTCAGGAAGGCTCTATCGCTCCGTCTTTGCCATCAACTTGAAACTCCGAACTCGCCCAATGCCATGACCCGGGAAGCTCCGCCGTCGCTCCGGGATCATCGTGTTGACTGCGTATGGTGACAGTCCATCAATGCAATAATCTGGCTCCATAATTTAACACTGCGGACAACCAAACACACCCTAAAAGGAATTCCCAACATGTCGCAAAAATATTGAAAATTATATTTCAGTAACATGATACTGACTCGACTAGAAATGAACAGATACAGTATGGCTGGACCTCCCAGCAGGCACCCTGAAATACATTTTGGTGCTCAGTACAAGTGCGCCCCGACATATTTTGATTGCCCAACGCGGTATAAATTATTAAACTCTGTGAAACTGCTATAGTTGTTTGAAAGTTGGAGAAGGCGCCTTTCTAGTTACTATGTCAGTTATTGATGGTTCTGGAACAAATACAACGGATTGTCTTTGTCGTTCTCTAAATTTTTAAAAAAAAATCTCAGAAGAAATCTTAGATGGTGAGCATTAAGACAAACCTTTGTTTGCACCATGGAGATCCATTGATCCATCCGCAACGACCTCAGTATCACCAGTGTCTGGAATGACTTCTGGAATCTCCTCCACAAGTCGCCTTCTTTCCTCTGCAGTTCGAAGCAGCTCCCTTCTGTCAATATATTCATTTAGCGTAATACCCAAAGCACGTTAAGGTGACATGATTCAACCCTGAGACGCGAAGGATGGGCAACAATGTGTAAACTAAAGATATCAAACTATACAATGTGCATGGATGTCTTCATGCTAAAGGATATTCTTTACGCCACCCCTTCTCATTTGCTCGATCTATTTGCTTCTGCAACTTCACAATCTCTCTGTTGATCCACTGAGAAAAAACAGAGTTGATTAAACAATAAAAATTTGGTAAAGAAAGTAATTAAGAAATCAGACCAACAGACAGATTATGGAGCTCAGATATTCTATGCTTCGAACATAAGAACCCTTGCACACAACTAGTAGGACAGTTAAATTCTTCAGGTCCTACAATATAATAATGAACAGTGAGCCTATCTTCTAGTAATGAAATTTTAGGTGAAACATTCTGTTGTTTCATGCCAAGTATCGTAATTTTCAAGACCATTTAATAGTTTAAAAGAGCAGAATATCAAAGCAATGACTAAGGTGATCTACTGTTACTCAAACTAAAGGTAACATGAAGTTGCTATTTCAGAGGCCTAATTCAAGAAATAGTAATATAATACTACTGAGAGATTATATTAACATTTAAGATACTTACATGGTTCACTATATCCTCATGAACGCTTCTAACTTTCCTTTCAAGTTCTGCCTGCCAAAAGACCATGAAAGATCATTACCTGAAATTGCTCAAAAGTAAGATAAAAAACTAGCAGGAAACTAGGTTTACCAGAGCGAAAAGGGAAAAGAAAGAAGGGAAAATAGAGTTGAATCATGAAGATTGCATTAAAACTATCATCCATATGTTGTAGTTAGACTACGCGAAAGAGTGAGGATGCATTAATGCACAATATCGAGTTTTTGCTTTACCAGCAAGACATGTACAATTAAGTTGAGTTGATTATATATATCCAGCCTTTCCTATAAAAAACGCTGTGTTGTGCCAGTGTTTCATTTTCTTTTTTACTTTTCTGTACTACTCCTTTGCATCTCCCATAAAGTTTTATGAATCCTCCACTTCCTTTCTGCAAGCTATTGGGCAAGTGAGGTAGGCAAATAATAGGTCTGCCTCACTCCTTTTCTTCTAAAGTTTTATATAAGAACTTGTAATAATACCCAAGGGCAGATGGGTAGCACCCATTCTAACATTAAAAATTAGAAGTGAAATATGTACCCATTTGGTTACCAACACAAATTTCAAGGTGATTTGAAAGGGTCTTTTTAAAGTTTTTTGTCATATTGCAAAGGCCATCCTTTTCTCTACCTCAAAAATAGTGTGGGTATCCAAATATGTACTCAGGAAGTACCTGTAGCATTATACAACAAAAAAGAGAAAATAGATATTGGTATCGTTATCGGCCAATGGTTTTTAATATCAATATCGGCAATATCGGCCCCAATATCAGGTGATATTATAGGGTTAATATCACAATGAGTAACTCAAAATCCAATATGATATTACCGATATATATTTGAATCGGCCTATTTAAAACCATGGAAAAAGGTTATTGCTAATAATGGGGCTTTACACCAGGCACCAGGTCTATATTCGTTAGAACTAAGAGGTTATTGTAACCGCAGCCTTTAGACAGAGTAGGAGGCATATTTATGTCAATCCAAGCAAATGCTACAAGGAGATGCACTTTATAGTTGTTAGATTAGATAAGTGGTTATTGGGTTATTGGGTTTCTACCCGTTATCCCATATCCATCTATTGTATTATATATCTTTGTTCTGCCTCTGATGAATAACAATTAAGGGTTTATGTTTTCTAACATGGTATCGGAGCAGTTTTAACCCTAACCCTAACCATAGTCTCCTCCTCTTCCCCTCTTCTTCCTCTCTCCCCATATCTGATCGTCGCCTCATAAACCTCTCGCCGCCAACTTCTTGAACAGATCTCGTCGAGTCCAACTGACCCTCTCGGGGTCTCCCAAGCCATCACCAAGGCCTCCTGGGCCCTTGACAAGGCCCTGCTCGGCTTTGCTGAGCCTCATCGAGGCACTTCCCTGCCTGCGCAGGCCTCCTCGGACTCTGTCGTGGCAACCTGAAGCATCGTCTGCCCCTATCGACTTCTCCTGCACCCTTTGCTGCCTAAGTCGACCTCCTCTGCCCTTGTTGTAACCCTATGAAGCCTCACTAACCCCTGCATGTCCTCCTGCGACCTTGCCAAGCCCTATAGCACCCTTGCTTGACCACGACGACCTCTGAGACTGTTGATGATGATGTTTTACGCTAACTGATGGTCATTTTGATGTCTTACAATCTCCGCTGAGGCCATCTACTACCCATCCATCATCTACTACCCTCTGTTGCTCTATCTGAACTCATCAAGAGTGGATTGTTGAAGTTCCACTACTACTGACTACTCTCTCTAGCCGACTATTATTGTTAGTCAATAAAAATGATCAGATCTATTTCGCTGTTGTTGCGGTTGATGTGCATTATTCTTGGTCTTTGTATGACCTTTATATGCTCTACTTTCTCCACTGATTTATTGATTGATTTGTGACCGCTACTAGCTGTTTTCTGGTTATTTCTGGTGATTCTAAAACTGGTTGTGATGTCAGATGCTACAAGTTCCTTATCCTCTCTTGTTCCTCCATCCTGGCTATCTAGTGATACTGCTCATGTTCCCTCAACCACTTTACTCTGATCCTTCTGATGGTCCTATTGTTCAGATATCACAAGATGAGTATGATAGACTGCATCAGCTCGAGTTTTCTTAGACAGGTCATTCATAAACTCATACATCCTATTCAGGTATGGATGCTTATATTGCCACTCCTCATAAACCTTGGATATTAGATTCAAGAGTCTCATCTCACATGATACATTAAGGACAAATTCATCTCTTTACATCTTTCCAATCAATTTTTTTCTGTTAACATTGCTGATGGTACAAAGTCTCTTCTACTTGGCAATGAGATAATTCAGGCTACTCTATCTTTGAATCTAACAAATATGTTATATGTTTTGAAATTTCAAGTTAGTTTGTTATCCATCAGTTAGTTTTACCAAACAAAATAACTAAAGTGTAACTTTTTTCTCTTCTTACTGTATCTTTCAGGACCTAACTGGAAAGAGGATTGGTTCGAGTCATGAGAGAGAAGACATGTACTATTTGGACGATGAAGTGTCCTTACTGGCTTAGTTGCAGGTCAACTTGATCCTGTTCTACTCTGGCACTGATGGCTAGGTCATCTGTCATTGCAAAAGCTTCGGTCAGTTGTTCCTATTAAGTCTTCTGTCTCTACCTTAGATTGTGAGTCTTGTGAGTTGGGTAAGCAACATCGTGTCTCTTTTCTGAGTCGAGTCAATAATCGCAATAGTTCTGCTTTTTGAGTTAGTTCATTCTGATATCTGGGATCCTTGTCGTGTGTCTTCATTTAAAGGTTTTAGGTATTTCTTATCTTTGTTGATGACTTCTCTCGAAGGACTTGGCTTTATTTGTTAAAAGAGAGGTCTGAAGTTTCTGATGTCATCGAACTTTTCTTTAATGAAATCAAAAATGAATTTTTTACATTTATTCGTGTGCTTCATATTGATAATGTCTTGGAATATGTGAAAAATGATGTGTTTATTTTCTGTTCTAAGAATGGGATCATTCACTAAATCTCTTGCTCTCACACGTCACAACAGAATGGGGTTGCTAAACACAAACAAAAAGACATCCTAGATGTTGCTAGAACCAGATGATACATATGCATGTTTCAATGTATTTGTGGTCTGATGTTGTGTTAAGTGCTTGCCATTTGATTAATAAAATGTCTTCTTTTGTTCTTCATCGTAAAGTTTCATTTTCTTGTCTTTATCCTCACAAAAGTGTCTTTTTCATTACTCGTATTTTTTATTGTACCTGTTTTGTTCAGGACTTGTCTCCAGAGTTGGATAAACTATCTCCTTGGTCTATCAAATGTGTTTTCTTTTGGTATTCTAGAGCTCAGAAAGGATACCGATGCTACAGTCCTTCAAACAAAAAGTATTTTGTGTTTGTTGATATCACGATCTTTGAATCTGTTCCATATTTCTCTCCACAAGATCCAGTTAGTGCATCGGAATTTATCCCTCTTCCACAGTCTGTTCCATTATCTGCACCTGCTCCTGTACTGATATTTCTTCGCCAGTGTCAACAGCAGACAGAGCCACCTGCACCAAAACCTCTTCGGAATTTCAGATACCACTACACTCACCGGCCAAAAGTTCATGCCTCTGAATCAGTTCCGGTCGACTCCTCCAGTGGAAGGTCCATCTTCTCAACCATCAACACCACCCTCTGATCTTGATGTTAATATTGCCCTCGCAAAGGTAAACAGTTTTATACTGATCATCTTATTTCTCATTTTGTTTTCTATGATCGTCTTAATCCCTCTTTTCGCCAGTTTGTTCTTCTACATCTATATGAGAAGGTTTGGTATCTGCCTAAAAGCATGCTATGGACGAGGAGATGGATGTTTCTCGTTTCTCGAGGAACATGGGAGTTGGTCTTTGCACCATTAATATTGTTGTGGGTTGTCGCTGGGTCTATACCTCGAAGTATCACCCGGATGGCTCTATGGATCGATATAAAGTCAGACTTGTGCTAAGGGCCACACAGACATATGGTGTGGATTATTTTAAAATCTTCTCCTGTTGCTTGTCTGAACTCCATTCAGATTATGTTCTCTATTGCTGTTAATATGAAGTGGCCCGTATTCCAACTGGATGTCAAGAATGTCTTTCTCTATGAAGACTTAAAGGGGAGAGTTTATATGGAGCAACCTCCCGGCTATGTTGCTCAGGGGAGAATATTGCCTGCAGACTCAGGAAGACAATCTATGGACTCAAATAGAGTCCAAGGGAATGGTTTTAAGAAGTTCAGCATGATTCTCTTTGGTATTGGATTTGCTCGTTGTAATTCAGATCACTCAGTATTTGTTCGTCGTACATCACTCAGTATTTGTTTGTTATACTCAGGCCGCTTCAGTGATTCTGACAGTGTGTGTTGATGATATTTTGCTGACTGGGGGTGACTCTGTGGCCTTAGCAGTAACAAAGGAGTATCTCAAATGTCATTTTGTGACGAAAGATATGGGGAAGCTAAAATATTTCCTTCGGATTGAAGTTGTTTATCAAAAGCATGGGTTATTTCTATCTCCCAGGAAGTATGCACTTGATCTTTTTGAGGAAACTGACCTTTTTGGAGTGCAAATCTGCTAGCACTCCAATGGAAGTCAATGTGAATTTATGGTGTGATAGTAGTCATCCTCTTGATAATCCTGGATAGCATAGGAGGTTGATTGAAAAGTTGATCTACTTGACAGTTACTAGGCTTGATATAACCTTTGTAGTTGGAGTACTTAGCAGGTTTATGTATCAACCTAGAGAGGTTCATTGGACAGCTACTCGGAGGATTCTTGCCTATGTCAAAAACTCTCCTAAAAAAGATTTGCTATACAAGAAGCATGGACATGTTCATATCTATTGTGACTAAGGCTATGCTAGTGACAAAAGAGATAGGAAATCTACTGGCTATTGCACATTCGTTGGAGGAAACCTGGTGACATAGAGGAGCAAGAAACAAGATGTTTCAAGATCCAGTAAGAGGCTGAGTATAGAACCATGGCTCATACTACTTGTAAGATGATGTGGCTAAAGAATCTGCTGTTGAAGCTTAGTTTTAAACAGCCTGGACCAGTGTCTATGTTTTGTGATAACTAATCTGCTATTTATATCGCACAGAATCCTATGTTCCATGAGAGGACTAAACATATATAGAGGTTGACTGTCATTTGTTCAGAGATGCATGGACCAAAAAGGTGATTTCTCTCCCATTTACTCCATCAAAATAGTTGGCGAATCTTCTCACAAAAGCAGCTTCACCAAAGCTGTTTTCTGTCTTATGTAGCAAGCTGTATATGATTGACATCTATGCTCCAGCTTGAGAGTGTTAGATTAGATAAGTGGTTATTGGGTTATTGAGTTTCTATCCGTTATCCCATATCCATTTATTGTATTATATATCTTTGTTTTGTCTCTAATGAACAACAATTAAGGGTTTATGTTTACTAACAATAGTATTCACACAGCAGCAAAAACTGCTAAAAGTGCTATCAAGAAGGAACATAAGCACAATAGAACTGACACTACTAGATATATGTATCATTTACAAATTACAAAGAAAACCTTATTTAGTATCATTACTATTCTAGGTTTATTTGCATTCAAAAAAATTCCTAAAAAATTCTTGCTTTCTTGTATCCTTGGGCTCTGGTCAGCCTTGGATGGATGTTGTCTTTGGGCTACCTTCAACATACTTATAAAAGCTTGTTGGCACATCAGTGTTTTAAATGTCAGCCGACATTTCATTTTCAATCCCTCACCGCCACGACATCTCCACCCTCATTTGAAATGGCGTTTGAAAAATGTCAGCAGACATTTCAGAAAAAATCCGATATGTCGTCTGACATTTCAGGAAAATATCAGCAGACATTTCGCAAAAAATCCGATATGTCGTCCGACATTATGGGAAAATGTCGTCCGATATTTCAAGAAAACCTAATATGTTGGTTGGTCTTAAAAGTTGGAACAATTGAGAAAATTTTACAATGGCTAAGTGAGTGTATGCAAAATGTCAAGGTAAGTATACCTATCCAAATATATTTATGTAGTTTTGTATAAATTGTGTATGTATTGGACATATATTTGTTATCCGCCATGACGCCCGAAATAGCTTCGAAATATTTTCAAAATCCGGCATACGATTACAACATCTGACATTTAAAACACTGGGCACAATGGACATAACTTTAATACTGATAGCAGAATAGTGTATGGTTAATTTTCTAATATTAGTAAAGATAGGATATTTTTGTAATTCTAAGTATTTTGATGATGAAGATTAACCTATAAATTAGTTACCTAACGGCTTGTTTAGTAGCATGTCTTATTTACAGGATAAGACAATCAAGAAGGAGGATGGACGGAACAAAGCTTAACTTGCAAATCTAATTGGAGACTGGAAGGAAATCAAAGCTCCACAAATCAGCTACCCAAAGATTAATCAAGCTAGACGAGCTATTGGTGCAAAGTTGATTAAAGCTTCAAATGTCATATCTTTTAGGAATCAATGTAACTAATTGATGAGTATTTTTATATTCTCAATTGGCACTCAAATATGTCCTTAGCATTCTTATTTCACCTCTAGACATCCATTGAAATGAATCCTCTCAATTGAATCTTGGCTTATTCATGTCTATTCCATTTATATCCTACCAGAACTTTTCTTTTGCTGGTAGAATAAGAGATGAGACACACATTATTCCTTGTAAATCATCACTCATTTCTCTATCTAATATTTCAATCCTTTGTCCCATCTCCAAAAGGAGTGGAGAGAAACGAATACAATATTGTTTCATTTCTCTCCCCGAACAACCCACAGGGGAGTGTACTTTAAGGATGTGTTTGTTTCATCGTAAGTTGCAAGAGCAATTACGACTTACGGCTTACAGTGTTTGTTTAGATCGTAAATCGTAAAATACACTTGCATCTCAATTACGATCCACTTGCAATACAAACAATTAATTTTGTAATCATGCAAATCTCACTTACAGCCCACTTACAGTACAAACAGTTAATTTTATGGTAATGCAAATTTGTATTGCTCACAGTTAATTGTAATTAGATTAATATTTTTTATTATTAAATTAATTTTTTTAGATTATGAGAAATTCTTTTTTAATTATTAGATTACATATAATTATTAGATTAAAGTTTTTATTAATAATTCAATAATTTTTAATATTAGAACTTTTTTATTACTAGATTAATCTTTTTACTAAACTAATATAATGTATTCCACTTAATTTTAATTCTTCTTTATTTATAAATTAGTAATATTTAATATAAATTTAATAAGTTTAATATATTATATTTTTAATTTTTTAATATATTATTTTATTTATATTTAATATTTTTAATATTCACTATTTTGTATTTTGTAATTTTTTATTATTTAATATATTATATTTTTTAATATTTAATACATTCAATTTTTTTTATATTTATTATTTAATATATCAGATTTTTAATCTATTTAATATACTATATTATTTAATATTTAATATATGTTATTTTGGTTGTTTCTAATATTCACTAAATTTATTTTTTTAATTATTTAATATATTATATTTTTTTAGTTTGTTATATTATTTAATATATTATATTATTTAATATTTAATATACTTAATTTTGGTTGTTTATAATATTCACTAATTTTTAATTTCTATTGTTTAATATATTATTTTTTAATACTTACTACATTAGATTTTAATTTTTTTATATATTATATTATTTAATATATTTAATTTTGGTTGTTTAATATTTACTAATTTTTATTTTTTTTATTATTAATATATTAGATTTTTAAATATTTACTATGTTAGTTTTTTAAATTTCTTAATATATTATCTTATTTAAATTTAATATATATTTTTAGTATTTTTTATTTTTTATTTAATATATTATATTTTTTGATATTTACTACATTAGTTTTAAATTTTTTATTAAATTTTTACTATTCATTATTTATTATTTATTATATTAAATTAAATTTAGTTATTTAATATATTTAAATTTTAATATTTGTAATTATTAATTAATTAATACATATAATATATTTAATTATTTAATTTTTTTAATATTTACTATTTTTAGTGTTTAATGATATTTTTTAATCACCATGTGGTCAACTTTTCTACTTACGACTTACACATTACGCCAACCAAACACCATAAAACAATACGTTTTTTCACTTACAATTTTATATTACCGACCAAACTGTAAAACTTACTTGCATGTAACCCACTTACAACTGTAAAAGAGTTTGTGACTTACGACTTGCGACTTACGACAACCAAACAAGCCTAAGAGTATACATCACCTCATGGTCCATGTGCCACTCTTTGAACTTTGGAAAGGCACTTATGTGTGCTAAATGGGGCTAAAAGACAATGTCATTTCACAATTCAAAAAGAAAACCTTTCTTATCTTGTAGTGGCTAGGTTGCATATAACTGTTGCCTTATCTCTCTCACACAAGATCTCTGACGCAGGACGGAAGGGGAAAACTTGGGTTTGTGGTGGGATTGGAGAACTAATCTATGATTTATGAAAATTAGGATAAAAATATAAAAATTTGGGCTTTACCAAGGTGAATCGCACCCATTTCATACATTAAACAGAAGGATTTAGATTCAAGGTTTCGCACCCAGGAGAATTGCTCCCTACTTTATGTTTCGCACATGAAGATTTCAAGAAAATCAATTAAGGTTTCAAATTTTAATAACTCATTTATTGATTCTCAAATAAAATCCTACAAGGGTATTTTTAGATAAAAGTTGTGTGCACTACTTGTGCCACGTCATTCTCCTAATTATAAAAGAACTAATAAAATAAATAATAAAAACTAATAAAAGACTACTCCTACCCAAAAAAAAAAGATCTACTCCTACTCCTAATCAAATCCAACTCAGGCTTTCTTCTCCTGCTCGAATAAGTCTTTCAATAGCTCATTGGATCTTCAATGTCCTCATTATCTCTCTGTCCCTCACTGTGCTTGGGTTGAGCATTAATGCTTTGAACCCATTACTCCTCTCATTTTACCTCCAACAGTAAGATCTGGACTTGAACATCTTAAAAGAGAGTGGATATCTTTATTGAACAATCATCTAAGAGAGAACTCACTTGTGCAACACCTGCAAACATTCAAAAAAAAAAAAAAACAGTGAACAAACAGTGAGAAAAAGAGAAGTGAGCATTTAATCTTCATTTATTCCTCTCTTCTACTTCTCTGAGAAATACTCAAAATTGGAGAACTTAAATTCCTTCTATTTCTTTAGAGATCCTCTCTTCTTAGATTCTCTCATTCAACTGCCAATTATTGAGAAGATTCCTCTTACTTATCAGTTACAAATGAAGTCTCAAGTATATTTATTATTTTGAATATCTCTGTCTTCTTCCTAAGCCTACCTACATCCACTACCACAATTTGCCACCTAAGAACCACCCAAACCCAGTCGCCACTGCCACAACCTAACTCGTGAACCCATTAACCGCCTTTCTCCTTCTTACTTCTCCAACCACCTGCGTTGGATCCCGACCCACCTCTCTCCTCCTCCAAACCACCACCTGCCTCTTCTTCTCCAACCACCCAACCCACCCTCTAAAAGATCCAAACAAACTCGTCTTTGTTTAGATCTTCCATCGCCCAATGAACCCATCAGCATCCCCCTCTCAACCCCGCCCCCCCAACCCAAACACCCCCCCCCCCCCCAAAAAAAAAAAAAAAAAAAAAAAAAAAAAAACCACAAAAAAAAAAAAAAAAGGAAAGGCTATTTTAGCTTTTTTAGCTTGGATGATACACACAAATGATTAAGTGAAAAAGAAGGTCAACATGTGATAAGCTCATAAAGCAGCTTTCACCTCACTCCACGAAGCACCCTGCAAATCCTGTGAAAGAGTATGCAGAGGAAGAGATACTTATCCCATAGGATCATCTGAAATACATGCATAGAGCATTTGCACTTCTTAAGGAATACATATAAATTGAGAACAAGTAACGGAAAAGCAAGTACAATGGTACAAACATGCACAAAACATGTACAGTGAAAAGCTGAGGAGCTTCAACAAGGAGAGTGCTCAGTTTTGTGTTGCAAAGAAGAAATAATGTAAGATAGAAATCAAAACAATTCATGAAGTCTATTACAAAATATTTTTCCCTTAATAAAAAACAATTGCTGAGAGGAATGAATCAAGTAGCAGGGACTACAGTTGATGGTTATGTTTAAACATACATAAATTATGATTTGTTTTCTCCAGGGATGAAAATGATGACCTGGCATTGGTTATATTTACATATAATATTGTCTATGGACTTTAATGCCAAATTGAGCATGACAAATTATTTACAGCACCATCAAGCCTAAACAATAATATGAGGTTATCTGAACTAAATTATTTCACTTGAATAACTTCATCAAAATGGTATCAAGTCTGTAACACTAGATCCAACTTCTGGTATGCAAACAAATTAAATAAAAGAATGCCCTCAAGAATACATTCACTAATAGATTCTCTTGTTTATGTTGAATATTATCTATGTTCTTTATATAATCTATGAAGCATAAGCCATGTGTTACACAGCTAAAGTTAACTTCACGAAGCCCATGCTCAGGTAGATGCAAACCGTAAAATGTTCAAAAGGTGTTGTCTAGGCTGTATTAGAGAAGTTTCACATAGAGAATATTAACACTTCTCAGTTCCATACAGTAAAATTGGGGAGAGCTGGTTTTGTGGTTGAGGAGGACACCCAAACAGTTCCATACAAAAAACTGCTGGAATATGGTTTCATCAGATAAAAAAGATCAGGAAAATTTTGGTTCAAATAAAATGAATATTTCATAAAAGAAGAGTATAAAATAGTCGTTTACTCGTGTTTCTCAATATGAAGGCTGTTATATACAGTTATATCTAAGTTGTGATGGTTCTCTTTGTTTATCATGCATAACCAGGAGAAGCATTGATTTACTTTACAGTAAAAGATCAAATAGCATCAAACAAAAAAAGAAGCTTACAATAGTAGGCTGTTTAAAGAGTCCTTTCTTTGCTAGTTGTCGAAGATCCTGGCAATCCTCCTGCAAACAAATATCATAAATATAGGAACAGTTCACTTCAAGCGAGGAAAGGATCTGAGTTGTGTATGTACACAGACTGTAATGCTGTTGCAGGAGTCCAACAGAAGTGCATCAAGACATCCAATTCCAGACCTTAGGTAAGAAACTTTCATGATTTGGTTTTAGTTCATTTAATCAACTGGATCCTTCATAAGTAGTTACCCTTAGTCTGTTATGTCAACTTGAATAATTAATTTGCAGATTAGAGTGTTTAACTTTAGTATTCCATAGTTTGAATGTCACTACGTCAATCAGGTAGGCTTGATCCATTGAATAAATACTTTACCAAATTAGAGCATTTAAATTTAGTTTGCAGTATACCTTCTTTAGTTATTTCCGAACCATAGATTTACTTGGGAGTTCTTTTTTCTAATTATTGAATATAATTTTAGGTGCTTGGTGCACGAAGTAATTAGATGATTATATGCAAAAATGCCGGAAATCTGTTGGGTCAATTTTGGCCGTATTCATCAAGTTGGTCCGTTAGTTGGCCAAGTCCAACTCGTCTTAAGTTTTATTCTGGTATAGAACTGTTAACTTAAGTCATTAGTATTTGGGTTATTGGGTGATTACTCATATTTACTCATATACCCTCCTTGTCATCTATATATATCTTATAACTCTTTTTTATCTAATATACAATCTACTTTTAGGGTTTTCTATTTCTCTACATGGTATCTCAGTAAGAGAAGCCCAACCCTAAAATCCTCTATCTCAAACTCTTCTTTCCTCAAATTTATCCTTCCTCTCCTCCACTATCACCCTCCCAAGTTGCCGCCACCTTCTCCAAAGTGCTCCAAAGCCCTGCAAGGTGCCGCACTGCTCTGGATATTGTCACCCAAGGTGCCGCACTGCTCCAAAGTCCTCCAATAGTGCCACCTATCCATAACATTGCCGCCACCTCTTCCGCAACTTCATACTATTGTCCGCCACCTCCTCCAAATGCTCCCCAAAGTGCCCCCCCCCCCCTCAGTTCTGCAACCACTCCAAAATCAGATTTTTAAATCTGATCTGGCTTTGTTGATGCTCTACAAGTCTTATCTGGTGAGATCTGATCTATTTACTACTCAAAAATCAGATTTTTACCTCTGATCTGGCTATTTACATGATCTATAGACTTCTTTGGTGAGATCTGCTCAGTCTACTACATAAGATCTGATCTGGTTCTTTTAAGGCTGTCTATGCTACTATCTGATAACTAAGTTACTTATTTTTCTTTATTACTGGTTGTTTACTGTTAGTACTGGCTACTATGTCTGAGACTACAAGTTCATTCTCTATTATGATTTCCTCTCCGATGGTTGAGACTTCTGTCCCCAAGACGATGTTGGGGGCTACGGTGAAGTTGAATGGCTCCAACTACCTATTATGGGCGCAGGCGTTCCACATAGTCATTAGCAGTCAGAACAAATTGGCTCACCTCCTACAAACTCCACCTGCTGATACAGATCTCACATATGTGACTTGGCTTACTAGAGATTATTCTGTGATGACATAGCTTCTTAACAGCCTGGAAGAGAAGATTACTGGTACTGTCATGTTCCTAACTACTGCTAAGGATATGTGAAATACACTGAAGGTGATGTATGGCAATGAGAATAATCCCTCGAGGGTATTTAAGATCTATGAGCGCCTGTTTAGCTCAAACAGGGAGACAGATTTGTGCCTGAGTTCTATGGAGAACTCAAAGGTCTGATTGATGAGTTAAAGATGCATCAGCCGTCTGGTACTGATGCGGTGACACTGAAGGGGTATCGTCAGGATCTCGCAGTGCCAAAGTTTCTATCTGGCTTGAGTCCTACACTACAATCTCAGATGCGGGGGCAGATTCTGAGAGGAGATAGTATTCTCACGTTGACTGCCACCTTCTAGAAAGTTATGCAAGTATTTACTAGAACTAATGTTTCCTATACACCTTCCATTGAGCAGTCTGCCATGGTTTATAAATGTGGTCATGGTCGTGGCCGCAATTTTGGAAGACGAGGACGTGGACGTGGCTCGTACAGAGGTAGACATAGTTACCTCTGAGAAAGGACTCCGACAATGCAGACTTTGTGGACACAGTAATCACATCTCCAAGAAGTGCTGGGAGAAATTTGGTCGATCTGAGTGGGCACAGTTTTCTGAGTCTGATTCCTCTGCTCCGTGTAACACTCCTTAGGATTACTCGTCCACTTCCTCCACTCTTCCTGCATCTTCTATGGTTGTACTGACACGGGAGGAGTATGATCGACTTCGACAGCTAGAGTTCTCTCAGAACAATCTTTCAGCAACTCATGCATCTGCTTCAGGTATGCACGCCTATACTGCATCTCCTCAAAAGTCCTGAATATTAGACTCTGCAGCCTCATCCTACATGACAGGTATTAAAGAAAAGTTTGTTTCCTTAAATATGTTCACTGCCCACCCCTCTGTTAAAATTGCTGATGATACCCATTCACCTGTACTAGGCAATAGGATAGTTCAGCCTAATCCATCCTTGACCCTTATTGATGTCCTTTATGTTCCACGATTTCCTTTTAGTCTCTTGTCTATCAGTCAACTTACTACACAAAATAACTGCAAAATAACGTTTTTTTCCTTCTCATTGTGTTTCAGGACCTGTGACTGGGAAAAGGATTGGTTTGGGGCATGAGTGAAGAGGCATATACTATTTGGACGATCGAATGACCCTTACGGGTTTGGTTGCAGGTCAGCCTGATCAGATTTTACTGTGGCACTGGTGCTTGGATCATCCTTCGTTACAATAAATTCGGTCTGTTATTCCTGTTGAGTCCTCTCTCTTCTTTAGATTGTGAGTCTTGTGAGTTAGGTAAACATCATCGTGCTACCTTTCAGAACGAGTCAATAGTCGTAGTAGTTCTGCTTTTGAGTTGATTCATTCTGATATTTGGGGTCCTAGTCGAATGCTCCCTATTAAGAGTTTTAGATATTTTCTACTCTTTATTGATGACTTCTCTCGCATAACTTGGTTGTATCTCCTAAAGAGAGGTCAGAAGTGTCCAGTGTAATTGAGCCTTTCTTTAATGAAATAAAAAAATCAGCTTTCTACTTCTATTCGTGTGCTTCATACTGACAATGCCCTGGAGTATGTAAAAAAGAATGTATCTAATTTTTGTTCCAAAAATGAAATTATTCATCAGACCTCTTGTTCTCATGCATCCCAACAAAATGGAGCTCTGAAAGAAAACATGACATATTCTAGATGTTGCAAGAACCTTAATGATCCATATGAGTTCTGACATATTTATGGTCTGATGCTGCGTTGAGTGCTTGTTATCGAATTAATAGGATGTCTTTTTCTGTTCTCAATAAAAATCTCCATTTTCTTATCTCTATGCTAACAAATAACAAAATCCCTTTCTCCATGTTCCCTGTATTTTTGGATGCACTTGTTTTGTACAGGACCTGTCTCCTGGGCTAAATAAGTTATCTCCTAGATCTATAAAGTGTGTCTTCGTTGGGTATTCTAGAGCATAAAAAAGATAACAATGCTATAATCCCTCCACAAGGAAGTATTTGGTGTCTGCTGATGTCACATTCTTTGAGTTTGTTCCATATTTCTCTACACAGGTTCCTGTCACCATATCTAAGACTGTTCCTCCTTCACTGTCTATGTCACTGCCTTTACCTGCTGATACAGATTCTTTGCCAGTACCACCAGCAGAAACTACAGATCCACCTGCATCAAAGCCAGTTCGGAATTTCAGATACGTCTACACTCATCGCCCAAAAGTTCCTACCTCCGGACCAGTTCCAGCTAACCTCTCTCTAGTTGACGGTCCTCCATCTCCACCATCAGCTTCTCCATCTAATCTTGATATTCATATTGCCCTTCGAAAAGGTAACCAGTCCTGCACTGATCACCCTATTTCTCATTTCGTTTCTTATGATCACCTAAACTCCACTTTTCGACAGTTTGCTCTTTCTTTGTCTTCTAAGTCTATACCCAGGTCTTATATAGAGGTTATATTGGTACCTGCCTGAAAACAGGCAATGGATGAGGAAATGGAAGCTTTTTCTTTTAGAAGAACTTGAGGGTCAGTTTTCGCACCAACAGATGCAGTAGTTGTTGGTTGTCGCTGGGTATTTGCTCTAAAGTACCGCCCAGATGGATCTGTGGATAGATATAAGGCCAGGCTCGTGGCCAAGGGTTATACTCAGACATATGGCATCGATTATTTTGAGACGTTCTCGACATTGCTAGGATGAACTCAATCAGGATTTTATTCTCTATTGTTGTTAACTTGTCATGGCCATTATTCCAGCTGGATGTTAAAAATGCCTTCCTATATGGGGGTCTTCAGGAGGAAGTGTATATGGAGCAACCTCCAGGTTATGTTGCTCAGGAGGAGACTAAATTCTGTCGTCTAAAGAAGGTTGTATATGAACTCAAGCAGAGTCCAAGGGCGTGATTTGAGAAGTTCGGTCTTACCATTTCTGGTATTGACTTTCGCTGATGTCATTCAGATCACTCTCTCGTTCGGCGCACAAAGTCTGACATTGTAGTTCTGCTATTTATGTTGATGACATTTTGCTGACTGGGAGTGACTCAGCTGGGATAGTGGAGACTAAGATGTATCTCAGGCGTCATTTTGTGACCAAGGATATGGGACGTACAAAATACTTTCTGAGAATTGAAGTTGCATATCAAAAACACTGTGTACTTTCTTAGTGAAAGTATGCTCTGGACCTTCTGGAGGAAACAAGATTTTTGGGATGCAAGCCTGCAAATACACCAATGGAAGCCAATGTGAATATATGGTTTAATGACAGTCATACACTTGATCCAGGAAGATATAGGAGATTGATTGGTAAGCTGATCTATCTTACGGTGACTAGGCCAGATATAACTTTTGTTGTACGAGTTCTGAGTAGATTCATGCATCAGCCCAGAAAGACCCATTGGTTAGCTGCGATGAGGGTTCTAACTTACATCAAGAGTTGTTCAGGAAAAGGTTGGTGTATAGAAAACATGGACATGTATGCATTTCTAGATACTCTGATTCAGGGTATGTTGGTGATCGAGGGGATAGGAAGTCTACTACTGCCTATTGCACCTTTGTTGGAGGGAATCTGATGACTTGGAGGAGCAAAAAATAAGATGTGTCTCGCTCAAGTGCTGAAGCTGAGTATAGAGCTATGGCTCATATGGCATACGAGATGGTGTGGTTAAAAATTTCCTGATGGAGCTTGGTTTCAAACAGTCTGGACCCATGCCTATGCATTGTGATAATCAGTCTGCCATCTATATTGCCTAGAACCCAGTGTTTCATGAAAGAACCAAACACATTGAGGTCGACTGTCACTTTTTAAGAGATACTTGGACCAAGAAGGTGCTTATGTTCCAGTTCACACCATCATCAAAGCAGTTAGCTGATTTCCTTGCCAAAGCTGCCTCACCTCAGGTGTTTTCTAATCTTTGTAACAAGCTGGGCATGTTGGATGTCTATGCTCCAACTTGAGGGGGAGTGTTAAGTTAAGTCATTAGTATTTGGGTTATTGGGTTATTGAGTGATTACCCATATTTACACATATACCCTCCTTGTCTTCTATATATATCTTGTAACTCTCTTTTATCTAATATACAATCTATTTTTAAGGTTTTTTATTTCTCTATAAGAACAACTCTAGGTGCAATTAGAAATTATTAGAGAGGGCCTATACATTTTTTTGTAAACAGATCGAGTCTTATAAATAATAGGAAACATATTCCACTTGGTCCACTGATTATTCACGTGCATTATATATTTCATATCACATTTCCATATTTATTATTGTTTAAAACTCTGCTATTTAATGGTTTTAATGTCAAATAGTGTGAATGTGAATTAATGGAGAAAGAGAAAAAATGGACAAAATTGTCCTAATAAATCCAGATTAATTAGAGATAAAGATTATTCATCTCAAGCAATCAACGGAGCTCCATTTGAATCCAGAGGTTTAGAAGAAGATCTATCTAAAGAAATGGAAACATCTTAACAGGGGAGATCGTGCGCTTAAAGCGCCACAACCTTGTCGCGAGAAACCTTGGTTAGAGCAGTTGAGCCAGCATCTTCGTTCTTATCTTCAAGCGTGTTCTATCTCTTCATCTCCTCCTATAAATAGAGAACCATTCTGGCAGAAGAACACACAGAAGAGGATTAAGTTTTTACTTTATTCTTAAGGTTATGATTATTTGTGAGTTAGTTGTAATTAGTTGTAATTCTATTTTTTATTTCTGTTCTAGCTTAGACCAGAAAAGTAAGAGAGAAAACGAGTGTGTAATCCACCATTGAAGTGACAATCAAAGGAAATTCATCTAGTTTTTCAACACTTTTCGATCTATCATGTTAGTGTTATTTGTGCATTTTTTTATTTGCTTTACTTCTGCTATGAGTAACCAAACAATTTGGTTCTAAGCTCACTAATCTGCTCTTCTCTATCTTACTCTTGATCCAATTGAATCATTTGAATGTCTAAGTCCAAGCCTTGCATTTTGCAAGTATTCTTGAAGGCACATAAGGATAGATAATGATTTTTGAACTAACACTTCGAAGTTAATTTTTAACTTGTTTTTATTCCACGCTTGCTTGTTTGGCTTGATGGTTTAACATTCAATATAAGAACAATTTCAAATATTAGTTAAATTCTCAAAATCTATCTTATCTGCTTTACTTGAATTCTCTTGAACTACAAGACTGAACTTGTTACCTATGATCACATTGAGGCACATAACTTTAAGAAAAGAATATAGAGTTGAGTAGAAAATTAGTGAGCCCGAACCTCCCTCTTTCTAAAAACAAACTCATTTTCTCTTTGCTCTAGCTTTCTTCAAATTCTTCAAAATCTCTTTCTTAATTTCATTTTTTAGTTCTTTTTAAACCAATTCCAGACCAATTATATTCTTTTCTTTTTTCCTTTCTTCTTAAAAACAGAGAATCTAAACTTGTTTTCTCAAACAAAAACACCAAACACTTGCATCGCATCTCTCCTCGTAGAAACGACCCGTTAGCCCTAGGCTACATGGTACTTTTTACTACGAATCAAATTTTTGGCCCCGTTACTGGGAGGGAACATATTTTTTTTTGTGATTTAACAAGTTTGTTCTCTATTTCAGGGTGTAGCTACATTTTTCAAGATTATAAAGGGTGTAAAATACATATTGTTGCCATGTGCCTCTGCACTTGAAAGTAGAGCACATGAGCCTACTTTTTAGCCGTGCAAACGCGGCAAAAGCAGCAAACGCGGCTATAGTAGAGAACTACTAATTGTGTTTTCTGCAGGATGCTTCTGCTTTGCAAAAATATATTCTGCAGCTATTATTTTCTTAAAATATTTATATTTACACACTATTTTAAATCCAACAGTAATCGTTGTTGAAATTGCTTAAAAAAATTAAACTTGCATTCTAGGCATTTGTCTAATTACGTTTCATTTTCCATTACTGTTGAAGAGCGCTGAAGAAAATGTACGTTTGCATAGCATCTAGCTTAGGAAATATTCTTGGTGATTTGCTTGCTTTTTGAGTGTTACTTTTGCTATATTCTGGTACACTTGCACAAAATATCTTAAGGGCAAAACCAAATACAAGATAAGGTGGAGGAGTCATTACCCTTTTTTGGCTCACAAACTATCTCCACGCACTCACAACCTAAGCCTAATTTAAATCTGATAGACATTGGCCCTAGGGACATCTCGACTCACTAAGAGATTGATCAAGGATGAAGTTGTTAGAATTGGACTCTAGTCAAATCAGTGTCAAGGTTGAGAATGAAGATGCGGAACATTGAAAAATAGTGGTTTGGCATAATTAGGCCCGTTGCTTTAGCACGAATACCTCCTACTGATCTTGCCACCAACCTACCCGATTAACTTGTGGTCAGATTGCTGCAATATACCTCCTGTGGACAGTCTAACAGTTATGAGTCATCTAGGTCTAAGTTTACTTTAGAATAAGCTTGATTGATTTTTTTCTTTTTATTTTTTTATTTGTGATCTTGTTTGTGGTATATTGTGCATGCAAGTATAGTCGAGAGACCAATTACATCTAGGTTAGCTAGAAGCAGTGCACCACCCAAACCAGAGCCAAAACCAGATCGGGTTATGGCTCTACCAATATCTTTACAGGATAGGTTCTATCCCATTAGGACATCTCTTCCATCTTGCATTCAGCTCTCAGAAGCCAATGGCATCAATTTCAAACTCAAGCCATAATTCATCAACACTCTCCCAAAGTTTCATGATTTAAAGTCCGAGGATGCATACTTCTTCAAAAGAGAATTTGAGGAAGTATGCCTTATAATGAGAATACACCAGTTAGGAGACGATGCAGTTAGGTTACGTTTCGTCTCTTTCTCCCTTAAGGACCTAACCAAGAAATAGTTATACAGTTTAGCGGTTGATTCTATCACATCGTGCGATGATTTCGTCAAGATTTTCTAAAAGAAATTCTACCATATCCACAAAACTGCTCTCATTACGAAGAACATCATGCAGTTCAAGAAAGAACCTAGCGAACCATTTTGGATATGCTTTGAACGTTTCAAGGACCACCTTGCCCAATGTCCTCATCATAGCATAGAGAAGAGGTGACAATACCAAATTCTCCACGACAATTTAGACTACCAAACCAAGACCCTCTTAGAAACCATGTGTCAAGAGGGATTCTTTCAAAAGGATGAAAATCAAGAGTGGGATTTATTTGAGGATCTAGCTGAGAAAACTATCCAATGAGAATCGACTCCCGAAAAGTCTAGGAATACAAACTCTATCTCTTCAAAAGAAGGTATCCATTCCATCGAATCAAGCATAAGTGTCGAGGCTAGAATTGCTAACCTAGCGAGAAGACTGGAAGGTTTAGAAACAAAAGAGCCCATTCCACTAACCAGGTCAGCCCAGACCAACTTCCAACTCCGAACTGCACCTATTGCCAAGCAATGAACCATAGGCTTGAAGAGTGTCCGGTGTTCCATGCTCAACAAATGTTGCCCAATCACATGAAAGCGGCCTACTCAAGGCCCACAACAATCCCTACGCTAAAACATACAATCCCGGCTGGAGAAATCATCTGAATTTCTCATGAAGTTAAAACAACCATGACCACTCAAGGTCAAACAATTCCAACCACTTCTAACCTCCCAATTATCAACACAATTTCCCCAACCAACACAGTTTTCCCAGCCAAGCTCCACAATCTTCCTTCCAAAGTCGTCCAGCTGAAAAAATTGACAGACTTGGAGAAGATTATGGCATCTTTCATGCAAAATACAGGAGAACTGTTAAGCAACAACAGTCAAGCCATATTTGGGTTAGAAGTTCAGATGAGTTAGCTAGCTAGTTCACCAAGTAAGAGACCCAAAGGTACCTTACCTAATCAGCCGTTGATGAACCCTAGAACTTCTAGTCAAGCCCATTTGGCCAAAGATCAGCAGTTGAATCAATGTAATGTGGTTCATACATTGAGGTCGGGTAAACAAGTTGATAATCAAGTGTCATGCCACCCAATCCTATTCAGCACACCCAACACAAGCATCCGCTTCATCTAGTTCCACTCATTACAATTCTGACAAGTCTGAAAAAAAAACATGTCAGCAGATCAGGTGCACAAGCCTATAGTTCTATTTCCAAATAAGCTTAAGAATAATAAACAAAATGCACACATGGATAAAATACTTGAGATGTTCAATCAAGTGAAAATTAATGTGTCACTTCTTGATGTTATCCAACAAGTCCCATCATATGCAAAATTTCTAAGGAACATGTGCACCAAGAAGAAAAAGATTAATGCACCCAAGAAAGTCTTCTTAGCCACTAACATTAGTGAGCTACTGTCGGGTCCGATCCCTATTAAGTACAAGGATCCGGGTTGCCTACCATTGCTTGCACAATAGGACAAATCAAAATTAGTCGTGCACTCCTTGATTTGAGAGCAAGTATCAACTTGCTTCCCTTCTCGGTATACCAGCAACTCGGGTTGGCCGAGCTTAGTTTGCCCGAGTCACCATCCAATTCGCTGACTGGTCAGTTAAAGTTCCCAAGAGGAAAATTACTGATATCCTTATCCGGGTCGGGGGTTCATCTACCTCATTGATTTCATTATTCTTGAGACACAACCTGTGTCCAATCCTAGGTCTCAAACTCCTATTATCCTAGGGCGTCTGTTCCTTACTAATGCCAATGCAATAATCAATTGTAGGAACGGATCTATGAGGTTAACCTTTGGAGACATGACTAAAAAAGTCAATGTTTTCAACCTAGGGAAGTAACCCGGTGGTGTAAAGAATCAAACGTTTAAGGTAAACCTCAATGAGCGAGTGAGCACAATGAGGAGATAGAGCTAGAAACTGAGTGTGAATTTGAGTTAGAATCAGAAGATTTCAACCTTGATCAGATTGTCGAGTCTGCTGTGAATTGGCAATCAAGCCCGATTTCACCAAGTCCGGAGCTAACAAACTTGACTCCTATTGAATCTTCCCCTTCCATAAAATTGAAAGCCTTGCCTAAGCATCTCAAGTATGTCTACTTAGACGGACGAGAGACTCTTCCAGTCATAACCGCATCCCATTTTACTGCCAGGCAAGAAGAAAACCTTGTATCAATTCTTAGGAAGCATAGGGAAGCCATATATTAGACTATGACCGACATTAAGGGGTTGAGTCCAGCGATAGTTCAACATCGCATTCATTTAAATAAAAAGGTGACACCAAAGAGGGACTTGCAGCGTAGATTAAACTCTATAATGCAATAGGTTGTTCGTGCCAAAGTCTTGAAACTCCTAGACAATGGGATCATTTATCCTATTTCCGATATCCAATGGGCCAACCCTGTCCACACGGTTCCGAAGAAATCCGGTTTAACCGTGATGAAAAATGAGAACAAATAGTTGGTTCAAAGTCGACTCCCCACCAAGATTTGGGTTTGCATTGACTATAGAAAGTTAAATGCTGCACTCGTAAGGACCACTTCCCTCTTCTCTTCATTGATCAAATGCTTGAACGTCTAGCTGATCACGAGTATTACTGTTTCTTAAACGGTTACTCGGAGTACAATCAAAATCTATAGCTCCGGAGGACCAAGAGAAGACCACGTTTACATGACCCTTTGGGACCTTTGCCTATCGCCGAATACTTTTCGTTTTGTGCAATGCTCCCGAAACGTTTCAACGTTGCATGTTGAGTCTGTTTTCCGACATGGTAGAACGGATTCTAGAAATTTTCATGGATAATTTCTCCATCTACAGAGATTCATTCGATGAATATCTTCACCATTTAGAACTTGACCTCCAATGTTGTGCCGAGAAAATTTAATATTAAACTGAGAGAAATGCCACTTCATGGTAAAACATAAAATTATCTTAGGACATGAAATCTCAAGAAAGGGATTGAAGTGGATAGAGCTAAAATCGATGTCATAGTCAAGCTTCCTATGCCCAAATGCGTGAAGGATATCCGATCCTTCTTAGGACACGCCGGTTTCTACTGTAGGTTTATCAAGGACTTTAGCAAGATTGCTAGACCCTTGACTAATATTTTAGCTAAGGACGTGTCCTTCATTTTTAATAATGAATGCATAAATTCATAAGAGAAGCTTAAGAAAGAGCTGATTTCTGTACCAATCATTTCTGCCCCGCGTCAGAGCTATTCGAGATATGTGTTACTTCAGATTCTGCCATAGGTGTTGTCTTAGAACAGCGCATTGATAACAAGCAGCATGTGATCTACTACTTAAGTAGGACCCTCAATGATGCCCAATTGAACTACACTACAACCGAGAAGGAATTCTTGGCAGTAGTGTTTGCTTTAGAGAAATTTCGTCCCCACCTACTTGAGTGAAAATCACCATCTTCACCGATCATTCTGCGTTTAAGTATCTCATGCTTAAGAAGGATGCCAAGGCCACTCATTCGTTAGAACCTCCTCCTTCAAGAATTTGATCTCAAAATTCGAGACAAAAAAGCGTAGAAAATGTTGTCGCCGACCATTTCTCTCGTATCCCAACGCTCCTCACAATGAATTGCCTATTAATGATGACTTTCCCTATGAACAACTCTTAGTTGCCTTTAGGAAATCTTAGTTTGCCATAGTGAACTACTTAGTCACAAATCAAACTCCATCTCATTGATCAAAACAAGATGGCTACCAGTTCTTATCTCAAGTCCGGTATTTCTTTTGGGAGAAACCGTATCTTTTCAAGTACTGTTCTCACCAAATCATTAAGAGATGTATTCCCGATGTGGAAGTCAAGAGTGTTCTCTCCTTTTGTCAAAGCTTGAACGCGGTGGAGACTTTGGTCCCCATAAAACTGCTGAAAGTGCTACAAAGTGGGTTCTATTGGCCTACTTTGTTAAAAAATGCCTTTGAATTCTGCAAGACGTGCCCAAGATGTCAAATGGTAGAAAGGATTTCGAAGCGAAATATGATGCCCCTCAACCCAATTCTACAAATAGAACTTTTTGATGTTTGGGACATTGATTTTATGAGTCCTTTTCCTAACTCATTTGGAAACTAATACATCTTGATTGCTGTGGACTATGTGTTCAAATAGATAAAAGCCATTCCTAGCAAGACTAATGACAAGACAGTTGTTAAGTTCTTGAAAGAGAACAATTTTTAATGCTTCGGAATCCCTCGAGCCATAATTAGCGATAATGGTACTCATTTCTGCAATAGATCTTTTATGGCTCACATGCGAAATATGTCATAACACATAGGTTGTCACACCGTATCATCCTCAAGCTAGCGGACAGGCAGAGGTCTCCAATAGACAAATCAAACTTATTTTGGAGAAGACTGTGAGCCAAAATTGGAAAGACTGGTCAACCAAACTGGTAGATGCCTTATGGGCCTACAAGACTGCTTTCAAAATTATTGTAAGGATGTCTCTTTATAGGTTAGTCTTTGGAAAGGTTTACCACCTACCTGTTGAGTTAGAGCACCGAGCCTTCTGGGTAATCAAGCAATTAAATTTTGATCTAGACAAGGTCGGTGACCTTCAAAATTGCAAATTTCCGAACTTGAGGAGTTGAGGAATAAGGCCTGAAAATGCAAAAATTACAAAAAATAAGGTTAAAGTCTTTCATGATAAGTTTATCATAAGGAAAACTTTTGTCCCCAGATAAAAGGTCTTTACTCTATAATTTTAAGTCTCATCTTTTTTCAGGGAAGTTAAAGTCAAGATAAACTGGGTCATTCATTATGAAAACCGTGTTCACACACGGTGCTGTAGAGATCAGCGGCCCCAAGAACGGGAATGACTTTAAGGTCAATGGTCAACGCCTTAAACTGTTCTTGGAATTGGTGCCGGTAAATGAGAAGGTGATGGGTATTTGACCCACTATATCAGTAACATCTACTTTTTTACTTTTTATTTCTTGCATATATATATATATTTCTTTCATGCATTGGGGACAATGCATGAGATAGGTGGGGGGAGGAGCACTAACATTTAAAAAAATCCTTTCTGAAGTGAGAAACAATATTTTGATATATTTTTGGACAAAATTTAAGTTAATTTTAAGGAATAATATAATCATAATTAGGATTTTTTATACTTGGTTAAAATAAGATTATTTGTTTGATTTCTAGGTGTAAGAAGAAAACTTGGAAAAGTAATTAGTCTTGCTTTTTACCTTGATGAAATATGCATATTTTACACACTCACACACTTAGAGTTCAATAACAAAGATTCTTATGCCTTATAAAAAAGAGAGAAAAATATATATTAAAAAAATTCTCTAATTAAGCTGGATATTTGTGCCTCATAAAGCATAACTATTCAAGCCTAAAAGTGATCCATGCTATAAATAAAATCTTTAGTTTTGTGACCTTATTTGCTCGAGTCCTTAAGTCCTTGGGTGTTTTCTCACCCGGTGCCTTAAGACCGTCCGGTTTGGGAGTCACCGACTAAAGGCTTGTTACATGAGCAAATTAGAAAGTCTAATAGAACTAAGAGATATTACCGTCAAAATAAGTAAAAATAAGGCATAAGAACTAAAATTGAAGAATCCTTAGTCTAATATTCACGTCACAAAGATGCATATAATTTAGAGTAAAATAATATATTAAGTTAGGAATACGATTTTAATCCTTACATTTAATGATTACAAGTTTCTGAATAAAGACTAAGTTTAGGAATAAACAATTTGGTGAACCTGTGACTTATAGATTACTTAAGTTTTTGTAAAAATTTGTCAAATATTTTTTCTTTCTCTTAAAAAGAAATTTTTAAAAACACTAACATTTCTTAGATTCTTCTTGAATTTTGTGGGTGTAATCTGCTGAAAACCCTCACAAGACAAAACTCATCCTCTAGGGGTAACCTAGAGGTTTAACGACTTGCTGCATATGCTCAGTACGGTCGCTTGACCTGCGAAAGTGGCTCAATAATCTCTTAATCTTTGAATTTTGCTTAAGGACGAGCAAAAGATAGGTGTGGATGTGATTATTCATGTGCATTGCATATTTCATGTCACATTTCCATATTTATTATTGTTTAAAACTCTGTTATTTAATGGTTTTAATGTCTAATGGTGTGCAGGTGTAATTAATAGAGAAAGAGGAAAAATGGATCAAATTATCCTAATTAATATGGATTAATTAGAGATAATATTATCCATCTCAAGTAATCAACGGAGATCCATTTGAATCCAGAGGTTTAGAAGAAGATCTATCGGAAGAAACAGAAATATCTCAACAGGGGAGATCGCGTGCTCAAAGCTCTGATCCAACAGCCACAACCTTGTAGCGAGAACGCGACAAAAGCAGTGTTTTCATGGCTTGGTTAGAGCAGTTAAGCCAGTGTCTTCGTTCTCATCTTCAAGTCCGTTTTATCCCTCCATCTCCTCTTATAAATAGAGCACCATTCTGAGCAGAACACACAGAAGAGATTAAGTTTTTTACTTTATTCTTAAGGTTGGATTCTTTGTTATAGTTGCAGTCAGTTGTAATTTCATTTTTTATTTCTATTCTAGCTTAGATCAGAAAAGTGAGAGAGAAAACGAGTGTGTAATCCACCATTGAAGTCACAACCAAAGGAAATTCATCTTATTTTTCAACACTTCTCGGTCTATCTGGTATGTTAGTGTTATTTGTGCATTCTTTTATTTACTTTGCTTTTGCTATGAGTAACTAAACAATTTGGTTCTGAGCTCACTAATCTGCTCTTCTCTATCTTTTACTCTTGATTGGTTTTTACTTTAACACCCCAATCGAATCATTTGAATGCCTAAGCCTGAGCCTTGCATTTTGTGAGTGTTCTTGAAGACACATGAGGATGGGTAATGGGGGTAATGGTTTTTGAACTAACATTTCAAAGTTCATTCTTAACTTGTTTTTATTCCATACTTGCTTATTTGGCTTGATGGTTTAACATTCAACATAAGAACAATTTCGAAACTTAGTTAAATTCCCAAAAATCTATCTTATCTGCTTTACTTGAATTCTCTTGAACTACAAGATTGAACTTGATGCCCATGATCACATTGAGGCACTAAACTTTCAAGAGAAGAATATAAAGTTGAGTAAAAGATTAGTGAATCCGGATCTTCCCTCTTTCTAAAAACAAACTTTTTTTCTCTCTACTCTACCTTCCTTCAAATTCTTCAAAATCTCTTTCTTAATTTCATTTTTTTAGTTCTCTTTAAACCAACTCCAAACCAATCATATTCTTTTCTTTTTCCTTTATCTTAAAAAGCAGAGAATCTAAACTTGTTTTCTCAACAAAAACACCGAAACACTTGCATCACATCTCTCCTCGTGGAAACGACCCGTTAGCCCTAGGCTACACGGTACTTTTTACTACGAATCACCCACTCACTCTTTCTTGTACCTCACCATTCGGTAATGTAATTTCCTACCGCAAATCAACTATTCTATCCCATTCTAAACTTTTAGTCTTGGAGAATATTGGTGTTTCTCCCTCATGTCATGAGCTTAAGTTAATATGCATGATGAGTGAAATAGCTGCCTCCCAACTTGCATTCTAGGAAACCAGCCTCTCTCACCACCTACTCCGTTTGATAGGAACGGGCTTCAATAATTGATTATGAGGTGATTGAGTTTCACCAGGAAGATGGATAAAGTTAGCAGTTCAGATCTTTACTGGGAGGGCCAGGTCGCAGTTGATAAGAAAAGAAACAGATGGAGTGCTGTGCATGATAATCTGGAGGTACATTCAGTTGTCTGGGCCCCACAGATCCTGCAGGGTATCTTATGTAAGGAATATGTTGCATTATGTGTTGATTTATTTTTAGAAATAAGAAATGGCTTTTGCATCTTAATGAATTGTATGACAGCAAATTGTTTGACGCATCTATCAAGGATGCAAGAAACCAATGAGGAGCTGTACATGGTCATTTGGGTTGTTTTTACATATTTATGACTAGTTTTGGTTTTCCTTTTCAATTAAACAAAGATTTACTCCTAAAGCACCAAACTTTGGCAAGCACCCAGAGCAGGAGTTTTGAAAGGATCGGATAGGGAAACCATAATCAAATGAAAAGCTGGTCTTTGCTATTATAATATTTCCCCTCTACAACACTGCTTAAGTTTTTGTTTCTAATTGTACAGAAAACTTTATAGCACATTGCCCCAATTCAGATCCATATATCTGAATTCATCATATAGGTAAATTCAAATTTAATCAAACATCTTGAAAAATAAAATCACTTTAAGAAGCAATTACATCATAGAAACCAAGGAAAAAAATTAAAATTCTACGTATACATCATGCATGCACACACAAACTGGTACACAAAATATGCATATAATCTTCAGAAACAAAAATGTAAAGCATCATAAAACCTCAAAAAAAAAAAAGAGGATTTAAGAATACTATTTAAGAAATAAATAGGATTTTTGACACATTACGTAATTCCTTCTAAATTTAATGGAAGTGTCCTACTCAGCAAAACTTCCTTGACAATTATAGACCAGGCTCATTAAGCATACCTCCTCGATGTCATCATCTGATATCATAGATATTTTAATATCTCTAGAAAAATTTGAGATGCATAGAACAATATCTGTGCTTGTTTCTCCTATCTTGTATGCCTGTTCAGCCTTTCTTGTACCTGCAGAGGTTTAAAAAAAAAAACGTAATTCTTTCTCCAGCAAATCAATGGGAACTTGCTATAAATTTACATGCACGAGTTCTAAAGTGATTACCTGTCACTTGCCCGAGATGATAAGCTTTCTGCGCCAAGTAATAGAAATCTTTCGGGTCATTTTTAATCCTCACAAAACAGCCCACGACTTTGTCTTCAAATGTCTCAAGATTTTTCAGGAGTTCAAGCACAAGAGACCTTTTCAGGTATGCAAGTTTGATATTATCTGCTACAATAGCAGCATGACAGCTTTTGGATGGTTCCAGAACCTTCTTTCTCCAATGATTTGTTTCTGACCTAGGAGTTTTATAATCTGAATTTGTGCTCCGCCGCTTCTTAGCAGAAATTGTTCCCTCATCCTCCTCTGAGCTCAAAGAGAATCCATCACTTGGGTCAGATTGTTCTTCTGCAAATGGCTCTTTACTAAATCAAAGATTTTATGGTATTTCAGTTTCTTTTTCCTAAAAAGTGTGTGCAACTTCTCATCCGGAACCACATGGTTTCTTCTCCTCTTATTTGGTTCAAAAAGATTTTTCGATTGGACATACTCCTTTACAATTTCAGTAACATCTACTTGACTAAGAGGTATAGATGTTTTTATGCCAATTGATGCAAGAAATGTAACTAGATCTGCTGAAGCCCAGCCAATAAAAGCTCTTTCCTTTTTGGACTTCTTTATCTGAAACTTCTTGCTACATCGTTTTCCCCAATGTTTTTGAAAAGTGAAGCTCCATCTTCACAATCATCTTCCAAATCATCAGGTCCCGACATTGATTCTTCAACAACCAGTTTACAAGAATCTGATTCATTCTGAAAATTCTCACCTCCTTTCAAAAGCGCATCAGCCGCTTGAACGTCCACTATGGTCAAACCTTCTTGGTCCTTTACTATCTCCCAGTAGTCCTTAAACAAAATTCATATGTTTCTGTATTGCTAAAATCAACCTCTTCCTGCAAACAAGATTCATGATAATAAAGATTAAGGGTCATTATGGGCACACAACTTTTTGCCATCAAAAACTATGTTTAATATCAATTTCTTACTTTAAGGGAATGATGCTGCAACTAAAAGTTCCAATATATGCTAGCAACTGGAAAACAAGACATTACAATTGCCGTATTCCTAAAACTAGCATAATATTTAATTGCTGACCTGCTACCAGAAAATTCATGGGTTTGTTTTATTTTCAAAGAGATCATTTACTCTGATATTCACAATATCATTTTATCAAGTGATGGGGACACTATATGCATACTCTCTTCTTTCTTCCCTGAAGCAGTCCTTTCATTCCAATAGAGCCAATGAGCATTGCCCAGATGCAGCTTAGCTCCAAGCCTTCCCGAATGAAGAATGAAAAACAAGTACTAAAGAGACAGCATATTATGTTACCCCAACTTGCATGGTACTGTTCTCGTGATCAATGCTTATGGTATAATCTTCCAGCAAACATAAGCACTTTAGTAACTCCTTTTCTTTCTTTACCTTTTTCTAACAAAAGAGAAAATAAAAAGAACCTAATTCAGACTAGAACCCAAGACAAATATTCATAACTTGATGCACTCCTGGTCCAGTCTTACACCTGAATTAGATTGTCTTATTTGTATAATTATCATCAAAAAATCAGGCTAACTGAAGTTAATGATGTTTTAAAGAAAATGAAAACAAGGAAAGCTATACCAGCGGACATTTTCCTAACTTGGATTTGAAAATATTTGTAATGTAAAACAGGAGGATCACAATCACCTTCAAACTAAAAATGAAAATTAGGGTTTTGAAAGAAGAAATAAAAAAAGAATTAGGGTTTCAGAAAAGAGAGATAGGAAAAGAGAGTAAATTTGGGCTTCGCACCCCTTGCACCACGGGCTTCGCACCCAATCTCAAGAACTCAAAGCTCTGAAATTTTAACTCATTCATTTGTCTACTGAATAAATAAGTCAGGGGGCCTATTTATAGGCTTTACAAAAGTGTAGTTCTCGGATATAACCAATACAACAACAACAGCTAAGCCATTTGTCCCAAGTATTTGGGGTAGGCTACATGAACCAAAAGAGAATTACGCCGGATCGGGCACATGGATCAGCTTTCTCCACTCATTCCTATCGAGCAATATGCCTTTACTAAGATCTTTAGCCTCTATATCTTGTCGTATTACCTCCATCCATGTTTTCTTCGGTCTCCCCTGCGCTCTTATAACTTGCTCTAAATTGATACGCTCTACTCGGCGAACTGGTGCATCTGTAGGTCTACGTCGCACATGACCAAACCATCGTAGGCGGTTTTCTCTTATCTTCTCTTCTATAGAGGCTACACCTATCTTAGTACGAATATCCTCATTTCTCACCTTATCTCTCCGCGTGTTACCACACATCTAACGAAGCATGCGTATCTCTGCTACACTCATCTTCTGACATGATGTCTCTTTATAGCCCAACATTCTGTGCCATATAACAAAGCTGGCCTAATAGCAGTCCGATATAACTTTCCCTTCAGCCATAACAGAATGTTACGATCACATAAAACTCATGTTGCGCTCATCCATTTCAACCAGCCGGCTTGGATCCTATGGTTGACATCACTATCGATCTCTCCATCCTTTTGGATAATAGAACCCAAGTACTTAAAATAATTGTTCATCGGTATTTCTTGTCCATCTAGTCTCACAATACTATAATCTCAGATTCCCTGTTTACTGAATTTACACTCCATATACTCTGTTTTGGCCCTACTTAATCTAAAACCTCGAGATTCTAGAGTTTGCCTCCATAACTCCAATTTGGTATTTACCCCAGCTCTCATCTCATCGACTAGGACAATATCATCAGCAAATAGCATACACCAGGATATCTCATCATGGATCACTCTAGTAAGCTCATCCATCACTATGGCAAATAAGAATGGACTCAATGCAGATCCTTGATGTAATCCAATTATGATAGAAAAATCATTTGTTATGCCTCCACAAGTTCTAACATTTGCCACTACTCCATCGTACATATCCTCGATTATGTCAATATATTTGATGGGGACTCCCTTTTTCATCAATGTCCTCCATAATACCTCTCTTGGCACCTTATCATAAGCTTTTTCTAAATCAATAAAAACCATATGCAAATTTCTCTTCCTCTCTCGAAATCGCTTTATAAGTTGACGAAGCAAATGAATACCCTCTATTGTAGATCGCCCCGACATGAACCCAAACTGGTTCTCTAATATTGTAACATTCTGCCTTAACCTGTGTTCAATTACCCTTTCCCAAAGCTTCATAGTGTGACACATGAGTTTTATTCTACGAAAGTTTGAACAACTATGGATATCACCCTTGTTCTTATAGAGACGTACTAAGGTACTCTTCCTCCACTCATTTGGCATCTTTTTAGTTAGCCAAATTTTGTTAAAGAGGTTTGTCAGCCATCTCACACTCACCTCTCTTAAGCATCTCCATACCTCAATAGGAATTCCATTCGGGCCAACAGCTTTCCTTGACTTTATCCTCTTCAAGGCCTCTTTAACTTCAAATTCGCTAATTCTGCGCATATAATTATAGTTCATATCCTGGCACTGAATGATAAGGTCATCCAAGTCTTGAGTAGAACTACCATTGAACAATTTGTCAAAATACTCTCTCCATTTTTCTTTGATTTCTTCATCTCGAACTAAAACCTTCTGATCCTCATCTTTAGCACACCTCACAGTACATAAGTCTATTCGAGCAATTCTATATATGTCATTTACAACCTCTTTGGTGTCCAACCTCACAGTACAAAAACTCGGATATAACCAAGGTGGTACTAAAACACAATAAAAGAAAACATTAAACTCAAGAATAAACTAAGGCATAAAAGCAACTAGAAACTAGTGTGATTTCCTCATCATTTCCCCAGAGTGGAAGAAACTCACCCTATCGAGTGATTGCTCCTCTCACAAAGCATCTCAATCAGGCCATAGTGGTGGTCGAAGAATCAGCACTAGTGCGTCACATCGAGACTAAGGTGGTGGAGGTGGAACTGGCTTCCGTGACAAACATGTTATCATTGTTAGGCGCTCGAACAAGATACATGCAGTATAACAAGTCAACTCAGCTCCACTGAAATCTAACCCACATGCCAGGGTACTAATCTCCTATGAAACTGTCTCTTGGAGAAAAATTTTGTAAGGGATCGTACAGATCAGGTGATCTCAAGAATAATGTGACCCTCATAGCTGCCAAAGATAGTACTAGTTGCATGGTAGACTCCGCTGGAAGATCTACAAGGGTATCAATAGGGAGCTCTTTAACTTCTGTAGGCGGGGAGAAAATCTCTTCTTGTAGTGGTGCCAACTCAGCAATAACTTCTGACCCTGGCTATCTACTTTTGGCTCTGCTTCTGGATTTTCAACAACTTCTGTCTCAACAAGAGCTGACGACTCTGGATCTGCACCCTTTGCAGTCATGTTTTTTAGAATCTTCCCCACACCCGCTAGGATCTCCTTGCATTCAACGACTAGATCGCTGAATTGTGGCTTCTCGAGCTCATGCTCAACATTAGGCTCTTTGCAATCTTTCTCAGATGCATGAAGGAGATGTGTAGCATACCAAGTACGAAGAAACTCCTGTAAGACAAACCAACATCGACAGAATCTATGATTGCCTTTCTGCCACCAATAAACTTCTCCAACCAGCTTCATTTGGGTATAGCGACACTTCTGCTCAAACGTCTAAAAATAAGCAGTGTTCTAAATCCCCGATATAACCCGATATTGCGCCGATATTGCGTTTACGGCACCTAACCGCAATGATTTGGCACATCCAACCGATATAGCATTTTTCAAAATCGCCGATAAATAGGCATAGACCCAATATATCGGCCGCTATTTCGGTGATTTTGGACCCGATATAGCGTTTTACACTCAATTTCTAGGTTAGGTATTTGGGTAATTCGAGTGTGTGGCAATTGGCATTTTTGAAGATTCTACACTTGGAAAGTGATTATGGATTCATAGGCTTATGCAAGTTATCGAGTTAAGAATATCTTAACATATAAGTATGATGTTTTATGTAGATTTATATAATTTATGCATACATTGTCTTATTGAGATGCAATTTAAGACAAGAAGATATGTATATTTACAGTCTGATTTTGACATCCGATTTTTGAAAATATCCCCGATATATCTCCGATATATCCCCATCTCTGATAAATTTTCTCGACCGATGTAGCCGCTGTGGCCGCCATCTAGAACACTGAAAATAAGTGAAAGCTTCAAGATGGTATTCCCAATTTGCATACTCGTAATGATCACTAGAACCTCGAAAGAACGGGATAGCCGCATACTACTGTTCAACTTTCTTGTTATCAGCATCAGTATTTATGTCTTCCACAAAAGTAAAATTCCATGAATACTTTTAGTGTAAAAAGATACAGAAGTTACCCAAGAATCATTGTCCTACTGTCCCAATACTGTGAAATCTTTCCCCTAGCTTCAGGACTCAATTACGAACCCAACACTTTGCATAGAGCTCGAAACGGACTCCGACCGGGCGAGAAACAACCTCTAAACTATTGCGCGCTGATCTGCTAAGCTGAATCTGGTAGAAGACCGAAACTTGAACCTGGATGTGAAGGTTGTAGATGCGTTGTACTTATCTCAATGAATCTGTTGCTTCAAAAACGACTCGATTCGGATTTGAAACGAGCTCAGAATGGCCTTTAGAAGAACTGAACTTAATCTGAACTTAGTTGAACTGAGTCAGACGAGTCAACTCGCTGAGTCAAGCCGAGTCTGGATCTTGGACTAGGTCTGGTGGTCTTAGGTCGGTTCAGATTCAAACCCGAAATGGGTTTAGAGCTCGAAACGGACTCCGACCGGGCGAGAAACAACCTCTAAACTATTGCGCGCTGGTCTGCTGAGCTGAATCTGGTAGAAGACCGAAACTTGAACCTGGATGTGAAGGTTGTAGATGCGTAGTACTTATCTCAATGAATCTGTTGCTTCGAAAATGACTCGATTCGGGCTTGAAACAGCTCAGAATGACCTTTAGAAGAACTGAACTTAATCTGAACTTAGTTGAACTGAGTCAGACGAGTCAACTCGCTGAGTCAAGCCGAGTCTGGATCTTGGACTAGGTCTGGTGGGCTTGGGTCGGGTCAGATTCAAACCCGAAATGGGTTTATACTTAAACCCTGTTTCGAGTTCGGGCGGTCTCTGACCGCGGATCCGATAACCCCCACCCATTCACCCGTCCTTCTTCTCATGCGTAGCAGCAGCCACAACGCAGCAGCAAGGAAGCCAAGCGGTGACAACGATCATGAGGCAATGATAATGAGGTTCCTTCGAACAGATGGCGGTCGCGAGGTGGTGAGGACTCTGCGACGATGGAGGACAGCTGAAGAGGGATCGACGATATGGGAAGACGGCGAAGGCTCGGCGAAGTCTTCTGTCGGCGAAGATGAAGAAGGTGTAGATTTGATCGAGATTTGATTGGAGATGAGAAGCGCTGACGTTGATGATCGAGATGTGATACTGAAAGATAAGGCTCTGGTACAGTGTTCTAAAAATCGGTTTCATTATTCTGCGGTCCAACACTGAATAATGATTAATCGGATTAATCGGAGATTAATCGTTTTTAAAAATTTTAATATATTTAATTATATTTATACAAAACTACATATGAATATATACATTAATTGTTGAAAATACCTAAAATTATACAAGACAATATCTAGATGTGAAGTTATAAACCATGATAGGATGAACAAGATAATATGAATAAATAATAAAAAAGAAGAAGTAAAAGAACTTATCTTTCACATTAGTAATCCAAGATTTCAATTTTACAACATAAATATAAATCAAAGAACTTACTTGCAAAATAAGATAAATAAAAATTAGTCAATTATCAATCAAAATAATGACCTTTAAAGAATGATGGAGAAAGATTGCTAAATAAGTTAATTTGAAAAATAATCAAAATAATAAAACATAAGTATCACTTTATGCAAAATATACATATAAAATATCATAATTCATCTACTTTTAATAAAATAATATTCATCTACTATATTATAAAAGATCATTATCAAATCATCACATTACAATATAAACTACTTAGCGATCCAACACACAAAGTGAAGTTTTTCAATAAAAAACATATGAAATACCTAAATGATTAATCGGGGATTAATCGGATTAATCGGGGATTAATCGGATTAATCGGACATTAATCGGGGATTAATTGTTTTGGACCCGATTATCGCCCGAGCGCATAATCGAGCGATTAATGCAATATTAAGCGGGCTATCACCGAATAGGATTAATCGGCCGATTAATTGGCCGATTAATCCGATTTTAGAACAGTGCTCCGTGAAGTCGTCGGTTGAGTTGGGGTTACGGCGACTGGGATCTGATGAAGTCGTCGGAGGCGGGTGGATGGCGACGAGTGCCAGGGTGTGAAGATCTTGATCCTTGATCTGGAAGAAGGATCAGGGCGCTACAATTGAGGCTGTTGCGGCTTCCCTGAAAGCGATAACGGCACAACACTCAGTCGACGAGGACGACAGGCTCTGGCGACAAGGTTATGGCGACAGTGGCGACGGTGTCTGGAGGTGGCGATGGGAGAGGCAGGAGGTGGAACTTAGGGTTTAAAGGAGAGGCTAGGTTTTTTCGAATAGATCTGAAAGAGATCGAAAACCAATTGCTCTGATACCAAACTGATGTAACACGAGAGGATCGCAATCACCTTCAAACTAGAAATTAAAAATTAGGGTTTTGAAAGAAGTAATAAGAAAGAAATTATGATTTCAGAAAAAAAGATAGGAAAAGAGGATAAATTTGGGCTTCGCACCTCTTGCACCTGGGCTTCACACTCTAATCTTAAGAACTCGAGAGCTCTGAAATTTTAACTGAAAATTTTAATTCATTCATTGTCTACTGAATAAAGAAGTCAGGGGGCCTATTTATAGGCTTTACAAAAGTGCACTTCCCGAATATAACTGATGTGGTACTAAAACACAATAAAAGAAAATATTAAACTCAAAAATAAACTAAGACATAAAAGTAACTAGAAACTAGTGTGATGTCCTCATCAATTTGTGAGATAAGTAGTTAGTATGGCCAACTAAGTTTTACAACAAAACTATAAAGATGAAAAAAGAATGCCCAATGAATGATGAAGAGATCATTTTGGATTATTTACAAGAAATGAGACATACACAGTTGAATTAATTACTATAGCATAAAAACTTATAAGCCATTTAATAAAAGTTCAGAAGAAAGTTATCGAGAAAAGACTCCGAAGCAGATGATTATTTCTAAAAATCAATTTGGTTTATGTCAAGGATTCAGCCATGAAAACTATTCATTTAATAAGACAATAGTAGAAGGAATGGGAAGAGAAGAGATCTACATATGTTTTTTGTTTTTTACTTAGAAAGGGCTTATGATAGGACCTCTAGGAGATTGCGCAGGGGAGTTAGAAAAGAAGAGTCTGCTTGATATATTCATGTTAGAAACATTCAATGGACTCGTTACTGACATGAAAATAACATCTCTATCACAAAAAACTTACATGTCCTTTATCTCTTTCATTAGTTCTGGATGAGTATGTGAGTCAAGTTGAGGTTCATTCATGTGTCTCATTTGCCAATTAGATTGTGACAGTTGATGAAAGTGGAGAAGTAATAATTTCTGGAGTAGGGCAAAGAGTAACTTTAAAATCTAAACTCAAGAGAAGCACAAAATACTTCAGCAAAATTATGAGAAGAAACATGAGGTACAGGCTACAATCCAGGATAATGGCCAAAGAATACTTATGTGTTGATTGTTTCCTTACTTACGATTGATCAATCACCTTTTATGATGTTGCGATTGAGGATGATTCAACAACAAACAAAGCCTTTATCCCAAGTCTTTGGGGTTACCTACATGAATCCTTTCTATTAGCTCCCTCAAGGTCATGCCCTCTTAAATTAACAACTATTGTATCCCTTTTTTAACCACCTTACTCCATGCTTGTTTAGGTATCTTATAGTCCTACTTGCTGTGTCAACTACATCCTACCAAGCCTCCTAATTGGTGCACCTATTGTCTACTTTGCATATGCTCAAACCATCCATCAGGTTCTCCATGGTTTTGCTCCCAATTTAAGCTACCTCTAACTTCTTAAGTATACTTATTTTATCTTTTACCACATTGTCAGTCATCCATCTCAAAATTATTAATACAACTACGTTCATTTATCGAAATGTTGTTTGTTCCGTACTTTCCCACATTCTGGTCCATAACAATTAACACGCGGCTGGTTTTATAGCCATTTTACAAAATTTCTTGCATTAGTTTCATGAGAGATTGAGGAGGATGTTACCTATAAATCAGAGCACAATTGAGGTGGAGAAGTGCTTCTGCAGTAAAATTTGACTGTAGAATACTCATGAAGTTAAAGGGAGCATATTACAGAACTACATGCAAGCCGTCTTATGGGTCCAAAAAATGGCAATTAAGAAACATGCCATAAAGTTGACTGCAGCTGAAATATTAATGTTGATATGGATGAGCAGAAATGCGCTAAAAAATATTATCAGAAACACTGCATCTATAAGAATATGAGGTAGCTTCAATTGACAAAAACGGTGAGGGCAATGGGAACCATTGAGTATACCAGTAAAGAGGAGTGACAGGTTTGTGGCAGTAGGAGCAGCTAGAACCGTAGTCGATCAAAACAAACATGGTATTAAGACTATAAAAAATGATACAGTCACTAATTTAATAAAGGCAGGCATTTCCAGAAAATTGACTGCAGCTGAAATGATGATGTTGAGGCGGATGACTAGTAATTCGCTAAAAAATTAAAATCAGAAATAGTGCATTTATAAGAAGATGTAGTTTCAATTGACAAAAAGTGAGGGACAATGAAGACCAAAGACTGATCCGACCGTTTTGACATTATCGGATTCAAAAAGTAAACCCGGAAACCCTATTGGGTTAGATTCGGGTATGACCCTTTTCGAACCGAAAACCAATAACAGAACTGAAAAGAGAATGAAGGTTACTATCGTTTGACTATAATTAGATTGATATGAGATAGACTTGCATCCTGTTGGAAAGATTTGGAGTCAACTCCTTCTCATTGGAATTTGATGATGGGACACCCCCTTTCATGATCCACTCTTTTAAAGTTGATCGACATTGTTTAAAGTGACCCAAAGATAAAACTTATGTATTTTAAAGTTTTTTGCCTATGCATCATGTAGGCACGAGATGGACGTCACAAGTAGGATGTTAGTTAGATCTATACTTAGAGCATACAAATTCTCGATCCAACCATTTAGTAACCCCTAAACACCAATTTTTGTTATCTCCCAAGCATTCTATGTACATTTGACTCTAATTAGATTGATTAAATTTAAAAAAAAAAATCTAAACTTTATGACATTGCTAATAAGATAAAGTATGAATTTTGTCAATAATAACATAATAACTATCATTTTAAAAAATAATTTTAATTGGTACTTGTAGAAATCTATCTAAATCAGAATCCGACCAGACCTGATGAGAAAGAAGAGATTCCAATTGAAATCCAAGATCAAATACGAATTTGCTATTGGATCCACGTACAGATGTTACGTAAACCTGATCTGAAACCACCCGCTTGCACCTCTCTGTAAACAGGAGTAACAGGTTTGAAGTTGCAGGAGCGGTAGGACTATGGTAGACTAAAACAAAGATGGATTAAGACTACAAAGAAGGACATGATAGTTGTTAATGTAATAGGGGTGGATATTGCCAGGCCTAAATGAAGAAAACTCCTTCCCTCACTCCCCCCCCCCCCCCCCCCCCACACGCACATCTACATCCATGCATACATGCACATGAACAAGGAACGGATTTCTTAAGTATAAATATGAATAGCTAGTTAAGGTGTGTGAATTACGGCAGAATGCATTCAAATGAACAAACTGAAATAGCAAGAAGTCATGTTAAGAAAGCGCACCCCATCAGAATCAACACGTCTATCTTCTTCTATCATTTTTGCCATCCTTAAGCAATTTACGCAGAATCCCTTATTCTTTTTCACTTGTACATACTCAGCAGATGTGATGCATGAGCGACAGTAAGATGTTGGACAGCAAAAACATTGGAAAGAAGAGCTTTTCCCACAGTTGCATGAATGCACACCTGTCAGTTAATCATGATGAGTGATAAATGGCTATACTATTATTCACCACATCAATGCCAAAAAGAGAGTGGCAGAAACACGAACAAAAAAAGAACATGGAATAACAGCCCAAAATAATCTGAGAGTAGACAGAAATCTACAGAAAAAATACACTAGAGTATACATTTAGCATAGACTTGTGTGCATCTGTAGAGCTCAGTGATTATGAGATGCAACTTAGAATAATCCATCATAGTGTCTATCATTTACTTCACAGTATTTTCCATATTAACACAAATATAAGGTATTCCGTGGATGCTTTTAGTAACTAAAATACAAGAGATAAGTGCTTAAAATAATTAGCACATTAAGAAACTAGTAGGCACAGAATTTGAATAAACAAATTGTCAAACTAGGAAAATACATGGAGAATATCTTACCACAGGTCCAACGGTCATCATCCTCCAAAAATGAATCATCTTTGCCCAGACAGTTAGGGTGGTAAGCTTTGAGGCATTTTCTACCAAAAAGAAAAGACATGAGATATAAATTTAAGGTATATGATGCATTACCCAATCCCAAATTCAGTTTTAGCTACACTCTACAAATACAATCAACAAATGTAAAGAAAATAAAATGAAAGGGAGGAAATGCTTGCTTGAGTTAGCTTCGAAGTAAAGGAGAAAGGAGGATAAAGCTTATATGGCTGAAATAATACAGAGCAAGCTAGCTGTGAAGCCCATGTGCCCAAAATGTTGTTCGCTTAATTGCTTCAGATTTTATAATTAACAGCTACCAGACAATGTCATTGCACTAACAAAGTCCCCAAGGATGCAAAAAAGGGAACCACCAGAATGACTAATAAAACACATCTTAAATGTTTGATTGGTTCAGGCATGTCCAAGTAGAGATCAATTATATGTGCCATTTTATGAGCATGCTTACATGCATTCATGATTCCATACATTGCAAGTGATTTGAAATCTTTCTTCAAGACCAATGTTACATAGTTATTTAAACAACTTCTTTGAAGTAAGTCAGTAGCCAACTTAGAATGACATTTATGCCAATGAACACTCATTTCATACGAGCAACAGAAAGCTATTGCTCGGAATACTTTGCACTTTAATTGTGTGTCATCTCAAAAATGAAGGTTCTTGAAACACACAGAAGACCAGGCGCGGGACACAACATGCAGATATGAGGACTAAAACACCAATCATCATTCTGATGAAAACTGCATAAATGGTAAAGACAAAATGCCGATTAATGCCCAAATAACCCGCAATGCTCATTTATAGAAATCATCAGCAACAGAAAACTAAAGCAAACAAAAGCAATGCAGCTTATAACAATACACAAACTTAACAATCTCAAAAACAATCGAGCTCACTTAAACTACAGCCTGAAAGTAATAAAAAATTGACAACAATTACAGAAATCATCAAGATAAAAGTTTGGTTAGTGTCCATGTACCCAGCAATGCTCTCTTACAAGGAAGCATATCAACAAAATTTTTAAAAAGAAAAAAGAAAAACAATGCACATTGGAAACTATTAAAGAATATAAAAGAAGAAAAGGGTAAGCTCACTTAAAATCGCAGACGCGGAGATGGCCTCCATCCTTGCAAGAGAAGCAGAAATCCTCTGCTATTTCTTCCTTCTTCCACTGATCTTTCTTCATCGCTGTGAAATTTTCCCCTTCAGCCTTCTGGGTCAGAGAGAAATCACCATTAAAACTCGAGTTCGCCTCCCACCCCGAGAAAATTATACCCTTTTCGAGAAAATTTGAGTGAGGAAACTGACAGAGGTCACGAAAAAGGGCTTCCCTGGAGAAACCCATTTTCGCAAAAACGCCGCTTTCCACTAATTTTAGCATCTTACCCACTAACTAGTTTTTTATATGGACAAAAATATGCCCTTTATTTTATGTTTTATGTCGATTTTGCGGCGTGGATCTTTTTGCAGGAAGGTGCTGTATCTTTTTCAAGCTTGCAGCTTTGGGGTATAAGGGTGAACTTGCAAAGTTAGATCACCAAAATGTAATTAGGAGCATGTGTATTTTTGAATTATTTTGCAAAGCTGCCTGTAATAATGGCCTCAGCCCAAGTAAGATAAAATTCCAAAATTACACATAGTACAGTCTTTTGCTTTCAGAAATATTGATTAAATCCAACCAACATTTGTCCATATCAGAGGACGGCATATTGAAAACCATAATTCATTCATCGGCTGAGATTTCAATGTTGTGGATCCCACCCTGATCTCCAAAACGGTGGCTTCGGTTCCATAACCGGCGCTTTCCGGTTCTTCTATATGAGAAACTGGAGCCGGGTTAGGGCTGGTTGGTTCCGATTCTTGAACCATTTCTACTCCAACGAATACTAATTTTTATATATAAAAAATTACCAAAATAATTTAAAAATAAAAAGAAGATTGAACTTAATTCTTATCATAATTAGGTAGCTTATGTATCATCTTGGGATTTAGAGGAATCAAAACCCATGTAGTTCTCTTACCTCAATCGTTTTCTTCCGTTCAGTGGTCGTCATTTCAAGTCTTCATTGTCTTTCCGCGCGATTCTTATAGTATTAACGCTGCTTTTGTTCAATTATCAAGACATGCTTGAGCCTCCACTGAATCGGAAGACATACACAAACGTGTTTCATCCAAAATGCATCCCCCGCTCTGAATGATTGCTCCATAGTTATCGTTGACACTAGTGTTGCTAAGATTTGTTTAGCGATAATTATCATAATTGGGAATTATGTTGAACGCTCATTTCATCAGTACATGATTGAAAATTTCATATCTTGAAAATTCTCATCAAACCCAAAGGAAGTGGTTAAATAACTATCAAGCTCGGAGCTCGAACTTGATGAAGATCCTCATGGTTTTTGGCTCTTTACAATAATAGTTGTTTGTTCTACTAATTTTAGAGGTATTTCCAACTTGACTACTATTTTGGTCATGACGTGGGATATTATTACTTGAAGTATAAAATCTATCCATCATATAAGGAATAATTTTTTTTAACTTCATTAAATATAGCATAAACGTCTATATCCAATTTTAGAATTTCATAATAAGTAGATAAATATTCATGCAACCTGTCTAATTTATAACTTGAATCAAAAACACATGCAACCATATAAATAGGTGAAATTATTATAAAATATTATAGCCATTAAATTTTCATTGCTTAAATATATGCAAAAAAATTCACATCATTTTCATTTTCTTCCATCACACCACAAATATTAATACACTCAATTAAAAATAAATGTGTTGTAAGATAATAAACACCAAATAAAGTGTAACTATAATCATTAAAAATTTTAAGATATCCAAAATATTTTGCATGCATCCTATTGATGAGGATATAAATTAATTTTATTAATATTATAAGCAATAAAATCACATAATAATTTTTTTATAAGTATTACTATCATTAAGTAATTCAAAAGTTGAATTCCAATGGGTTGGAATATCTCATGCAAATCGTTTGATCCTCATACCTTTCAATTTATAATATTTTACTCAATCTTTCATTATTCGTAAAAGTATTCATAAATAGTGAAGTACGTGTCTAATAGGTTTAATATAATTTTATTGTTGTTTTAAACCATCTTGAACATATAAATTTAAAACATGACAAGCACATCTTTGATTAAAAAAATCTACCCCCAAATGCAGGTGTACAAACTTTTTCTAATTCAGAGATAGATCCAGTATTAATAGATGCATTATCAAAACTGTAACACCTTTGTTCCCAGAATACGTACTTAGATATGTATTCTGATTTTTTGATCATATTTTTTGATTAAATTTTGTATTTATTTTTGTTTTATGATTATTTGTGTGATTATTTTGTACTGGATCAGGATTCGTGGACTCGGAGTCAGCCCTAGTCTGAACCAGGGACCCGATACTGGTATATTGCTCGATTTGATCTTTTTGATAGTAAGATTTTATCGGTTTCAATTTTTAAATATTATTTTTCAATATTTTAGATTTTTCATGATTTTTGAAATTTTTCAGAATTAATTTGCAAAATCTTCAAACCGTGTCAATCGGTGTCGCTGACCAGTTCCCAAATTTTTAGTTTTCAAATAGAGTTAAGTTTCTAGAAACGGCTTCCATATTACTTCTTAAAATCTCATTTTCTATTTACATGCATTTTTGGGGATTTTTTTTAATTTATCGAATTTTGACCGGTTTTGGTGTCAACCGGTATCGCCAGAATTTTAGGATTTTTAATTTAAAAATCAGATTGAATTTCTCGAATCTGATATCATCAGGCATCTTAAAATAATATTTTCTATTTTTGAGAATTTTTCAGAATGTTTCTGAAACAGTCAAATTTCACCCTATTTTTATAATATATTTAAATTGATTCTTTTATCTTTTCTTCTCTTTTTTTCCCTTTTTTTTCCCTCATACCCTGCCGACAGCAACTACAACAGTCCCCCATTTCACCGTACCACCACTCCATCCCTTCCCCCATCCCATCATTTTTCTCCCTCATTTCTTTTAAATAAACAGTCTTTCTCTCTCTCCCTATCTTTCACCCTCACTCACGCTCTCTCTCGCACAATCTCATCTCCTCTCTCTCCCTCCCTTGACTCCACAGCTGGCCACCTCTGGCACCACCAGAGCGCCACCGCAGCCTTCCAAATCCAGCCATCTCCACCCCCCAAAACCCCCTCTCTCACTTCCTTCCACCAAATACCAACCACCACCCGTTTAATTTTCACAAAGCCCATCACCATCACTCATCTCCTTCTTCAAAATTCACTCACAAATTCTCCACCACCTCCTCTACTTTCACCATCTAACCACCATCTCCACCTCCTCCAACTCCCCAACATCACCACCAAAATCTATCTCCAACAACCAGCACCACACCACAACACCCACCATCACTCCACCATCATCACTCTCCTCCTCTCTCTCTCTCTCTCTCCTCTCTCATCAACTCCTCTCCTCTCTCTCTCTCTCTCTCTCTCTCACCCAAGGGGCGCCGCTGGCCGCCCCTCCGACCGCGCCGCCTTGGCCGCCGATGCACCTCTAGCCACCACCCACCACCCCTTCTCTTCTTTCTTCTTTCGTTCCTTTCTTTCTTTTCTTCTTTCGTTTTTTTCCTTCTTCCTCTTTTACCCCCTTTTCTTTTATTCCTTATCTACCCTCTTCTTTATTCCCTATTTACACCCCTTCATTTCCAGCACCACTCCTCTCTCTCTCTCACTTTCCTACAAGTCTCTCTCTCCAACGTCTCTCTCTTTCTCATTCTTTTCTCTCTCCTCTCTCATTCTCTCTCTCTTAATAAATTAATATTAATTAATATATATTTTAATATATGGATTGGTGGCGTGTACGTGCTTATGGTGTTTCAGGATTTTACAGCATTTTCTGATGGTTTAGGTGAGTACCTTTTCTAAGATATGCTATTTTGACTTTTAATACATGATGCATCATTATGCAAGTTTATATATGATATGCGTGTGATTTTCTAATATTAACATGTTATATGAATACCTATTGGTCGTTATTATAATTCATTGAACTGGTATTATACTTGCATTGGATATGCCTAGATACGCTCCCGCTTCGCTTGGCTTCGCATAGCTAATTAATAGATTATTTATTGTTGTTATAGATATGATTGTGAAAAGTAAAATATTTAAATATACTGTTCTCCTGTACCATGTTACATGACCGGATGATTACCTGATATTTGATATTGTAACTCTGTATTCAACTCACATGATACCGACATGTTAAATACCTGACACTGATATGCTTATACTTGACACGTGATCCCTAACACTTGATATCTGACACCGGTAGTTGACATATTATCACTTGACACCTGATACCTGACACCTGACATCTGATGATTGACACGCTATCACTTGGTACGATACACTTGACATGATGTTGTGACACCTGACTGGATACTGTTACACCGGACACCTATATTATACTGCCTATTCATGATTATCACTTTTATGAAACTTGGCATGATTATTATACTATTACCAGACCTCTGGTGCTCCTGAACTCCTGTGCTCCTGAACTCCTGTGCTCCTAAACTCATGTATTCCCGAATTCCTGTAAAGGGAGACTCCTGATACCATACTCATGTTGATCCCCGTAATTGACTAATCATGGATGTTGGATTACTGTGTATTCACTGTGGACATTATCACTGGACAATATATATAATAAAGTACTCAACTTACAATGTGGTGGGAGAAACTGATGGATACTGGTATGATATCATATTTTATAATGGTAATATCTCTGAAGTGTCGTGTGGGGCGCGTAATGATAAGTCCCCGAAAGCAGTAGCCTGAACCCCTGAGCCTCAGTCTCGGGCGGAGATGAGACCCACTATAAATATGAGCCATCGGATTTATCATTTTTCAAGTAATAACTCATTTTATTCGTAAGTGGATGTATGTGTACCAGTAACGCATACCTAAGCATATGGATCGGATGAATAATATAAGAATGTAACAACCAAATAATAATAATATTAGGAACGCGTGATATTTGGTCTCTCCTTCATTCGGATACTGGTACACCATTTCAAATCCGAGTGAGTTCTACTAGAGCTCAAACTCTAGTATGGACTGTCAGTGTGGGTGACACTGGCAGGGGGATGATTGAAATATCAGACGATACTAATGATTATTATTGGATAACTTAAATACAACATACTAATTTACCCATGCATGTGACTTGCCCTATTATTATGATTCAATACTTCATGTTGTATGACTTGAGCTGGACATTCTATTTTACTATATATGATTCTAAATTATTACGGGATTTCCTGATCTCTTGTTTGCTGACTTGTACCGGCATTACATGTTTATGTGTACCTATACGTTTTCTATGCATATTTTCTGATTCAGATTTATCGATATACATGTATTTACTTGACTTCAGATTTACTATTGTTCCTCTAATTTCACTTATGTTACCGCTCATTGCCTGTACCAATATGCCTGAACCACATCACTTGATCATGTACACGTGTGATTGCCTAAGCACGCCAACTTGCTTTATCATACGTACTCGCTGGGTTGCTTTCTGACAACCCTGGATCATCATGTCCAGATCCTAGAGTTTGGATCATGGTGTCCTTGTTGTAGCTGATCAGAGTGCGCAGTGGAAGCATGGATTAGCAGTTCTTGCTCGGATCTTCTTTCTTCCAGCCTCCTCTTGTTCGACTCGCGAGATTCTCATCTTGCTACTCGTGGGTACTTTCTCGTCTTTTATATCGTACATCCTGCTTTTGCGCTTCTTGGTGATTTTATATTCTTGAGATATTGTATCTTGCCCTATGATAACTATATACTTGTGTTATTATTGCTGGAATATATATTACCATTGTGTTTCTGTACTCTGATTCTTGCCTGTACTGATGATTAGCGTATATATGTGAGGGTATTCCCGCTTTGCGTATATACGTCACAGTAACATCTCCGTATCCGTAGGATCAGGCGTTACAAAAACTATTACAAAAATCTTATTAATCAAAACATATTCTTTCACAACTACTTTTATCAATCTATAAATATTAGAAGTAATATATTATTCATCAAACACTCTGAATGTAATTATTCTTTTTATAAATGTAACCCCTGATCCTAGAACCACGTATCACCGTACTAGTACTCGATACAGTGTATAAATTTGATTTGACCTTCCTGATAGTCTGATTGAACTAGTTTTAGCTACAGATATTTGTTGGCCCAGAGGCCTTCCACTCTAGTTTTGATGATGATTAACTCATGTAGTTATATTTACTAATAATCTTGTGATGTTTAGTTTCGGATACTTAACCAAGATATTAGTACGTGATTAGCTTCAACAAAGGTGTTTTGGAACTTTTCACATGGTGATTCAAGAGCCCGAGCGTCAAAGTTCATATCTAGCACTCATTGGAGTCAAGCTTGGTGGATCATGTTTGGATCGAGTTGACTTGGAGACGGCGCTCTACAAGAAGACTTCGGTACATAGTTTTGTTGGCCCAAGGCCTATCACCTAGTTTTGATGATGATCAACTCATGAAGTTATGTTTACTAATGATCTTGTGTTTAATTAGTGACAATTCTTATCAAGATCTTGTAGGTGTGAGCTTCAACAAAGGATAAAATGTCAAGTTGGAAGGTAGCACCGGTCGATTCACGAGCCTATGCATCAAGACCACATCTAGAGATGAGCTCGTGGATTGCATGTGGACCAAGTCAAGAATGAGAAGACTTCAAGGAAGACTTCAAGAAGATGAAGACTTGTGTCTAGGTATAAGATTTTGTTTTTGTTTTAGTTAAAATGTAAAGGATAGAATAGTTGGTGGATTGCTCAAGTCATACACACACACACTCTTGATAGAATTGTTTTCATGATAAAATTTCATTTCATAAAGATTTCTTGTTAAGAAAAGATTTTCATTGTGACAAGATTCTATTTGGTTCTTGGTATCTCAAGTTTACATATCTTATATCCAAAACCAAGTTTAGTGCTTTATGTCAAAAATAGATATTTCATCTTGATTGTGTAGTGGATCATATCCATACACACTATGCTTTAAAGTATTCTTGTTTTTGTATTTGATGAAAATTTGAAAAACATGTTGTTTTTAGAAACAGTTTTTATTATGAGCCAATATTTCCAAGTTACAAAAAAATAGTCAAATCTTTAATAACATGCCTTGATTTTGTGCAAGCATTTTTCTATATCATAAAACTATTTTTTGTAGAATTTCTAAGTATTTATGGGATTTTTTTATTAAGCCAAAAAGACCAATCTTTAATCCCAAAATTTTCAGGTTCTGGCAGTTCTGATTTTTCAGAACTGACAGTGGCCGGTCGACCGGGTCGGTCGACCGGACGTGCACAGACGTGCACGCCTGTGTGCACTGGAGAACGGTCGACCGTGCCGGTCGACCGCTTCAGAGAGCTTTGCTCTCAGGAAATCTCGGTCGACCGGGCCGGTCGACCGACAGAGAGTTTACTCTCTCCTCCAGTTGCTCGGTCGACACCGGGTCGGTCGACCGGAGGCTCCAACGGTCGGATTCTTGACCGTTGACGGTCGACCGGACCGGTCGACCGGCAGTACTGACAGAGCCCAACGGTCAGATTTTTTTTCTGGCCTCTATAAAAGGGGGTTTTGTCATTGTTTGAAGCCAAGATTTTAGGAGAGCTTTTTGTCCAGTTATTTTCATTCTTTTAGCAGAGTTTTCTCCCACAAAATAGAGTGCCAATATTTCCTATCAAAAGGGATTTTATCAAGAGAATGTTTATTGTGATTTCTTGAGTTTTCCATCAAAGTTCTTTCCTTGATTTCTCACACTACACTTGAGCATCCATAGTTATATCTATCCTATGAGAGTGTTGTAGTGAGAGTTTTTGTAGGTGATCAAGTGTTTAGATCACCAAGATTTCATCTTGTACTTTGAGGAGACGGGCAAGTGTGCTCGTGGTTGTTTAGGGTTCGGGTGCGAACTCTTGTAGCTTGAGGTGCGGCCTCGACGAGCCGGTGGGCTTGTGGTGTGTAAGGGACTTTGGGAGTCCGAGGGCTTGTAGGTGTTGCGGCACCAAGGAGAGATCCGGTTGGATCGTGCATAGTGGAAATCCTTCGTGTGTCGAAGGCGGGGATGTAGAGCAAGTGTGCTCGAACCTCGAAACAAACCCTTTGTGTTTGCGATTGCTCACTCTTGCTCTCTTACTCTTTTTGTCTCACTTAGGGTCTGTTTGGTTGTCGTAACTGGCCGTAATTCGTAGTTATAATTGGTAAAGCCTTTTACAATTGTAAATGAGTTACATGCATGTAAATTTTACGGTGTTTGGTTAGTAATATAAAATTGTAAAGTGGGAAAGTGTATTGTACTTTACGGTGTTTGGTTGTCGTAATGTATAAGTCGTAAGTGAAAAAGTTGACCACAAAATTAACTATTTTACAATTTTAAAAGTTTTAATACTGCAAATAAATATTAAAAAGTTAAATATTAAATTTTTTTAATATTAATATAAAAACTATTACAAATTTGTATGATCACAAAATTAACTGTAACTGGGCTGTAAGTGAGTGGTAACTGGGTTGCAATGAGTGTTAGTTGAGTTACGTAAGTCTTTTACGAATTACAGTCCAAACAAACGCCGTAGTTGTAACTGGGTAGTAAGTCATTTACGAATTACGGAGTTTTACGCGAAACAAACGGCCTCTTATATCTTGCATTACTTTATAGTCTTTATCTCTTATATGCATGATATACCTTTGTGCTCATAATTGCTATACTTGCTTGGGATTGTTATTAACACTAGTATTCAACAAGAGAGCCAACGCGGCACCTCAACCCATTCAAGGGGAATCTAGAGGAGTTTGTCCAGAGCCTCGCAAGGGGAATTCGGCAACACTCTTGTGTTATACATAAGTGTTCAATTAAAAGAAGTTTAATTTGGTCAACTTAGTTTTAATTTCGCATTATTTGTTCACAAGTGACCATTAGATTAGCCATCACCTATTCACCCCCCCTCTAGGTGATCTTTCAATTGGTATCAGAGCCAAGTGCTCTTGATATTGGGTCTAACAACCTAGAGTTAAAGATCCCTCCTTTTAGGCTAATCACAAGATTTGTACACACACAATGGACTTCATGTCACCACCCACCTTTGACACTCTAATATCCAAATTTGGAAGGTTAAGATGTCTTTGTTCCTCAAAGACTTGGCCTTAGTGTATATCTTGCCACAACTAATAAAGAATATTGCTTAAATGGTAAGAACATTGAGGCTAATGCAAAAGCCCTTCATGCTATTAAGTCAACCTAAATGATGATTATTTATCTAGCGTTTTTAATGTTGAATCGGCTTTGTAGTATGGAACATCATCACCTCCCTCGGCGAAAAAGATCTATACTATGCGGGGAGTGACTCGGACGTTGGAAGCGACACCTCCAACGCATGCTTTATGGTCCAAGGGGATGACCCCCTTGAGGTAAATTCCGAATCCGATGATGAGGACATGTCATATGATGAGCTCACTTCATTTTGCCAAACAATTCTTGAGAAATATGACATGTTAGAAAAGATAATAAAAGGTGAAAAAGGACATTGCTTGCATGCATAAAGAACATGACTCACTTAGAGAAACATTGCATGCTTAGAAAAAGATAACAAAGTTGGAAAAAGAAATTTGATTGCATGCCTGTAGAAAATGATTCTTTTAGAAATAAACTTGCATGTTTAGAAAAAGATAATAAAGTTTTGAAAAAGAATTTTGATGCCATGCTTAATGATAAAGATTCTTTAGAAATAAATGGCATGCTTAGAAAAAGAAAATGAAGATTTAAAAAATGAGAATATTTCCTTAATGTCCAAATTGAATGTTTTATGTGAAGGAAATATGATTTGAAAAATAAGATTGATTTGGTGGAAAAACAAAAGGAAGTTGTTTTTCAAGAAATAAATCTTTGAAAAGAAAAAATTTGTGAAAAAGAAAAAGATTTTGTTTCACAAAAGAAAAGGAAAAGTGATTCTATATCTCATCATGCTTCTCATGCACACATTGATCAAAATGAGATTAAAAATTTGAAAAATAAAATTGATAATTTGAGCTCTAATTTGAGCTCATGTGCATTCAATCATACTAGATTGGAATCCTTGTTTCAAAAGAAACAAGTTCCTCATACTCATGCACATCATCATCATGACCATGCTTATGATGCACATCATGCTCACACTCCCACTCATAAGTATGCTAAGGTGTACACATGTACACATTGTGGCCGCAAAGGCATCTAAGAAAATTTGTTATGAAAGGTTAAATGTTCTATTTTTGATAAAATAAAAATGCTTGGGTTCCTTGCAAGACTAACCCCATAGGACCCAAGAAAATATGGGTACTAAAATTCCCACCTTGTGTATTTGATGTGTGAGGATCTCTCAAAACGTGAGAGATTTGGTGCCTTGATGTGGGTGCATTTTGAACTAAAATGACACATACTTGGAGCACCGCTATCAAGGATTTTGGTGGGTCAACCACCATGCTAGGAGCTTTTGAGTTGGTAACGATTTCTAAACTCCTATTTCATTTATGCACATGCTTTTAATTCATGTAGCATGTTCATATTTTTTTTTGGTACTTCATTGGCATTTACATGCTTACATGTAGAATGTGTCAAAACTTGCATTTATACATATATGTATAGTGAACTACAATTGACTCATACATATTTGAACTTCATGCTCATTTGTATCCACTATATGCATGTGTATAGGCTAGTTTTGATGATTCGGTCATTTATACTTGTTATGCCTATCTTTGATCTTACTTCATGTATATGTGTGTTTTAATTCAAATCTAATAATATACATGTATACCCCTTGAGTCATTTGTCTTCATGCAATATATATTGGAACTCTTTTCATATTTGGGATATGTATGCGTATTGTTTGAATTGGATAAATCATACATATACCATGAAGATTAGTATTTTAAATATAATAATAAAATAAAAAATGATTTTTCATTTGTACAACAAAATGTGATTTATGATCTTTTTGAGCTTGAATGACTATTTTCATAAAGCATTGCTAAATACAAAATACTTTATGAAATATATATGATTTATTTTAAGATGAAAAATAAGATTTTCATGAGATTCATGCTTCACTTTCTATTTTCATGAAAATACATTTACATAACCTTTGAACACTCATCTTTTATGATAAAAGATAATTTTTGAGTTTTAT
>JAVJIF010004388.1:0-305466 GCA_038442645.1 Agave tequilana | reverse complement strand
GTAGCATCAATCTCCACCCGCTGCGATACTTCCTTGGTCTCCGTCCTCTCCACCTGCTGAGAGATGGTAGACTTCACACTGAATTCTCATCAAACGTGGCATGCCTACTCATCACGATCTTCTTGTTTTCAGGGTCCCATAACCTGTAGCCTTTCATATTCCTTTTTGACACCCAAAAACACAAACCTCTTTGCTCGCGGATTCACCTTGCCATCCTTGGCACTGAAGTAGGTCGGATTTCTAAATTCCCGCAGCAAACTATAATCTTGAGCAGCTTTCCCAGACCAAATTTCCAATGGAGTTTTACCCCTATCGCAGTTGATCCATTTATGAGATGGCTAGCATACACAATCGCCTCACCCCAAACGATTTGTCTAATCTTGCATTAGGCAACAACCACCGAACCTTCTCCAGCAGGGAACGGTTTACTTCCTTAACCAACCCATTTATACCTTTTGTGAAGTGAGTACCAATACTATTGTTCTGACCAAATTGTAGGAATTAGTTCATGTCTCTTTCAACACTACCAATCTGTAGCTCCTTGATCTTCCTACCTGTCTGCTTCTCCATTCTTCCTTTCCACTTCACCAGGCTTCACACCTTTGTCTCAGGGATATATCCAACAATGCCTAGATAAATTATCAATAAAAGAGACAAAATACCTGTGACCTCCAAGCGATGCAGTTTTAGCAGGTCCCCAAGCGCTTACATGAATACAATCAAGAAGACCTTCTGAGCGGTGAGTACTGGTGCTGAATTCATCTTCTTCTTGTCCAGAACGCTGTGTTCACCTTTCAAGTTGCAGGTAGCAGCACCTTCCAATGATCCCTTCTTTGCAGGAGCTTGCAAAGACCTTTCACCTCCATGTCCGACCTTCACCTGTTAGACCTTCGTGCAACCATCATCTGAAGAACTAGAAGTCTCCACCTGACCTGTAACCGTACTACCCTTCAAGTAGTAGAGATTGTCCCGGCGGACACCCTTCATCACCACCATCAAGCCTTTGATCATCTTGAGAACACCATCTCGTACAGATATCACCAGACCCAATGCTTCCAAAGCGCCAACAGAGATAAGATTTCTTTTGAGTTGAGGTACATACCTCACCTCCTTCAATTCTCGTACTATCCCATCATCCATCTTGATACAGAATGTACCCAACCCTTCTATATTACACGGATGATTATCACCCATGACCGTATAACATCCATCTAGCTTCTCAAAACTAGAAAATCAGGCCGTGCTCGGGCACACATGATAGGTGGCTCCGGTATCTAAGATCCACTTAGTATTATCTGAGTTACAAATAGTAGGAGTAGTAACAGAGAGAGAATACTGATGAGTCTTCATCCGATCCATTCACCTGTGTGAGATTCGCCTTGGTGTTTGACTCCACTTTCTTACTTTGGCCTTCGGGCAATTAACTTTCCAGTGCCCTAGTTCCTTGCACAAGGCGCACTGATTCCTCTTCAGATTTCTGAAGCCTGATCTGGACTTCGATCTTCTCCGATCGTCTCTTCCCTTCCTATTGGAACTCCTGCCTCTTACCTCCAATGCCTCTGCTGCTGTGTTCCCCAAAGAAAAGGTTGATCCTGTCTCCTTACTTCATAACTCACAAGAGCAGCAGACACCTCGTTGTAGTTAAGGGATTTTCTTCTATTGAGCAATATAAGAGTAAAGGTCTCATACTCTTCCCTAGGAAGAAAGTTCAAAAACTTACCGCCTTATCCTCTTCACTGGTCTCCACATCCACATTAACTAGATCTGTAAGAAGCTTCGTACAGCGGTTCAAGTGTTCATTGACGGAGCATCCTCTTTGCATCTAAAAATCATAGAGTTACTCTTCAACTACAATCGCAATTCTATACTCTTTGTCAGATACTTCTTCTCTAGGATCTCCTACAACCGCCTCGCAGATGTCTCATGCAACACATGATACTTGATGTCTTGTGTCAAACAAGACCTAATCAAGCCACACGCCGAACGGTTCATCTTGTCCCAATCTTCTTCCGTAGTTGATGCGCGCTTCTTCTCCAACCATAGAGTGTCTTCGAAGGTTTGATGCCGTCAGCGCATCCATAACCTCACACCTCCACATAACAAAGCTGTTCGTGACGTTAAACTTCACCACATCAATCCTTGGATGTGGATTCATGGATCTCACCGATGTACTTTCTCCAGCCATCTTCTTAACTGATTCCTCAAAGCAATGCGCAAATAAACAGAGTTAGATAAAATAAACTAGATAAAGACAGGATCTTTTCCTTCACGCGAAACCCTCGAAGAGTTTCTGAAACTATCTACTCCTTCAAATTGATTCCTCGAGCAATTTACACGCTGTTTTGAGATCGATACACGATCCCACAAACAATCCCAACACTGCTCTGAGATCGACACACGATCTCCGCCAAATAGCAACTGATGCCCTTGAATCAACAGATGATCTCACGCCGAACCTAGGATGCTCTGATACCAATTATTGTGTGTGAGGGACAACAACCACTCTTGAGGAACCGCCCACCTGGCGTAGACTTGACGCAGCCGGAGAAGCAACCAACACGACAGGAACAACAACAACAGAAAAAAGCAATCAACACAATATTTAACGAGGTTCGGCAACGTGCCTACGTCCTCAGGGTAAGGGAGAGAGAGATTTTATTGATTCAACAATCAATATAAAATAATACAGAGGGAAACTTGAGGAAATTCTTAGGGATGCAATACATGAGGGCTCTAGCCCCTATTTATAGCCACAGAGTCCCTGAATTTAAGAAACTCAGATTGGATTCGATCCCATCCAGAAAAGGAATCCGAATCCCAAAAGGAAATTAAAACGCGCCTGTCGGTTGACGGCTAGTCGATCGGCCCATGCCACGGTCGATCGCGCCAGTCGACCGTCCCCAACCGAGAGCAGTCTGCTTTCAGTCAGTCGACCGGGGCCGGTCGACCGCTTTCTTCCAAGGTCGACTGGGCTAACTTTGTGCACGTCGTGCACGCCGGTCGACCCGACCGGGTGGCGACCGGGAGCACAATCTAGCCTGCTCTAATGCGCCATTTCTCGCTCCTTAATTTTCGATCTCTGTGCTAACTTCCTCTACTCTTCTATCTCCTCTCTCCCACATCTGGGAGACTCAGGAGGACACTTTCCCTATCTCGACCCTAGAGGAGGATGAATAAGGTCAAGGGTAACTAATGTTTAACACACAGAATATATAATCAAAACTGTAAAAACAGTCAGCCTGGTAGGATCACCCAGTCTACTGGTAAAATAATTCAGTCAAGGGGTAGAACCAATAGAGAACAACAATGAGCAATATGACAGTTAATAAGTATGCACATCAGATATGCAACAATAAGAACAATAGAGAGAACTGAATAATTTTAGGGTGGTTCGAGAAACTCCCTTACATCCACCACCTAGAGGTCTCCACTCTAGGATTTACAAATCCACTATAAAGCTTCTTCCCGAAGTAAGGATTACAACCACCAAGACTCTTCCTTGAGATTGGATTTACAAACCACTAAGATACTACGATCTTGGATTTACACAAAACTTCTATCTTGGGGCATAATTCAATAAGTATCTCCATAGTTTTTGTTTTATAACACAATAATGAGAACTAATATAAGCACAATGATTGAATCAAAACAGATGATACAATAGGAGACTCTATACAATCATATACTTTTAAGTATTATCAACAATAACTTAGCATTATAAGTCTAAAGCAGTAATAAGAGAATATAGAATAAGTATAGAAGATGAAACTGAGATTCTCCAATAAATAGAGAAATAAATGAAGTGATGAATTTCTTTTGTATTGAATGCTTGAGACTTTCTCTGAAAATCAGAACTTAAATGAAGATGATTGGCTCAACCACTTTTATTTGATGAGAAATTTAAAGCTTGAAGGTAAAGAGCTTAATTTTTTTTGCTTTTGTGAAATTTTTTGATTGTGTTCTTCTTGTTGTAATGAATGAACAAGATTTTATATAAACAATAAGACAACATCGGAGAAAAATCCAACTGTTGGAGATAAAGAGAAGCAGAGTTTCTGCCCATTTAGAGGGTTAAATGTAGCTGTAAAAGAGATATCATAACTGAGCACAAATTTGGGCAATTATGCCTCTTCTGCAAATAACAGGAAAGGAAAGTGGAAACTTCAGAGATTGGGAAAGAGATGAAGTCTTCTCCTAAAATATATACCCAACGGGTCTCTGATCACAGATGTAAAAGTTGGACAGTTATAGACTGTCAAAAGTTGTCAGCAGAACAAAGTAAATACATGACAGGGACAGATTGTCACAAACAGAGATAACCTCAGCTGCACTGCAGAGTAGTACAAATCACTTGGTGAAGATAAGTAAATGTAAAGAGTGGGTAATATACCAAGTGAAGTACAATTCATGTGGTACTAGAAGCTAATGACCACAAACCAGTAGATACAAAGCCAGATTACAACCAGAAACAGGATAGAATTGGAACAGAAATTTCTTAGTTAATCTGTTCTGCACAGAGTTGGTAGAATGCGATTGAGTGGTAGGATGAGGTGGTAGAATGAAAATTCTACTTAAAAATTGAAACAAAAAATCATACTAGTACCAATTTTATGTTGATAATAAAATCACTGTATGATTACTCACATGATTTCTATTTTGGTGAAATTTGTAGTTCAATATATTTTTGGTTCCTTCTTGCTCTTTCAGAGCTTGATATGACTTGTAATAATTTGATCTTGTGGAGCTTGATGTAATTTGCTCCTATTAGCTCTTTATAAGCTTGAATATAAAATTTATGTAGCTGTACATAATTCATTCCATCCTCCATATGTATGTAGCATTAGTTGCTCAAATCCATTCATCCTCCAACAATAGTCTTATCCAGAAATAAGAAGTTAATTACGTCATCAAAAATCATAGAAGTTACAATCTCGCCCCTTTTTAATAATGACAGCCTATAAATTTGATTAGAAAGAAAATAACATTATAAATAGGAAAAAGTTTATTACTACCTTTGAAGCTCCCAATATTTATCTGTCATTGTGCTAAGATTGAGTAGAGAGCAAAACTCTCCATGTTGAATTCAATCCATGGTAATAACAAATTCACAAACTTAAATGTACAAACTTGTGTACATGATCAATCCCACAAACTTAGCATGCATTTTTGTAGATGGGTAATTATTTATGAATCCTATACAGTATTTGAACCTATCAGTATAAAATAGTATTAGTAATTGTCAGTTGTGCTAAAGATTTGCATGTCTTCTTTATATGTGTGCATGATTATGACTCAAACATAATTATTTTGAGTCCTTGAACATGTACACATCTAACAAAATTTATTTCATCCTGAAATATCAGTGTGTATATATGCAAGAATCTGTCCAATCAAAATAGGTATTTTCTTTCCCTTTGGTATTAGCAAAAAGAAGGGGAAAGCATGCATGATAAATCAGTGTAGTATAACGTACAACAGTGCATAAGAAACTTAACAAAGTAGGAAATAAGAAGTGGCAAGTGTATATTACATTAAGATGCAGACCAACAAATAAAACTAAGAAGAGATTAGGTAGAAGGGAAGGGTTTTGTGGAAGAGGATCTAGTCATGGGCTTTTTACCCATTTGCTTCCCGTCCTTGCCTAGTGGATCAACAGTGATGCCAACATTCTCATTCAAATTTATGGGGCTACTGCTTTGTCCTGTACAACTTCGCGTGCCTCATTGGTGCCATCAATAGAATTCAGAGTGAAGGAAGTGTCTGAGCTACTGCTAGGAGAGGAAACCCGTTGGGTGGAGGAAACCCAGCTTCTTGAACAACCACTTCAGATTGTTCTTAATTTTAGATAAATCATTCTTGACAGACTTCTTCAGCTTCCTGAAACTTTCCTTCAAGCTAGTAACTTCTTTCTTCAATCTAGTGTACTCTTGCTTACTAGCTTTGCCATCAGGTTCTCCTTCAGAGCCTAAAATTACTTCCACAGATTCATCTTCCTCTTTATCAACTCTCTTTCTTTTACCTCTTCGTATTTTTTCATGGTGAGCCTTCTTCACCTTAGCTTCTTTCTTAGCTATGGTTTCACCATTCATGATTTTATTAAAGTCATTTCTGGGTAGAAATATTCTGTTAATAGAGGTAGACTCAAAACTTTCTTTACCCAGAGAGGAAATTTCAGTCCCAATTTCAATTCCATAATAAGTAAACACCTTGGTTAACAGACAAGGAAAGCTGAGTTGTTCATTGATCGGGGTGAAACCATGCACAAAATATGTCATTTTAAAATAATAGATTAAAATGTGTGTGCATTGGCTTCCTCGATATTTTCGTTATAGCATAGTGGTTAAATGGGTCGAATCCACAAGAACAGGAGGTAATAGAAGCATTAACAGTATGTTCACGTGTGTGTTAATGATTTTACAATGTTTAAAGAATCAAAAGAAAATAAAAATAATAAGTGAAAAAAGAAGAATATAGTGAAAACGTAGAAGAATGTTTGTTTTAGAAGTGGTTTTTAAAACAAGTAAAAAGTAAAGATAAAAGAGATACAAGAAAACTTATGGTTACTAACTACTAATGGCTCTGCCAACATGCTATCCTCTTAGTGATAGTTGTCACACATGTATCCTTGGGTATCATTAGTCTTTAATTCAAGAGCTTTTCAAAGTATGACCCATAAAATCGTTTTCATATCCAAACTTAACAAATAAGAGCAAGCTACAATTAAACCATTAAAACTAAACTAGAGCAAGTATGAAATAAAGTAATGTTAGCTTGTTAGAGAGTTAGATGTTACAGTATTAGAATCCATCATCATGAGTCATTAATGGCTCTTGCAAGAGTAAGGCCAAGTCGAGGCTATTAGATTCATGTGGATTATCAAGTAAGGAGTTAGCAAGTTAGTGCTTAGTAGTTAGTTGCCATGAGAGAAAAATTAGCTAAACATGTAAGAAGTTAGAGAAGAAACAAATAGATATCAAGGAAGAGCCTTTCATAGAGTGTCACCCTCAATTACAAGAATTCTCTCTTCTATCCTATGAATCACTCTCTTCCTTATTACATGATCTACAAAAGAAAAGAATAATTAAACTACACAAAGGGGAGAAAACTACACTACAAGCCCTCTTCCCTGAAAATCTGGCCAGCACAGGGTAATTATAGACCAAGGAAGGCACCAGGAAAGGCATACGGGGCCACGCGTCAAGTTTGACACGTAGCCCCATAAGACGGCCGCGAAAAACGCGGCATGCGCAACGCCAGAATGTGCAGCTCATGCTGCACACTACTCCATGTACTTTCTATCGGTTCATTGATATTTGCACCCTGTTGCAGCAGAATAGGCTTCCAAAAGTCAATGGCTATATCTCGGCTCTAAAAATTACCAAATAAATGGAATTTTTAGGCTTCTTCTTCATTTCATACTATGAACCTAGAAACATACAAGGAAGGTATTATTAACCGAATTTTATATAGAATAAAAGAGAAGATGTGGTATGAAATATACAAATATAGATACTAATTACACCCCCATATTATCCTTTGCTCGTCCCGAGCAAATCAGAAAAACTAACTAAGAAAATTATTACACCACTTTCGCAGGTGACCACTGAACATGTGTAACAAGCCGTTAAACCTCTAGGTTTTCCCTAGATGAGGAGTTGTGTCTCCTGAGGGTTTTCAGCGGATTACACCCATAAAATCCATAAAGAAAAAAAAAATCAAATGTTAGTATTTTAAAAACGCATTTTGAAATAAAGAAAAGTGTGAAAATATTTCTGCGAAATTTTAAGTGATCCAAGGTCATATGTTAACCATAAATTATTCTTCAACTAAGTCTGAACGCAAGATCTTGTTATAAATTAAAGGTAAGAATTTTTGAAATTCAATTGATTCATTGATCTTTCCTAAAACTCTTAAATAATATGCAATTTGTGAACAGTGAAAATATATGGGATATCAACTCTAACTTTCATGCCATTTATTTATTATTTATTTCTTTTTTCTTTAGTTTTTTAGGGTTTCTACTTACCCAGATAGTGAGCCTTTAGTTAGTGACTCCCAAACCAGATGGTTTTAGGGCATCAGATCAGAAAACAATCCTCGGGCTTAAGAACTAGAGTAAACAAGGCCACAAAACTAAAGAGAATTATTTTATTTTTATCCACCATTTTAGGCGTGAATAATCATGCTTCCTGAGGCATAATTACTCAGCTTCATTAAGTGGTTATTATTATTATTATATATTTTTCTATTTTTATATTTTTATGACATTTTCAGTCATTATTTCAATCCCTAAAATTGTGTAAGTGTGAAGTGCATATATCTAAGGCAAAAAATTCAAGATCAAATTATCTTTCCAATCTTACTTTCTTATCCTAAAATTTAAACAAGATCTATTATTTTGACTCGGTTTTAAGGATTCATAATTTTAGGTCTCCTTAATTCCTAAGTTAATCTTAACTTTCTTAAAAACTATTTTGCTTATTTCAAAAAAATTGTAAAAAGAAAGAAAAAGGTTCTATACAAACGAAAAAATCTAAAAATTTTCTAAAAAGAATAACAAATTACATTAGTAAATCCTTCCCTCACACTTATCTCATGCATTGTCCTCAATGCATCGTGAATGTTTATATGCATGAAACAAATAGGGAAGAAAAAATTATCTCTGGGTGGTGGTTCCGGTGGTGGTCTGATTGGTTCATGAAATGCGACCCAATTTAAAAATTGTGGAATTCACAGGAGCCTGCCATGACCTCTCTAATACAACCCATTAAAATTTTGTAAAAATATTTGATCTTATTGAAAAAATTATCCCCATCTAATTTTCAATTTTCAAAAATAATTCTTGAGTCATTTTGTTCAACATCTTTATCCGACAATGAAGTGTGATTGTGGAAGATGATTGATTTGGGCTCAAATAGAACATGAACAAATACCTACTCGGGAATTTGACTTATATCAAGTCGAGATTGTTTAGACACATATATTGCATAAATATTATTACATTCTTACATATATTCTGTAATAAATATTGCAACTAACTTGTTTTAATGTCCTAATTCATGCAGGGTATGATAGGGAGAAGATAAGCATGAAATTTATCCAATTAAATCTAAAAAATTCAAAAGAAAGGAGATAAATTCAAATCCAAAGGTTCTAAAAGATATCTTATCTAAAAACTAGATATATCAGATAAGATAATATCATCTAATTTCAAGGAGAAAATGGATTGTTTAAAGACTCTATCGGTTTCGCTAAAGATAAATGGATATCTTATAAATTTAGAAGACAAATTGAAAATCCAAAAAGATAAATGGATAAGAGAAGATCAACGGATGAGATAAAACAATTTAGATTCAGATTGGATACATTTTTGCATTTTAATCATAACTTTCGCTATCGAAGCTCAAATCTGATGATTCAAGATAATCCAAAAAGAAGACTTAAAGGGATACAATTCGTATGTGATCACTTTTTTCAATTTTGTTGCTGGATAAGTCATATTTAACAATCAACACGATAACAAGCTGCAGATCAGAATTGAATTTTATGGATAAATCAAATCAAGTTTGGAGATAAGGGGAGGATTCAAATTCAGAAATAGTCAGCTCCCCCTATCTTTATACATTTTCTATCCCTCTGTTTTTTCTCCTATAAATGCCCTCATATCTCGAAGGCAGAAAGGGCACCATCTCAGAGAGAGTTTTAGTCTAGATTTTTCTTTTCTTCTTCAATGTAATTTTTATTTTTATTTTAGGTTAGAGAGAGTTACATGATTAAGAAAAGAGGAAGAGTTATTGTAGAGTGACACTATTGTAATTTTTCTTCAAAAAGCTTATATTGAAGGTGGCAATCAATAGATGTTTTATACTTTTCTTCATCGTACTCAATCTGGCCAAGCACTGCTTTCATGTGCTTCTTTCTACTACTTTACTTTACATTACTTCACATCTAATCATGATATATTTAATTTACAATAGAGGTAAATCTTCTTCTTTTATCTCTTTTCTATTTTTTCTTTTTTAGATTATTTTAACTATTTTCAATCAACACTTTCTCTTTTAATTCTTTTTCTTTGAACTTGTTTTTTTTCTTTTGAATCAACAAAACCATCTTAAATATTCTTCTTTTATTTCTTTTTATTTCTGATTTTTTGCACCAAAACTTTTTTTTATCTCTTTTTGTTTTCTTTTCTTTTATAAATAAACTAACAACACTCTCTTCTTCTACATCTCCTTCTTAACTTAACTATTTTTATTTTCTTTTAAAACTGAGAAGAGAACTCTTAAAGCTGTTTTAGTTAAATAAAAGAAGAAATTTACTATAAAGCTTCCATCGTTGTCCTTCCCTGTGGATCATGACCCATTAGTCCTAGGCTACACGGTAGTATCGAGGACCTGGCACCGTTCCTAACTCTGTATTTTGCTGTGCAGGTCAGAATCGATCAGAGATTCAAAAGTGGGAGTCAAAATTGGTTCAAAATATGGTCCAAACCAAAGAATTGATGTTCTCATACTTTCCCCATTAACGGAATGTGATCGTAAAATATTGGTGATTCAATTTTACAGTATATTGGTACAGAATTCAATATTTACTCCGAATATGAAAAAAATTTGGTAAAGATACCGAAGTCATTATTGAATCAAAAAGTGAAATAGAATTACCAACTTGAGCTTCAGGATCACATTCATACTCAGGTTCAATTTTAAGAAAGGGATAACTTGCCAAAATATCAATGAGACTTTTCAAACTTAGAGTTTGGTCAAGTTCAAATAGGTGTGCTGAAATTGAATCTTGCTTCCCAAAATAACATGATTCTTAGGTCCAATCGTTAGAGTTAGGGATATGAGGATTAGTCAAAAGTTGATAAGAAAGACTTTTCTCACTCCCATTGATCAATTCGCTCATTGTTGAGTCTAACCTACTGATAGGCCGGGTAACAGAATTTGATTCTGAATCATGTCTTCTATACTTTTTGTAATTGATTCTTCTTGAAAAGATGAGTATAGAAGTTGGTTTTGAAAATTGTGGTGAAATTGTAAGTCCATCAAATTTTGTGATTGTTGCTCGGACTCGCGAAAGCTTCCATACTCATTTCCAGGATAGATTTTTTACAATTAGATGTTCTAAAAAGGAAGCATGTGAAGCTTGGTTCTGAGAAAATGGTGAGTCCAACATGTTTTGAGAATATCACTCAGACTCACGCAAGAGTTTCATACTCAATTTCAGAACTGATGGTTGTTCATTTTGAATCAGTGAGATTGGAAAAGATGAGTATGACTCTTAAAAATTCGGTTGAAATGATGAGTCCAACATGTTTTGAAATTGTTGCTCAGTTTCACGAAAGACTTTCATACTTTTTTCTAACTCAGATTTTTCTTCAATTTGATGTTCTAGAAAGGAGTATATGAAGTTTGATGTGGGAATGATTGTGAATTGAGCAAGCTCTGAATTTGTTGTTGGGACTCAAGCATGATTTCTATACTTTTTTTCAAATTGGATTTTTCTTCAATTGATGGAACATGAAAAGGAGTATATGAATCAAAATCGGGAGATGAATATTATGAAAATTGTGGACAAGGTAGTTGAATAATTGAACCGGGGGAGGTGAATCCCTATTGACTCTGTGAAGAGTAGAAATTATTTTGAAAATTATGGTCGTAAGATTGGGGGTATGGGTCATATTCAGTCGGATAAACCCAATCCGGCCTATATGGTTGGTTCATATTGTACATAGCTGGATTGGAGTTATCTGAGTCAAATGAGGTGAGGGTAAAATATGAATTCATATTAGGATTGAAAGAATTATTGTTGAAATCCATTTCACAAACAAACACAAACAAAAAAAGAAAAGCAAACAAATAAGCAAAAGAAAGAAAAAATCAAAACTAAGCCTATACTAGGGTTGACCTAGACCTAAACGACTCCTAACTGGTTAGACTGTCCATAAGGGGGTACATTGTAGAAATCTGACCACAAGTTAATCAGCCAGGTAGGGGCAAGACCTGGGAGATATCTGTGCTGGAGCAACGGGCCTAATTATGTCAAACTACTGTTTTTCGAGGGTTCGCCTCTCAATCCCCAACCTTTGACACCGATTTAACAAGAGTCAAACTTTAACAACTTCCTTCTTTGATCAATCTCCTAAATGAGTCCGAGATGTCCCTAGGGGCGAACGTCTAGTAAGTTTTATTTAGGCTTGGGTTGTGTGAGTGGGGAGATGATTTTTGAGCTAAGGGAGGGTAATATCTTCTCCATCTTATGTTATATCAGAATACTCTTATTTTCCATTGAAAATTGCTATTCGTGGAAAAACTTACAAAAAGAATTGAGGAGCGAAATTACAAGTAATCAAAAAGAAAATTACAAGTAGATATCCTCTTAGATTTTTGGGAAGTATGCCGCTAGGAATCTGACCAGCGTGTGATCACTTTATCCCTTTGACGATGTAATCGATCAGACGGTCATGCTGCCCCCTAATGGGATTTCTCTCTCACTTGGCTCTGAAAATCAAAGATTTAGAAGCAGGAGAACAAGGGAACCCTTTTGCTAAGAATTTCTTCATGAATTTATAGCCAATCTCCTCTCTCTAGCCCGTTGGCTTGTTAGCCCCTGTTGTAGCGCCCCGATCCCATGGATACGGAGACACTACTGCGACGTACATACGCAGGGCGATGGTACCATCACATATGTACGCTAAGCATCAATACAATACAGGAATCAGAGTGCGAAAAAACGTGATAATATACATTCCAACATAAAAGTACAAGTACTCATTCATCATAGTCTGTGACATAATATTACATAAATATTACATCACCAGGTAGTACAAAAGTAGACTGTACAGGGTACAAAAGATAACAACTCACGGGCTGAAAGAGTCTCGCGAGCGGGAAAAGACAGGATGAAGCTACGACTGATCCGCCTGCTCCTCGAAGTAGGCCGGTCCTCAGCTGAAGGGTCCACCTCAGTCCAAGCTGCAAGATCTGGACATGCAAATTCAGGGTTGTTAGTGGGCAACCCAGCGAGTGCAAGAACCCAAATGGTAAGTATAAATAAAAGCAAGTGCATCAGGTCAAGTATAATGTACCCAATAAGCATGGAATAACCACAATAAATAGTGAAATATGGAAATGACATTAGAATTTATGTGGCATGAAATAAAAGCAAGTGTAGCAGGTCAAATGTCCTGTAATCAAATTAGCAAGTATGAAGTAACTATAATAGATAATTAAATATGAAAATGACAATAAAATTCATGAAGTTAATTATCAAGTTATTATTAAGACTCGTTCAATTTGTATGTTTCGGTATGTGGCCCGTACCATATACTTCTGCATACAAGTCAAGCGAGGTTGGTTATTGAAATTGATGGGGAACGACGAACCATGTTTAGAATGGGTCCCGTGCATGCCCGGGACAATAGTATAAGAGTATCTGGTACTGAGCCGGAAAGTACCGCTAGGTATCGGGACTTACTATATGCCCGAAGGTTTTAGTATACGCTCGAACATGAATAGAGTGTCACCGCTCCCCACAGGAATATACCCAGGGGATTATGGCACACCGGCAGGCAGGTAAGGGAGTAGGGGTGTCGGTATACCCCACGAAAGCGCCTGGTGGCCTCCAGGTCGAATCCCAGAAATTAGTTGTACAACATTTGTATGGTCACCATAAACACAGAAGCTATATCGGTACCCATCAATTTTTTCCGTCCCGGTGTAAGTTGTTTAAATATTGCAGAGTGTCAATTGATAATGTCCACAGGGTATTCACAAAAGTCCAATATCCATGGTTATCCTATTACGGGGGTCAACAAAAGTATAATATCAGGAGTAATGTCAGGAGTCTCCCTATTTCAGGGGTTCAAGTATACAGGAGTTCAGGAGTACCAAATGCCTGGTAATAATATAATAATCATGCCAAGTCCCCGTAAAAGTGATAGTCATGAATATGCCATATAATACAGGTATCAGGGGTAATAGCATCTGGACAGGTGGCACAATATCAGTTCAATGTGCTTGTACCATGTGAAAATGTGCCAAGTGAGTGCTAACATGTGACATATATCGGTGTCAGGATCAGGTGTCAAGTATGACATATCAAGTACTGGTGTCTGTTATCAAGTGCCGTGGATCAGGTATCAAGTATAACATATCAAGTGCCGGTGTCAGATATCAAGTGTCGTGGATCAGATATCAAGTATAACATATCAAGTGCCGGTGTCAGATATCAAGTGTCGTGGATTAGGTATCAAGTATAACATATTAAGTGCCGGTGTAAATACAGAGTGCAATATCATATATTAACTCGTATAGCAAGGAATCATACACTAAAATTTTACAGTAGCAAGTATTAGACATGTTATGGTAGAAATAAGATGTTCACATATCAATATCATGCTATAAATCAAGAGTAGTAATTATTAAGCCTAATACAAAGCACTCGCCTAAAACCAGAATAAAATACCGGGTTAAAATCTGAGAAGTTCGCGAACCCGTGCGAGTGAGCCACTAGCCCATATATATTACAATATATACATATATATTATAAATATTATAAATATATTAGAGAGGGAATGAGAGAGAGGAGAGAGAGAGTTGTAGGAAGGGGGGGAGAGAGATAATGTAGGGTATTTTTAGAAAAGGAAAATAAGAATTAAAGGGAGGAGTATGATTGAAATTTTGAAGAAGAAATTAGGGGATGAAGGGGAGGGCATTCAGGGAAAGTGATTAAAATGGGTATATTTGGAAAGAAGAAAAAGAAAGAAAGAAGAAAAGAAAAGAAAGAAAGAAAGAAGAAAGAAGAAGAAAGAAAGAAAAACGGAGGGGGGTTCGATGGCCGGCGGTCGGCCGCTGCCGGCGGCCCTGGGGCGGCGGCGGCGCCGCCGGAGGTGGGGGCGGTGCGGCTGCCCTGGGAAGGGGAGGGGTTGGTGGTTTGGTTGTTTGGTTTGTTGTTGGTGGTGGTGTGTTGGTGGCGGTGGTGGTTGTTGGAGGTGGAGAGTTGGAGGAGGAGAAGGAGGTGATGATAGGGTGGTAGGAGTGGTGGAATTGATGGAGATAGTGGTGAATTTTGGAGAAGGAAAGGAAGTGGGGGTGATGGGTTTGTTTGAAATTAGAGGTGATAGGTTGTTGGTGGAAAATAAAGTAGGTGGAGAGGAGGAGAGGGGTGTGGGGGAGGTGATGGCCGGCGGCTAGGGGGTGGCGGCGGCGGCTCCGAGGGTGGAGGCGGCGGTGATGAAGTGGGAGTGTTGGTGGAGTTGTTGGAGTTGGAGAATTGAAATGGAGAAGATGAGAATGAGAAGAGAGAAGGGAAAGGAAGTTTATAGGGGGAAGAAGTGAGGGGGAAATGAGTAGGGATAGGGGGAGGGATGGGCTGTTGTTGCAGCCCATCATTCCCTTGCAGGCGGCTGCAGGAAGGGGAGCAGTGCATGGGGAAGGTTAGGGGGAGAAAAGAAAAGAAAGAAAAATGGAAAAAAATAAAGGAAAAGAAAAGAAATAGAAAAAATAATAAATAAATATATTATTAAATAATTAAATTAATAAAATATTCTAGAAGTATAAAGAAGGGGAGTGGAGAAGGAAAAAGTAAGAAAAGAAAAGGTCGGTAAATAATATTATTATTTTAATAGGGCAAAAATTTGACTGTTTCAGAAACGTTCTGAAAATTTTCAAAAATAGAAAATATTTTTAAGATGCTTTGTGAAATTAGATTCAAGAAATTTGATGTAATTTCCAAATTAAAAATTCTAAAATATTCTGGCGGTACAGGCCGACACCAGAATCGGTCAAATTTTGATAAATTTAGAAAATCTCAAAAATATATTTAGATAGAAAATAAAATTTTAAGAAGTAACGTGAAAGCTATTTCTGAAAATTCAATTCCATTTGAAAACTAAAAATCTGGGAATCGATCAGCGATGCGACCGACACTAGTTTTGGAGATTTTGCAGAAAATTCTGAAAATTTCAGAAAATCATAAAAATCTAAATTATTAGAAAACAGTGTTTGAAATTAAAATCGATCAAATAGGAATACCAGAAAGGTCAAATCGGGCAACATGCTGATATCGGGTTCCCGGTCCGGGTCAGAGCTGACTCTAGGTCTGAGAATGCAGATCCAATACACAGTAACAGAAGTAATCACAACCCAAAAAATAAATACTAGAAGAAAATTGAATAAGTACGGTCGAAAAAATTTGGGAACGCATCTGGTTACGTATCGAGGGAATGGGGTGTAACCGCCCCCTTAAATTCAGCAAGACTGAATCGGTCTTTAGCTTCATGTGAGGCTCCAAATGACCTTACAGCGAAGCTACTTGCGAGCTTTCGGCGAAGTTAGAGAGTTCTTGCAAACTCCTCCCTGTCGTTGTAGCTTAATTGTCTTCACTTAATGTGGGACGAAGTGGGCGGGTGTAACCGCCCACTTAAAGTGGCGTTAATCCCACTAAATTAGTGGGGTTCACCCATTAATTTCCCATGAGAAACGGTCAACTGATGACCTGGTAAAGCTCGCTGCGGAGCTAAATCGTGCGAGTTAAGACTCAGCTCATAACTTCAGGCGAAGTTACCTTCGTAGCCTCATGCGAAGCTAAGACTCAGTTCATAGTGGAGCTAAACTATTTCTTCCTTCTAGTGAAGGTAGGGGTAAAGCTTCTAGCGTGAAGCTCTTGAATCAGCCTCTGATGGGGCTAAATGGGAGACTTGAAGCGAAGCTAATAGTTAGCCTCAAAGCGAAGCTACCAAGAGAGCTTCAGGCGAAGCTGTTAGTTAGCTCTACCTGGAGCTATGAAGAGCTTTAAAGCGAGGCCAGACAAACTTAAGTTCTCAGACGAGGCTATCCCCTTGGGTTCATGAAAGGCTAAGTGTTGAGCTAACTTAGCATCTTAGGCCTGCTTAGATCTCTTCAAAGACAATTTTGGCTTACTGTCTGCTTCACTGGATCAGTAAAGTCTAAGTCGTTGTCTTGTCCCTGGTCATCAGCTTGTCTTCGACCTATCTTTTGTAAATGTTGATAAGTTAGACGTTGTTCAGACCGGTTGAAGATAAATATGAGAGTTTTGTCTTTTTAGAGTGTCAACATGACCCCCTTCAAAGTTTTCGTAAATCTGCAATGGAATGGTTCAGATTTCAAATACTTTGAACTGCTTTGTTTGATGATCAATGGTATGTAGATGTGAACGTCACCTTGGTGGTTGAGTTTAATTTTGCCTTTAGCCCCGCTTTCAGGCTGGAATAGGTTCGCCCAGGAACTGCAATAATTCGCTTCCGTGTGGCTTCACACTTTTAGGTAGCTTCGCCTTTGGGCTTCCTTAAGCAGCTTTGCTTCCAAACAGAGTTGGATTATCAGTGCCCTATCAGCGCTAACTTCGCGCTCGTTGTGATGGAACAACATTCCATCCCCGAGGCTAACCGCCTTTGTGAGTTGCGAGAGGGATTGCTCCCTTTTCCAAGGTTTGAATAATTTCACCTGCATTTACGAGGGAGATTATTCCCTTTTTGAAGTTTAAACTTCATATGTATTTACGAGGGGGACTATTCCCTTTCTCAAGGCTAAGCATTTAAATGCTTTAACTTTGCCCGCGCTTTTAGGCTTGAAGTAGCAATGGCGTGGTCAGGCCATGAGGCCTATAAATAGGACTCTTGTAGTCCTTCTGAGAGAAACATACTTTTCTTTTTCTAAAAAGTTTGTTCATGACATCTCCTCATTGCCCAAGCAAGGAGACTGAGGTCCCTGAAGTAGTGGGGACTCTCACTCTGGTCGTTACCTGACCAAGAGCTGGTGAGTCTCAGTCATCCAGAGACTTTACCGATAAATTAGTGATCTTAGTGTAACGGTCCCAGTTTTAATTACCTCAATATCCATAATTTAATTTCGGCTTATATCAGCCTACATATTAATCTCATTTTCATCATATAGTTCATCCCAAGGTCCATCAATAAACATATACATAAGAGTGCTTCCCTGATATAATATTCTAATACAAAATCATTTATGAGATTCACTCAATGTACAACTGTGATCATCCATATTTATCTCCATTAATCAAAGTGCATCGCTATCTACTGTCACTAGATCCAACTCACAGTTACTAATAACATCAGAGTTTACAAAAAGAATCACATTCTACAATAAGTACATACGTCATCTGACGAGAACATCCTTGCAGTTCTAAATTGGACCTTCGCCTCATCGTGACAATCTGTGGTGGGGTGAGCTCAACAGCTCAGTGAGTGAAATCAGTCAAAATAGAGTTTGTATTATAATATTATTGTATTTCAAGTATTATGCAGTTGAGCAATGTCAAAAATCAGTTTCGATACTTTCTACTTATGGTTGATACTTCATCTTATGAATCATGAATTCTTTCTATTATCTGATACTTTCTATATGTATTCTTCTGGGTACACTTGGCCAATATTTTATTAACATACGATATCAATGATTTTGCAATATTTGACCTACTCGTTAGTCTCTAATAATCACCTCTCCTGTTTCATATTTGTAACATGTTCGTATTTCATATATAGTCATGGTCACAGTACAACTCTTAGAGAGCCTAATCTTACTCACTAGATTAGTTACAGTTCAATATTGTACCTACCCCAATATACAAATGACATCACACACTACTCATGATAGTATCCAGTTATAACTGTGTGTTCATACGTGAAGAAATACGAGACACTTACATCCATATACTGGATGTCACAACAATCTATTTACCCGATGTCATGGACAACTATATGCATACACTAGGTGCCATACATATTAACATCCTTAATTCGGATATCATAAACAATCATATCCATATATCGGATATCATAAACAATCATATGCATATACTAGGTGCCATACCTATTAACATCCATAATTCAGATATCATAAACAATCATATCCATATACCGGATATCATAAACAATCATATGCATATACTAGGTGCCATACCTATAACATCCATAATTCAGATATCATAAACAATCATATTCATATACCGGATATCATAAACAATCATATGTATATACTAGGTGCCATACCTATTAACATCCATAATTCAGATATCATAAACAATCATACCCATATACCGGATATCTTAAACATACATTCAATCAAATAATATTAATGCTCCCCTTCGATCGCCTCCGGTTCAACCCGATCCTTTTCTTTGAAACAATAGATAACACAATACTCCCCATTGGTCACCTCCGGTTAAACCCGATCCCTTCCTCTGATACAATAAATAACAGCAATACTCCCCTTCGATCACCTCGGTTAAACTCGGTCCCTTCCTCCAATACAATATATAACAGCACTACTCCCCTTCGATCACCTCCGGTTAAACCCAGTCCCTTCCTCCAATATAATACACGACATCAAATACATAAGCATTCACATACATACCGACTGTGTTCATGCGATTTCATTTCTTAATTCGTTAGTTTCGAGGAATTCTTATCATATTTAAGAGGTACCAAATGCACACATAATGCATTCAACTTAATGATCTCCAATCTCGTACCAGTCAAGTTCTGATTCGTAGTATCAGTATTCGCTTTTCTTAATCACAATACTTATTCACCTTTTATCGTTTAGTTAACATCCGAGATTCATCATTAATTGCCTTTTTTATCCTCAGGTATATTGCCTATTGGTTACAACTTGATTTAATTCAGAATTTTCTCATCACTTCTGATACAAATACTAGTTACACGACAATTCTGATATCACATGAATTATTAACACTTTCGATATTATAATTATCCTTTATTTCAATCAAAGACTAATTATAGTATTTTTATTTGGTACGGCCCAAGGTTACCCCAAATTCCACCATTACTAGTTATGTAGTTAATGATTCACAGTTTTCTTTATTTCTATTAATTACTAGTCAAATCATCCTCTGCATTCACATGTGAATTCAACCGCACAACATATGCATACATACTTATACGCATATCACTTACTAATACTGAATTTCTAATCACATTGACGCGACGCTCAATCTTTCGTCCGTATTGCAAACTTTCAATTATTAAGATAATTATCTAACTCTTATCGGTTAGATATAATTGGTGTCACTATAAAGATGTGACTTTCAAGCCTAATAGAGGATTCCGATGTTCTGCTAAATCAATTATAAGGATACCTGAAAGTCTCCGGTGTATAGAGTAGGCATACCAAAATATTAGTTCAATACTATCGGTATTTGTTTTGTTGATATCGAATTATCCATCATAATCAATATACTTAATGTTAAGTTGTCAGATTTACTCAATACTGACTCTAACTGGTTTTCACCAGTTTAATTACTCACTTGATACTTATACACCATCATCAGTCACCTATTATCTGATAATCATCAGACTTGATCTTATTCAGTAGTTTTTCATTAATAATCATTGATCGCTAAAAGTACAATATCTACTTACGAGCTCTGGTTCAATGATTTTATTTTTTCACCTCTCATCAGGTTCGATGAATCTTAGTTATTTATCCATCAAATTGCTTTCAGTTGCTACCGATTAACAACTTAATCGATATATAAATGTGTAGGCCATCAGCTGACCTTTACTGCCTCAAGTGTGCTAGTTGATATACAAAATCACGTTATGAGCATATATATATATAATATATTATATATATATATATATATATATATATATATATATATATATATATATATATATCATAAAACACAACAAATACGAAACCAATATTCGCAAGATCAATACTCAACATACTACATAATATTTGAGTATCCCGTGTACTTGGCTTAACAATAAGTTTTTGATGTTCAATTTATTTATCAAGTATGTCCGGTAGAGTTAGGAATTCAGTTGCTCTAATTCAGTTCATTATCAATTACTTTGATCAGTTCCATCAACGTCGGTTCACGTTCACGGTTGTTAATTATCCGAACTGTCTCAATCCCATCCGAGTTATCAATTTTAACAAATCCTTCCATAATTTAGCCAGTACGCTATTTCTATCATACTGCATCAATTACATATATCCCATTTAACAGAGTTTTTTATATCACGGTTACATTGAGTTACTCGAAGATAATTTCTAATTTCATTTGCTTAATTCAATTCTAATATCAACTTCGGATCTGCTTATACCAGTATCAACATAACCGATTCTATAATTATCCAATCATAGTTGATGGGTCTCAAGTGATCTTTTATCTTAACTGATTTCTAATTATCTTTTATTAATAAATAAACATTCATGATCTGTAATCGATTTTTCGTTGTCATTGTTTAGTCTACTCACCGGGTACACCAGTGTTAACCAATCACCGTCCGATTATTATTATCCATAACTACAAATTTCGTAATGACTTGGATATCACTTGCATATAATATCAATCTTCACTTAACAAATCATCATTTTTATCTTACTAGTTAATACACATGCAATACAGTGTTTAAAGGAATCAGGGGTAGACTTTACCCACTTAACGATTTTCAGGTTAAGTAACTTCAATATTCGGATAAATGATATTAGCTGAAGATTTATACTTAACAATTTCTATCAAAGCCCAGCGTTCAATTATTCGGTTCTTAATTCTAGTAAATACTCGTAACACATACACGATGCTCAAAATTTCACAAACACATAACTTGTGTGGTATTTGTCTATGTTCATCCATACTAATACACTTATAGGCGCTTAATGGTCATGTCTATATGAATTATAAATGGCAAGACACAACTTGACATTAATATTCTCACACACACATATAGGTAACATATCCGTAATTTATTATTCGGATACCCTATTTGGATTTCGGTTCCATAACACCAATTCACTTTTACAATAACTGTTGCAATCATCTTTTTAATGATATAATCTCTTAGTTCTAATGAATCAATATTATCAATAATTTCCCAATAACAATTATTTCTAAATTGAGGAAAATTAGACTTGAGTTAGGACTTCCACTCACCGGGTATATCGATAGAATTTGAACATCCAATACCATATACTGATACACCAGATGTGTAGCTCTCATTTCTACGATCACAACAGCTCAAGTATCGTCCGAATCTGACTTCGGATGGCCAAGATATAGTTCGGAAATCAAAACCAATATAAAAGGTTAGATACGTAATAACTGAAAATATTTAGGGGGCTGTTTGTAATTTTTCAGGGGCCCCAAAGTAATTTATAATCTCACAGGGGCTAAAATGAAATTTTACCTTTTAATATGAAAGCGGGTCGGGTTAGATCTTAACGGGTTGGATTTTAAACCCAAACCCGAATGGGTTTTTTCTCACCCATCAGCACGGCAGCAGCAGCAGCTGCTGCTGCTCCCCTCTGCGCCCGCCGCCCGGCCGGCGCGCCCGCTCGGCAGTGTGCCCGCCTCGCTGGTGTCGCTCCGGCGCCCCTGGCCGCCGGAGAGCCCCACACACAGAGAGAGAGAGAGATGGGTGTTGGCCCAAAGGCCTTCCACTCTAGTTTTGATGATGATTAACTGTAACGCCCCGATTCCACGGATACGGGGACGTCACTGCGACGTATATACGTAGGTCAGAAAATACCCCCACGTATATACGCTAAGCATAAAAGTACAAGCAAGGATCAGAGTACAACACAAAGCGTGGTATACATACATATGCCAACATAAAAGTACATATACAAAGCTATCACAGTATGATAAACAACTACACATTACATGTGTCCTTTATCACAACAAGTCCAAAAGTAAAATATACAAGATGAACAACAAAATGCTCACGAGTAGGATGAAGGTCTCGTGAGTCAAAAGGAGAGTCTGGCACAAGGAACTGGAGCTAGGCTGCCAGCTCACAAGGAAAAACTTGATCTACCGTGGACAGCTCCACTGCAATCCAAGCTTCAAAACCTGAACATACAAATCCAAGGGAGTCAGGACCTCCCAACAATGAACAGGCTACAGCCAAATGGCTAAGAGACATGAATAAGTAAGAGGGAATAGTATAAGAAACATGAACCAACAGGTAATGGAAGTGTAACGAAATAAAGATGGAAAGATAGTATATAAACTCAAGTTATAGTTTTTTACAAGACTAGCACGTCGAAGGAATAATAACAAAGCGGTTATGATAGAAACATGTAAGAGGTAAAGCAGGAACTAGAATCATCATGTATCAAGTCTAACAAGAATACAGGAATCATAACAAGGATTATGACATAATAGGCATAACAGGTATCTTATTATTATTACTCGTCTAACCCATATATCTAGGTATGTGTCTCGGTATATACCCGGTATATATCCCAACTCACATACATCCATATATAAGAAAGTCGAGGTTGTTATTGGAAACAGCGGGGGTATCAACGAACTATGTTTACAGTGGGTCCCGTACTTGCCCGGGACCACGGTCACAGTTTGTTCCGTTGCATGGAAACGGAAGCCAGCCGCAAGGCTTATCCAGGAGGAGGGACTTATGTATGCCCTATATAACAGTCGTATAGGGAGCCAGCTCTCCCCTCGGTCCCCTGGTGGCCCTCAGGTCAGACCGGTTATTCAGTTGCACAACATGCCTAATACCACTGTAAACACGAACACATATCGATATCCGCATGTTTCCCCTGACCCAATACAAGTTGGTCCTTTTTAGGATTCGATAGTTTAATTATCACTTTACGGGAAAAACAAGAAATAGACATGATCAGGAATTCAGGAGTACAAAAGTACTGTATAGTCAGGTCGCTGCATGTAAAGCAGGAAAACAGGTCACTGATCATGATACAGGATAATAAGTCAAGTTCCCGTAAAGGTAATAATCACAAGTCAAATATATCATGCTGGGTGTAAAGTGATAGCATGACAGGATGGTGATATTTAGCAAGCAATCAAACATGATAAGAGATTGATAATAGTCAGGTAAGTCATGTCATAACAAGAGAATCTTACTAAGTGGTAGCATGCCAAGTGGTCAGGTGATAACACAGTAGAAGTCAGGTGATATACATGTGTTAAAAGGAAACGTGAAATTGACGGTCTGAAGTAATGACATGGCAATGATAATATAATAGAAATCCAGAGTTCAATGACCACGAAGGGTCAGCCACGCATAGTGTACGATAAAGAAGTAGGCATATCACAGATAGTGTACATGAACAAGAATGAAACAAGCAGTCACATGGAAATGGAAATATGAAGTGACTAGAGATGACATACATCAAGTAATAGGTTATAAAGTACAAGTCATGAAGTACAAGTAAGAACAATATATAGTACATGTATCGAGGATAAAATACAAAGTCAAAAAGGAAATCAACTATAACAGACAGCCATAAGTTAGTCGACTAGGTTGGAAAAGTAGTCGACTACTAGAAGGGCTAGTCGACTAAGAAAATGGGGTAGTCGACTAACAGACACGTCAAGTCGACTAACAGTTATGTTAGGTCGACTAAATCTGTGATACAGAGAGTTAAGGTTTTGGTTCAGGAAAAGGTAAGTCGACTAAGGTAAAAAGGGTAGTCGACTAGGGGTCTCAAGTCGACTAATATTTATGATAAGTCGACTGGAGCCGAGAGTTGGGTTTTCTGATTTCAAGAAAAGGTTAGTCGACTAGGGTCAAGGTGTAGTCGACTAATAGAGATATATAGTCGACTAACAAATAAAATGAGTCGACTAAAACTGTGAATCAGAAAAGATTACGTTCCAATCTAAGGTTTTCTAGTCGACTAGGTCCTAGGTCAAGTCGACTAATCGTGGTCAAAAACAGAATACAGAGCAGAATCTGCCGGTTGTGTTGGATGGTCTAAAAATAGGATTTTTATGACATATGAACACAAGATATGGAGATACAAGTATGCTTAGGAATGAAACAAGTCTTGGTGAGTAAAAATACTCACTAGGATTGGTTAGGTGAAGCTTTGTAGTCTTGAAAGGATCCCAAGGTGGAGATGATGGCCTCAATCCAAAAGTAGTTGTTGAAGTTGAAGTTGCTTGAGGTGGAGAAGATGATCTTGGTGTTGCTTTGGGAGTTGGTGGTTGAAGATGAAGACCTTGATGATGCCCTAGATGAAGCTCTTGAAGTTGGAGGTTGAGTTGAGATGGAGGAGGATTTTGGTGAAGGGGATTTCTTTGGTGAAGTGAAGAAAAAGAGATGGAATTGTAAAGGAATGTTTATATATGATTTGGAATTTGTGAAGGAGGTGAAATTAGAGTAGATGAGAGGGGGTTATTTGCAAAGTGGAGGAGGGGGTGAGTGTCCTTCTCTTGGCCACTTGGCCGGCCATGGAAGAGAGAGAGAAAGAGAGATATTTTTGTGGGAAGTGTGTGGAAGAGTGTGGAATTATTGGAATTTTGGAAAATGGAAATGCTTTAGCTTGTGGAGGAAAGAAAGAAATAAAGGAAAAGGAAAAATGGAAAAGAAATTGAAATGAGAAGATATTTTCTTGGAATCAGAATTGGAAAATATTGAAAGGACAGATACCCGGGTTTAAATCGAGGATACGGAAAACATTTCGGAAAATACCAGAATCGTCCGAAATTCAAGTATCTCGGAACGACCCGAAATAATTATCAAAAATCCATAATATTATATTAAGAATAATGGTGAAATCCTTTTTAAGAAATACTTTATAGTTTTAAAACTAAAAATCCCGGAACCAGTTATCTACCGACTCCGTTGGAATTTTCATAAAATTATAAAATCCTCAGAAAAAGCATGTAGGTAGAAAATATTATTCTAAGAAATAAAGTCTAAAGAATCATTTAGAAATTCTAAACCGTTTGTGAAATAAAAATCTAGGAATCGGTCAGCGGCACTGGCCGACACCGGCTTTGAAGAAATTCCTTTTAATTCAAGAAAAATCCAGAAAATCATAGAAAATTTATAATAATGGAAAATAATATTTGAAACTAAAATCGGTCAAATCTAATCACCGGAAAGACCATATCGAATAATATACTATGATCGGGTCCCTGGTTCAGACTGGGGCTGACCCCGAGACCACGAATCCAAATTCAAGACAAAACAATCATATAAGGAATTCATAATACAGAATAAATACAGGAAACAAATCGACAAAATACGATCGAAAATCTGAATACGCAACTAAGTACGTATTCCGGGAACGGGGTATTACAATCCACCCACCTTACAAAAATTGCGTCCTCGCAATTTCCCTAAGGGGGTAAATTGAATACAAAGGGGACATGGTTGGAATAAAGGTCTCATAAAACCAAAATAGGGGATAAGATGAACACATGAGGGACTAGAATGAACAATGATAGAATGATAAGGAAAAAATATTTAGAATGATAACCAACTCAAATACAAGATCTGGGGTAGTGGTTACCCTGATATCCCTAAGGTTCCGGATCTGGACACTGGTCCTCACGCTCCGCTGCACTGTCTGATGCCTCTGCCCTACTCTGATCTGCTCCAGTTTTCACTCCCCTCTGCTGCTGATCATTCTGTTGGGGTGGAATTGGAGCTCTACGGTCAACGGGTCCCGGATTCCTCCTTGGTGGCGGCGCTGGAAATGCTGGGGCTAGATGAGCTGGTCTGACTGGTGCCATATTCCCTACTCTCCTGAACTGGCAATTCCTTATCACATGACCCTCTTTCCCACATGCCAAACATAACCCGTTGGCCATTCGGCAATCCCTCTTAAAATGTCCGGGTTTGTGGCAGAAATTGCATGTGACCTTAGGAAGAGGACGTTGGAACGGTCGTTTGATCTTCGGGCCATTGATTGTCCTGGTCGTATCTCCTTCATTCAGCAACTGCAAAGCCCTCTTCATCAACTGCAAAGCCTTCTTAACTGACTTGTTCTGCACTTGGTTTTCACCCTTCTTCTCCAATCTTCGTTCCACTCCACGGGAAACCTTTGATACTTGCCCAGCGTTGCCACGATCCGACCTCCTATCCATGTCTAGATGATGAAAGATAACTGGAATTGGAATAATGGAAGGAGTTTAGGACATAAGGGAAGGAATCAAGATGAACTAGATAAATCAAGCAGGACTAGATAACTTTGTACATTGCAGTTGGCAATAGCAAATTAATAGAATTTGCTGCTTGTTTGTACTAGAGGTGGTGAGAGCCTAGGCTCTGATTCCATCCTGTAACGCCCCGATTCCACGGATACGGGGACGTCACTGCGACGTATATACGTAGGTCAGAAAATACCCCCACGTATATACGCTAAGCATAAAAGTACAAGCAAGGATCAGAGTACAACACAAAGCGTGGTATACATACATATGCCAACATAAAAGTACATATACAAAGCTATCACAGTATGATAAACAACTTCACATTACATGTGTCCTTTATCACAACAAGTCCAAAAGTAAAATATACAAGATGAACAACAAAATGCTCACGAGTAGGATGAAGGTCTCGTGAGTCAAAAGGAGAGTCTGGCACAAGGAACTGGAGCTAGGCTGCCAGCTCACAAGGAAAAACTTGATCTACCGTGGACAGCTCCACTGCAATCCAAGCTTCAAAACCTGAACATACAAATCCAAGGGAGTCAGGACCTCCCAACAATGAACAGGCTACAGCCAAATGGCTAAGAGACATGAATAAGTAAGAGGGAATAGTATAAGAAACATGAACCAACAGGTAATGGAAGTGTAACGAAATAAAGATGGAAAGATAGTATATAAACTCAAGTTACAGTTTTTTACAAGACTAGCACGTCGAAGGAATAATAACAAAGCGGTTATGATAGAAACATGTAAGAGGTAAAGCAGGAACTAGAATCATCATGTATCAAGTCTAACAAGAATACAGGAATCATAACAAGGATTATGACATAATAGGCATAACAGGTATCTTATTATTATTACTCGTCTAACCCATATATCTAGGTATGTGTCTCGGTATATACCCGGTATATATCCCAACTCACATACATCCATATATAAGAAAGTCGAGGTTGTTATTGGAAACAGCGGGGGTATCAACGAACTATGTTTACAGTGGGTCCCGTACTTGCCCGGGACCACGGTCACAGTTTGTTCCGTTGCATGGAAACGGAAGCCAGCCGCAAGGCTTATCCAGGAGGAGGGAATTATGTATGCCCTATATAACAGTCGTATAGGGAGCCAGCTCTCCCCTCGGTCCCCTGGTGGCCCTCAGGTCAGACCGGTTATTCAGTTGCACAACATGCCTAATACCACTGTAAACACGAACACATATCGATATCCGCATGTTTCCCCCGACCCAATACAAGTTGGTCCTTTTTAGGATTCGATAGTTTAATTATCACTTTACGGGAAAAACAGGAAATAGACATGATCAGGAATTCAGGAGTACAAAAGTACTGTATAGTCAGGTCGCTGCATGTAAAGCAGGAAAACAGGTCACTGATCATGATACAGGATAATAAGTCAAGTTCCCGTAAAGGTAATAATCACAAGTCAAATATATCATGCTGGGTGTAAAGTGATAGCATGACAGGATGGTGATATTTAGCAAGCAATCAAACATGATAAGAGATTGATAATAGTCAGGTAAGTCATGTCATAACAAGAGAATCTTACTAAGTGGTAGCATGCCAAGTGGTCAGGTGATAACACAGTAGAAGTCAGGTGATATACATGTGTTAAAAGGAAACGTGAAATTGACGGTCTGAAGTAATGACATGGCAATGATAATATAATAGAAATCCAGAGTTCAATGACCACGAAGGGTCAGCCACGCATAGTGTACGATAAAGAAGTAGGCATATCACAGATAGTGTACATGAACAAGAATGAAACAAGCAGTCACATGGAAATGGAAATATGAAGTGACTAGAGATGACATACATCAAGTAATAGGTTATAAAGTACAAGTCATGAAGTACAAGTAAGAACAATATATAGTACATGTATCGAGGATAAAATACAAAGTCAAAAAGGAAATCAACTATAACAGACAGCCATAAGTTAGTCGACTAGGTTGGAAAAGTAGTCGACTACTAGAAGGGTTAGTCGACTAAGAAAATGGGGTAGTCGACTAACAGACACGTCAAGTCGACTAACAGTTATGTTAGGTCGACTAAATCTGTGATACAGAGAGTTAAGGTTTTGGTTCAGGAAAAGGTAAGTCGACTAAGGTAAAAAGGGTAGTCGACTAGGGGTCTCAAGTCGACTAATATTTATGATAAGTCGACTGGAGCCGAGAGTTGGGTTTTCTGATTTCAAGAAAAGGTTAGTCGACTAGGGTCAAGGTGTAGTCGACTAATAGAGATATATAGTCGACTAACAAATAAAATGAGTCGACTAAAACTGTGAATCAGAAAAGATTACGTTCCAATCTAAGGTTTTCTAGTCGACTAGGTCCTAGGTCAAGTCGACTAATCGTGGTCAAAAACAGAATACAGAGCAGAATCTGCCGGTTGTGTTGGATGGTCTAAAAATAGGATTTTTATGACATATGAACACAAGATATGGAGATACAAGTATGCTTAGGAATGAAACAAGTCTTGGTGAGTAAAAATACTCACTAGGATTGGTTAGGTGAAGCTTTGTAGTCTTGAAAGGATCCCAAGGTGGAGATGATGGCCTCAATCCAAAAGTAGTTGTTGAAGTTGAAGTTGCTTGAGGTGGAGAAGATGATCTTGGTGTTGCTTTGGGAGTTGGTGGTTGAAGATGAAGACCTTGATGATGCCCTAGATGAAGCTCTTGAAGTTGGAGGTTGAGTTGAGATGGAGGAGGATTTTGGTGAAGGGGATTTCTTTTGGTGAAGTGAAGAAAAAGAGATGGAATTGTAAAGGAATGTTTATATATGATTTGGAATTTGTGAAGGAGGTGAAATTAGAGTAGATGAGAGGGGGTTATTTGCAAAGTGGAGGAGGGGGTGAGTGTCCTTCTCTTGGCCACTTGGCCGGCCATGGAAGAGAGAGAGAAAGAGAGATATTTTTGTGGGAAGTGTGTGGAAGAGTGTGGAATTATTGGAATTTTGGAAAATGGAAATGCTTTAGCTTGTGGAGGAAAGAAAGAAATAAAGGAAAAGGAAAAATGGAAAAGAAATTGAAATGAGAAGATATTTTCTTGGAATCAGAATTGGAAAATATTGAAAGGATAGATACCCGGGTTTAAATCGAGGATACGGAAAACATTTCGGAAAATACCGGAATCGTCCGAAATTCAAGTATCTCGGAACGACCCGAAATAATTATCAAAAATCCATAATATTATATTAAGAATAATGGTGAAATCCGTTTTAAGAAATACTTTATAGTTTTAAAACTAAAAATCCCGGAACCAGTTATCTACCGACTCCGTTGGAATTTTCATAAAATTATAAAATCCTCAGAAAAAGCATGTAGGTAGAAAATATTATTCTAAGAAATAAAGTCTAAAGAATCATTTAGAAATTCCAAACCGTTTGTGAAATAAAAATCCAGGAATCGGTCAGCGGCACTGGCCGACACCGGCTTTGAAGAAATTCCTTTTAATTCAAGAAAAATCCAGAAAATCATAGAAAATTTATAATAATGGAAAATAATATTTGAAACTGAAATTGGTCAAATCTAATCACCGGAAAGACCATATCGAATAATATACTATGATCGGGTCCCTGGTTCAGACTGGGGCTGACCCCGAGACCACGAATCCAAATCCAAGACAAAACAATCATATGAGGAATTCATAATACAGAATAAATACAGGAAACAAATCGACAAAATACGATCGAAAATCTGAATACGCAACTAAGTACGTATTCCGGGAACGGGGTATTACATTAACTCATGTAGTTATGTGTACTAATAATCTTGTGTTATTTAGTTTCAGATCATTAATCAATTTATTAGTTGGTGAAAGCTTTCACACATCTTTCACATGATTGATTTAAGAGCCCGAGCGTCAAAGATCATATATAGCACTTGCTCGGTGGATCAAAGAAGTTTTGGATCGAGTCGGCTTGGAGATTGCGCTCTACAAGAAGACATCGGTACCTTAGTTTAGTTTTGTGTTTAGATCCAAATTGTAAAGATTAGAATAGTATGATATTCTCAAGTTCACAACACACACGTTTCATGTTTTGGTTTTCGGTTTTTGGTTTAACCGATCTTGGTTTGCATGAATAGATTTTATATCAAAACAAGTTTACATGGTTTAATGTATATTAGATTTGTTCTATATACATGCATGCTTCAACTCTTAGACAAACTTACTTTGATATACCTATTTCATGTGTTTTAGGTTTTGTGTTTTAACAAAACTTATTTTTAGAATTAAAGACAAAAACTATGATATATATATGTTTCATGTATATTGGATTTCTATCCATATGCATCATGCTTCAAAGTGTTTAAATATCATGTTTTTGTATTTGGAAGAGTTTTGGACAAAACGTATTTTCTATTCAAAATTCAAGTTTTAGAAAATACAGTTTTTGGTTTTTGGTAAAAATGATAAGACACAAAAATAGTTCATATTGATTGATATTTGAGCTAAACTTTTTTCCACATGTTTATATATCAATGCAAAATGATAAAACTATTTTTGGTGATTTTTAGGAGTGTTAAAAGATTTTTCAAAATATTTTTAAACTGATTTTCTGATCCAGATTTCTGTTCCAGACTTCAACCAGTCGACTAGTCTTCTGACCAAGTCGACTTGGCCTGAAGTCGGTCGACCGGGTCGGTCGACCGACGTGCACAGATCTGTGCACGTTTGGCAGACACTGGACGGTCGACCGTCCGGGTCGACCGGGATGAGAGCAGAGCTCTCTGTTTGTTTGGGTCGACCGGGGCGGTCGACCGGTAGCTGCCAACGGGCAAAAATTGACCGTTGGGCGGTCGACCGGCCCGGTCGACCGGCAGGGTTATTTTGGCAAAATCTGCTACCAACGGCTAGTTTCCAGATTTGCCTATAAATACCCTTTTGGCAAGAGTTTTTCTCTAAAATTTTTGGTGCGAATTTTTTTATACTCTCTGGTGTTTTTGCTGCAATCTAAAGAAGTTTTTGAACTCATATTGAACAATCTATTTGGAGTTTTTGCTAGGGTTTGGAAAACCAAAGAAAAGGGTTTTTGGGAAAAGAGTTTTGATTCATCTTCTATATCTTAGTTTCAGTTTTTCCCAAAGATTTTTCTTTGTGATTTTGATTTCCATTCCATTGGTTTTCTCCACACTTGAGCTAAAAATCTACTATCTCTTCTATAGGATCTTTGTGTGGGAGAAGAATTGTTTGTGGTTGTTTCTTAGACCACCAAGTTGTAAACCCAATCTTTGCTTGGCTTTGTGCCTTGGGTTGTATCCCTCAAGTTGTGAGGTGATCCTTGTGTTTGCTTTGTGCTAATCCCTCAAGTTGTGAGGTGATTGTTTTGTTGGATTGGAGCTTGCCTCAAGGAGGAGGTTGTGGTTGTAAAGAGAGGAGTTGGGTACTCCTTGTGAGAGTTCTTTGTGGACTAGCTAGTGGATTAGAAATCCTGTTGGATTAGGTGTCTAAGTAATAACTATAATTGATAGCAGCATAGTCCTTTTGGGTTGCCCTCGAGATTCAAAAATAAGTATAACTAAAAGGAGAACAAAATTTCCTTTGGGAAATTAGTCCCACATTGGTGGGATAAGAAAACTGGAGGCTATCCAAGGCTATAAATAGAGCCTTAGGGATTCAGTCTAATTGACAACCTCTTGGCTTGAATATTAGCCTCTTTTTCTCCTCTTGGAAGAACTCTTTGATAGTTCATCCATACTTAGTTAAATTTTTGGATCGTTGGGTGTGATTCCATCAGAGGCACGACATTTGTGGTGCTTGCTTCCAAAAGATCCGAAGGGATAATTTTAGTTGTTTACTATAACAACTAAAAGAGGCACGACATTCGTGGTGCTTGCTCACAAGAGATCCGAAGGGATAATTTTAGTTGTTTGCTACAACAACTAAAAGGTATGTAATTCTATTTTCTTCTGTAATAATTTTAATTATTTACTAGGATATTAGAATTCTTTTTATGTTCATAGTTATAGATTCAATTGTGAAAAACATAGATCATGTTTTAGGTTGCATGCTTCCTTAAAAGTCTAAGTTTGTTTGTAATACCTAAAACCCATCAGTGGTATCAGAGCAGGTTTGTTTTCAATTGAATTTGCTATAATTGTTGAATTGATAAAAGGTAACTAAATTTTATTTACCATATATATATTGATTCTCATTAAAGGTATAATGAGAATAAAAGGTAACTAAATTTTATTTACCATATATATATTGATTCTCATTAAAGGTATAATGATAATAAAAGGTAACTAAATTTTATTTACCATATATACATTGATTCTCATTAAAGGTATAATGATAATAAAAGGTAACTAAATTTTATTCCCAATCTTAGTTACTTTAAGAAAAAAAAATGTGAAATTGTATGTTAACCCATGAAATTGCACATTACACCTTATAAGTCATTAGTGGAGCGTGTGTGGTTAACCAGCACACTAATAGGGACTAATAAAGAGCAGTAATGGGTTTCTTATAAATTGTCATTGTTGATGGAGCGTGTGTGGTTTACCAGCACATCAATTGAGATGATAAATGACATGAAGGTTACCAAGCACATTTGCATGGTTATTCACATCTTGTTTGTGATCCTCGGTATCCCAGTCACAAATGGAAGAGCATAATCTGAGATTAAACATGCCATTGAATAGTTTCAATGAGTCTCAAAAGACTTACCTGTATGAAATTTGCAATTAGATTACGGCATCCCTTTTCTAAGTTGTGAATTCCATAGTTGGATCCTAGCCTCGATATTTCAATTTTGAGTTGTTATATTAAAGGTTATTTTTTTCTAACTCAAACTACCTTTCTTTTAGAAATGTCTGCTCCTAACGATGCTTCTGGTTCCTCCTCCTCCAATCACAACTTTTCTTTGTTGAACATCTGCTCAAAGGTGACATTAGATGGCACCAACTACAATGACTGGATGCGCAACATCAAAATGGCTCTTCGTTTCGAGGACAAGGAGTATGTCCTTGACAAAGAACTTGTTGAAATTGACGAAGAGAAGGCCACTCCTGAAGAATTAGCTGCTTATAAGAAGCACTACACGGATGCAACAAAAGTTGCTTGCATCATGGTTGCTACCATGACTCCTGAACTGCAAAAATTCTATGAGGATTACTGGCCGTACGAGATGAACAAAGACCTTATGGAAAAGTACCATAAGCGAGCTCGTCAGGAAAAGTACGAGATAGTAAAGTCCCTCATATCAAGCAAGATGAAGGACGGAGAGTCTGTCAGCGGCCACGTGCAAAGGATGCAGCGATACGTGGAACGCCTTGTGAGGCTAAATGTGCATATTGATGATGAGTTGGCTATTGACATAGTCTTGAACTCATTACCAAGTTGTTATGATCAGTTCATCTTGACCTATCATTTGAACAACAATGAGACCACATTGGCTCAATTGCACAACCTCCTGAGGACAGCTGAAACTGGGATGAAGGGAAAGAGTGATCCCCCCACTCCTGCTAATACTACCGTTCTGGCCATTGGGCAAGGAAAGGGGAAAAAGAGGAAAGGTCCTCCCAAGAAAAACTGGAAGGGAAAGTCTCATGTAAAAACCAGTTCTGATATTACCCCTGTCTCTGATCCTAAAGAGGCCACTTGCTTCTATTGCAACGACAAAGGACATTGGAAACGAAGCTGCCCAAAGTATCTGCAAGATTTAAAAGATGGGAAAGTAAAACCATCTACTGCAGGTATATACACTATTTCGTCTATTAACGCAACATCTTCTGATTCTTGGGTCCTTGATACAGGATGTGGGTTTCACATTTGCTCTGTATTGCAGGGACTAAGAAAAAGTGAGGATGTGGAGCATGGTAGAATGAACTTGATCATGGGGAATAGGCGATCTTCACCTGTCACCAAGATTGGAGTTTATAGTCTAGTGCTTAATAATGGTGTTAATTTAGATTTATTGAATTGTTGCTACTCGTCAGAAATGACACGAAACATTATCTCTTTTCATGCATTGTTCAAACAAGGTTTTAGATATTCTTTTAATGATGAGAATGGTTCTATTTCTGCTTATAAAAATGGCAATTTTTATTTTGAAGCTTTACCTTGTGATGGTGTGTATGAAACTGTGATGTGTGTAGACAACTTAGGTAATAGTGTATTTCAAATTGATTCGTCTAATGGTGTAGACAAAGCGTGCTTGTGGCATTGCCGTCTTGGACACATTAACAAAAAACGCATGGCTCAACTCCAAAAGGATGGGGTGTTGGAATCATTTGACCTAAGGTCAGATAATACATGCGAATTTTGTCTTTTGGGTAAGATGACAAAATCACCTTTCACTGGATTTTGTGAAAGAGGTGAAGGTTTGTTAGATCTCATACACACAGACGTGTGTGGACCCTTCAGATCAGCCACAAGGGATGCTAATCGATTCTATGTGACTTTTACTGATGATTATAGCAGATATGGTTATATCTACTTAATAAAGCATAAGTCTGAAACCTTTGAAAAGTTCAAAGAGTTTAAGCAAGAAGTCGAGAATCAATTAGGCAGGAAGATAAAGATGCTCCGATCAGATAGAGGCGGAGAGTATCTTAGTATCGAGTTCCATGACTATCTCAAGGAATGTGGAATAGTTTCACAATTGACACCTCCTAGGACACCACAACTTAATGGTGTGGCTGAGAGACGCAATCGAACCTTGTTAGACATGGTGCGTTCCATGATGAGTCGAGCTTCACTTCCAATATCATTCTGGGGGTATGCCTTAGAAACTGCCGCCCACATTCTTAATCTTGTTCCAACAAAGAAGGTTGCCAAAACACCTCACGAAATGTGGACAGGAAAAGTTCCCTCGTTAGCACATATTAAGGTTTGGGGTTGTGAAGTTTTCGTTAGACGAGAAACTCACGACAAGTTTGAACCTCGTAGTGAGCGATGTGTTTTCATCGGCTATCCACAGAAGAAGTCATTTGGATATTTGTTCTACAGACCTAGTGAGAACGTGGTCTTTGTAGCACGGAGAGGAGTCTTTCGAGAGAGAGAGCTCATATGCAAAGAGGACAGTGGGAGCACCGTTGACCTTGAAGAAATTCAAGAGTCAGCAGATGAAGGAACCTTTGAAACCGCTATGGTTCAACCAGAGGAAGAGATTCCAGTTGAACCCATTGACACTTCATTACCTCTTAGGCGTTCTAGTAGAGTTGGCAAGCCAACTGAGTTCTATGGTTGCCATATAACTGCAAATGGAGACACGTTTATCAGTGACAATACACTGGTAAATTTGGATGAGCCGACAAACTACAAGGAAGCCATGGCAGGCCCTGAGGCAGCCAAATGGAAAGAGGCAATGGACAGCGAGATCAAGTCTATGTATGACAACCAAGTTTGGAACTTGGTTGATCAACAACCTGGTCGGAAGACAGTTGGTTGTAAATGGATCTTCAAGAAGAAGATCGACATGGATGGTAATGTAAGCACATTCAAAGCACGACTGGTGGCGAAAGGCTTTACTCAAACCCCAGGGATTGACTATGATGAGACCTTCTCACCAGTGGCTAAGATAAAATCTATTAGGATAATGCTAGCCATAGCTGCGTTTCATGACTATGAAATTTGGCAGATGGATGTCAAAACTGCCTTCCTAAACGGAAAGTTGGCTGAGGATGTTTACATGAGTCAGCCAGAAGGTTTTGTGGATGCAAAGTTTCCCAATGGAGTATGCAAGCTTGAGAAATCCATCTATGGATTAAAACAAGCGTCTCGCAGATGGAATCTTTGCTTCGATGAGAAAGTCAAAGAGTTTGGTTTCTCTAGAAGTGAGGATGAGTCGTGTGTATATGTCAATGCTAGTGGGAGCATAGTCACCTTCCTGGTATTGTATGTTGATGACATACTTCTTATAGGAAATGACATTCCAACCTTGCAAGATGTTAAGTCTTGGCTTGGAAAGTGTTTCGCTATGAAGGATCTAGGAGAGGCTGCCTACATTCTAGGAATAAGAATTTTAAGGGACAGGAGTAAAAGGCTAATTGGACTTAATCAGAGTACCTACTTGGATAAAGTACTGAAACGTTTCTGTATGGAGAATTCCAAGAAAGGAGAACTGCCCATCCAGAGTAATACCAAAATGAGTAAGACTCAAAGTCCGAGTACAGATGAAGAGATAGCAGAAATGAGTAGAATTCCATATGCTTCTGCTGTTGGTTCTATCATGTATGCTATGACATGTACTCGTCCTGATGTGTCCTTTGCTTTGAGCATGGTCAGTCGTTATCAGGGAAATCCAGGTAAAGCTCATTGGATAGCGGTTAAGAATATTCTCAAGTATCTGCGAAGGACTAAGGACTGGGTCCTAGTACTTGGTGGCTGTGATACATTGAGAGTAACTGGGTATAGTGACGCCAGCTTTCAAATAGATAGGGACAACTTCCGTTCCCAATCTGGCTGGGTCTTTACCTTAAATGGAGGAGCAGTTACTTGGAAAAGTTCCAAGCAAGACACAGTGGCTGATTCTACTTGTGAATCAGAGTACATAGCGGTAAGCGAAGCATCAAAGGAGGCAATTTGGTTGAAAAACTTCATCGAACATCTTGGAGTTGTGCCAACCATCAAGGAGCCAATGGATATTTTCTGTGATAATGAAGGAGCGGTTGCATTAACAAAAGAACCAAGAGATCATGGCAGATCTAGACATATTGTCAGAAAATACCATTTTATCAGACACAAGGTAGAAGAAGGCCTCGTTGTAGTGAGGAGGGTTTCATCTGAAGATAATCCTGCAGATCCACTCACAAAGGGTCTGAGTAGGGTTAAACACAATCAGCATGCTAGGAGCATTGGTCTGAGAGATGATGTTGGTTTTAGCAGTTAGATAGTTAGTTTGAAACTTATAACAAAGTAAATGTGATTGACTTTTGGTGATTAAATAATAGAGAATTATTTATGAGTTTGTTTACTACCTTTTGTCAATTGTTTATTATTGTGTTTCATTTTGCATGTTTTACTTCCCGAATAATTTGATTATTCGAATTCCACAGTCGATCATACTTTTGGAAGTAAGTAGTGAATAAAGACTGTCATGAATAGAGTTGTGGATTGTCTAAAGAGTTTTAGACATAGCAATGGTATTACTGCAATGTTCATGAGTACTTTGAAATGGAGATTTAAGTATTGGATTAACCCACGCTCAGAGAATTACTTCATGGAATTTATCACGAGTAATTCTGAGACGATAATATCTTATAATCTTTAAATGGAGATATATGAGTTGTGGTTTACAAGTCAGTTGTGCGTTGATAATATGTAAACGCATCAGTAACTTGATGTTATAAAACGTATTGTTGTGCATGATTTGATGAGTAAATGGTGCAAGCATATAGGTCAAAGTTTATTCGTTCCTTTTGCCCTAACGGGAAAAGCGATATCTTTGGGCCCCTCGGTGATTTGAAGTTGACATATAGTGTCGGGCCCGACCAGGACTAAATTGATGTGTTCATTTAGTAGTTCTATGTCAGTACAAATCAGAAATCGGGAAACAAAATACTGGACAAAGAGATTGATTATGTTCCATGTCTCATGTTCAAATGATATCTTGTAGAACGAAGGATTATATGATCTCTTATCTTAGGACACGAAACTGACTGGGTCAGAGTTCGACAATGGCTTTTGGAAGCTACAATTTGCTGATCAATTAGGAAGTTATTAGACTTATCCAAGTGGGAGACTGTTGGATTAGGTGTCTAAGTAATAACTATAATTGATAGCAGCATAGTCCTTTTGGGTTGCCCTCGAGATTCAAAAATAAGTATAACTAAAAGGAGAACAAAATTTCCTTTGGGAAATTAGTCCCACATTGGTGGGATAAGAAAACTGGAGGCTATCCAAGGTTATAAATAGAGCCTTAGGGATTCAGTCTAATTGACAACCTCTTGGCTTGAATATTAGCCTCTTTTTCTCCTCTTGGAAGAACTCTTTGATAGTTCATCCATACTTAGTTAAATTTTTGGATCGTTGGGTGTGATTCCATCAGAGGCACGACATTTGTGGTGCTTGCTTCCAAAAGATCCGAAGGGATAATTTTAGTTGTTTACTATAACAACTAAAAGAGGCACGACATTCGTGGTGCTTGCTCACAAGAGATCCGAAGGGATAATTTTAGTTGTTTGCTACAACAACTAAAAGGTATGTAATTCTATTTTCTTCTGTAATAATTTAATTATTTACTAGGATATTAGAATTCTTTTTATGTTCATAGTTATAGATTCAATTGTGAAAACATAGATCATGTTTTAGGTTGCATGCTTCCTTAAAAGTCTTAGTTTGTTTGTAATACCTAAAACCCATCAAATCCTTCGTGTGTCGAAGGCGGGGATGTAGAGCTGGGTGCTCGAACCTCGAAACACATCTTGTTGTTTGCGCTTGATCCATTGACTCTCTCTCTATCTCTCTCTTTACTTTGTGCCTTGCAACTATTTATATTGTGCATTCATATTTGCTTGGCTTGGTTGTGTGTGCATCATTTGTTGATCACACTTGAGTGTATTGCATTAAGTTTTTAAATTCCCCATTGAGTTCACTAGATTAGCCATATCACCTATTCACCCCCCCTCTAAGTGACCTTTCAATTGGTATCAGAGCTAGTGCTCCTGATATTTAGGTTTAACCACCTAGGAGTGAGATCTTGGTTTGCTAATCTTCATTTGCATTTTCATTTGCACTCATGGATAGCCCTCCTATGTTTGACCATTTTAGACTTGATTCTTGGAAGGCCAATATGAGTAGGCATTTAAAATCACTAGGTCATCTAGTTTATCAATCCTCTACTCAAGAATCATTCCCAAATAGTAGCAAGCATAAAAAGACTAATGCATTAGCACTTAGAGCACTTAGGGTCTGTTTGGTTGTCCGAACTGGCCGTAATTCGTTGTTGTAATTGGTAAAGTCTTTTACAATTGTAAATGAGTTACATGTATGTAAATTTTACGGTGTTTGGTTGGTAATATAAAATTGTAAAGTGGGAAAGTGTATTGTACTTTACGGTGTTTGGTTGTCGTAATGTATAAGTCGTAAGTGAAAAAGTTGACCACAAAATTAACTATTTGGTAATTTTAAAAGTTTTAATACTGCAAATAAATATTAAAAAGTTAAATATTAAAAAATTTTAATATTAATATAAAAAAATAATACAAATTGTATGACCACAAAATTAACTGTAACTGGGCTGTAAGTGAGTGGTAACTGGGTTGCAAGTAAGTGTTAGTTGAGTTACGTAAGTCTTTTACAAATTACGGTCCAAACAAACGCCGTAGTTGTAACTGGGTAGTAAGTCATTTACGAATTACGGAGTTTTACGCGAAACAAACGGCCCCTTAGAGCATCTCTTAATGAACATCTTTTACCGGTGTTTAATCGTTATGACTCGGCTTTTGCAGTATGGAGCATATTAACTTCTCCCGAGCTTCCAAGGATTATTAACAAGATGAGGAGATCTAAGAGAGAAAAGTCCGAAGAGCATTGCTTCATGGTCAAAGGGAATAACTCCCTTGAGATACAATCGGACACTCAATTAGTTGATAGCTCTAGTTCCTATTGCTATGGTTGCTTAGAAGTTCAATCTTTAAATTTGGAACTTGCTCAAAAGCTTGAGAATTTCTTGGAAAAACACAATCTTTTGAAAGAGGACAACCTTGTTTTGAAAAATGAATTAAAGGATTTGTGTTCTAATTTTGAATTGGTTTTGCAAGAAAAGGAAGAGATTGCAAGTGAACGTGACTCACTTAAATCTCAACTTGACCTTGCCCTTAAACAAATTGAAGATTTAAAAGGCAAAAATGATTGTGATGATATTTTGAAGCACAATGAGATTTTATCTTCAAAATTGGATTTTACTTTTAAAGATAACCTTGTTTTGAAAAATAAAATTGATTCAATTTCAAAAGAGTTGGATTTGGTTTTAAAGAAAAATGAATCTTTGAAAATTGAAATTGATTCTCATGTGTGCCATGCTAGTATAGCTTCTTCTTCTTCTTGCACACCTATTGCATGCTCCACTTTATCTTCCACTATTGAAAATGATATAAATATTTTGAAGAAAAGTGTAGATTGTTTGGGCTCCACTTTGAGCCAATGCACATTGAATCATTCACGTTTGGAAACCTTGGTTCGCAAGAAACAAGGTCCATCTTCGCATGCACACCCTACACGGCATACACATGCTTTCCACGGTCACCACCATCACACGTATGCTCATGTGTACACATGTACACATTGTGGCCGAAAAGGCCATCTTGCTAGATTTTGCTATGATCGTATTCATCAAGAAAATTTAGCAACTAATCTTGTTTGGGTTAGAAAGGATACTAACCCCCGTGGACCCAAAAGGAAATGGGTACCAAAGACCACCTCTATACTTTTTGATGTAGGTGGGAGCTCTCGCATCACGTGAGAGTATTGGTGCCTTGAGGTGGATGCGTTCTAAGCTTAAAAGAGAACCATTTGGATGCTTCACTCTCAAGGGGATTTGGTGGGAGGACCACCGTGGTTTGGAGAACTAGAGATGCACCTTTATCGGTTTTGGTATTATTCTCTAACTCCCATTTTTATTTGCATGCTTTTCATGTTCATCTATTCATAGCATGTCTTATTTTATTGTTCATTATGCTTATGTCATGTTGATTGGATTAGTGGTATACATGTTTAGTTACTTGAGCACCCATATTTTATATGGATCTTATCTTTGTGTTCTCACCTTGTTTAGTACTATCATGTATGCCCTAGATCTAATGTACATGCATATACATAATGATCATATGGATGTTTATGATGTTTTATTTTGATGACTCATGTTTTGTTTAGTATGTTGAATGTCATATTTATTAGACCCTTGACATGCATGTATAGCTTTTGAGATCACCCATGTTTAGTATGGACCCATATTTTGTGTTCTCTTTATGTTTTAGCTATCATGTTAATCATAGATCTAATGCACATGTCTTTGTCATGCTAATCATATGGTTGACTATGACTTTTTGTTTTAATAATTCATATTTTGATTATTATGTTTATCATGTGGGGTTATGATTCCCACTTTATGCTTCATGTTTTGACTACTTACTTGAATGATAGTTTTCATTAAGATTAGGATTTATACTTGTACAACTAGTGAGCTACAAATAGACCTTTATATATGTTTGTGCTTGAACGCTCATTTGTATTCACTTGATGTACTAGTATAGTCTAGTTTTGATGATTCTTGCATTTGACTTGTATTCATCATTTTACATATTAACTTCATGTATATGTCCATCTTGTCCAAACTATCATTTATACATATACATCCTTGAGCCACGTGCCCTCATGCATATACTTTTGTGGACTCATTGTGTTTAGGATATGTATGTATACTTTAGTTTGTACATGACATACATATGCCTTGAAGTTTAAATCGTTTGGATGAATTTCATGTTTGCTAGGTGATTTCACATTTATGATGAATTTCATGTTTTTAAGATAATTTCAATTGGTGATTTCACATCTTAGATGAATTTCATGTTTTCAATATTGAGCTTGATTGTCCATTTTCATGTTGATATGTTTCTCACAACACTTGTACACTCACCTTATTTAATGTTTTCTCATGACTTAGTTTTCATGAGTACAAATTGTGCTATATGGATTTTGAGTGTTTTAGTGCCATGTGGTTTACATGTGTCTTCATGAAAAATATTTTTGTTATTTCTTATTTGAAGGATCTCGTACTAGTTGATTCATATAACTAGTTGTGATATTCTTCCTTGGTAGAGATTTTCAAACATACTACATTTTCAAATCTATTTTTGAAAACCCTACCTTTAAGGGTGGTTGGATGGGAGATCATGCTCATGTATGCTTTATAGTGAAAATCATAGTAAACTTGAACATGAAATGGATGGTAGGAATATGATGTATACACTTGATCTTATTGTTGTTTCTATTTGGTATCATTGAATTCTTTCAATTGATATCAATCTTGACATTTCTTGTATACTCATATATTTTCGTATATGTATGCTTGCATTTCAAAGAATATCAAATTTCAATTGGTATCCACTTTTCATACATATACATGTTTTATTTGTGCTTATTATATCCCTATATCTTTAAGCACAAGATTTTGTTTATGATAAGCTTGAGCTTCAACTTTGTTTCAATTGATTTAGTTTTCAATTGGTATCTTAATTCGAGCCTTATCATAGTTTTTATTGGTATTTCATAAAGGGGGAGAAAATATTGTATTTCTTCTTTCAATTGGTATTTAGTATTCCACTCCCTTACTTTATGATAGAGAATAATAATTTCAATTGGCAATAATTTCAATTGTTATCAAAATCAAATTTGTTTATATACTTAAAAATATAATAATTTCAATTGGTATTAAGATCTATGTTTAAATTTCAATTGATATCAAGATTATTTATTTACAATTGGTATGTTGTTTGCTTACTTATCAATTGGTATCAAGATTTTTATTTTTCAATTGGTATAATTTCATTTTTAATTGGTATCAAAATGCACTTCATTGACACATTTTTAATTGGTATCATATTTGAGTTTAGACAAAAAGGGGAGAGCATCCCTTGATTGATTCCTTGTTTTGAATATAAGAAGAATTTCTTTTAATTAGTATATGTTTTTATTAGTTTTGTTGTTAACCCCTTTGTTGATGATTGACAAAAAGGGGGAGAAGAATTTGAGTTTATATGCATGTTTGTATACATGTTTTATGTGTTTTTATATTAAGTTCAATTGGTATCAAAAGCATTATTTAAAGAACATGTTTAGTTTTGGTATCAAGAGATTGTAAAAGAGATCATTAGTTTTGTTTTGCATATATTGAGTTTAATTGGTATCTAGAGCTTGTTTGTTTGTTTAGTTTAATTGGTATCAAGAGCATGTTTATTTGTTTAGTTTAATTGGTATCAAGAGCATGTTTATTTGTTTTTGTTTATTGGTATCTAGAACATGTTTATTTATTTTTGAAAATTTCATTGATATCTTTCATTGGTATCTAGAGCCATTTATTGTATTATGCATATCTATGCATGTTTCATGTTTTATAATTTCATTGGTATCTAAAGCCATTTATTAGTTGTTTATCCTATGCATGAGTTAAGGGGGAGCTTCTTTGAAGCTTAACTTTAATCCATGCATATATAACTCCATGAGTTTTGTCATCATCAAAAAGGGGGAGATTGTTGGCCCAAAGGCCTTCCACTCTAGTTTTGATGATGATTAACTCATGTAGTTATGTGTACTAATAATCTTGTGTTATTTAGTTTCAGATCATTAATCAAGTTATTAGTTGGTGAAAGCTTCCACACATCTTTCACATGATTGATTCAAGAGCCCGAGCGTCAAAGATCATATATAGCACTTGCTCGGTGGATCAAAGAAGTTTTGGATCGAGTCGGCTTGGAGATTGCGCTCTACAAGAAGACATCGGTACCTTAGTTTAGTTTTGTGTTTAGATCCAAATTGTAAAGATTAGAATAGTATGATATGCTCAAGTTCACAACACACACGTTTCATGTTTTGGTTTTCGGTTTTTGGTTTAACCGATCTTGGTTTGCATGAATAGATTTTATATCAAACAAGTTTACATGGTTTAATGTATATTAGATTCGTTCTATATACATGCATGCTTCAACTCTTAGACAAACTTACTTTGATATACCTATTTCATGTGTTTTAGGTTTTGTGTTTTAACAAAACTTATTTTTGGAATTAAAGACAAAAACTATGATATATATATGTTTCATGTATATTGGATATCTATCCATATGCATCATGCTTCAAAGTGTTTAAATATCATGTTTTTGTATTTGGAAGAGTTTTGGACAAAACGTATTTTCTATTCAAAATCCAAGTTTTAGAAAATACAGTTTTTGATTTTTGGTAAAAATGATAAGACACAAAAATAGTTCATATTGATTGATATTTGAGCTAAACTTTTTTTCACATGTTTATATATCAATGCAAAATGATAAAACTATTTTTGGTGATTTTTAGGAGTGTTAAAAGATTTTTCAAAATATTTTTAAGCTGATTTTCTGATCCAGATTTCTGTTCCAGACTTCAACCAGTCGACTAGTCTTCTGACCAAGTCGACTTGGCCTGAAGTCGGTCGACCGACGTGCACAGATCTGTGCACGTTTGGCAGACACTGGACGGTCGACCGTCCGGGTCGACCGGGATGAGAGCAGAGCTCTCTGTTTGTTTGGGTCGACCGGTAGCTGCCAACGGGCAAAATTGACCGTTGGGCGGTCGACCGGCCCGGTCGACCGGCAGGGTTATTTTGGCAAAATCTGCTGCCAACGGCTAGTTTTCAGATTTGCCTATAAATACCCTTTTGGCAAGAGTTTTTCTCTAAGATTTTTGGTGCGAATTTTTTCATACTCTCTGGTGTTTTTGCTGCAATCAAAAGAAGTTTTGAACTCATATTGAACAATCTATTTGGAGTTTTTGCTAGGGTTTGGAAAACCAAAGAAAAGGGTTTTTGGGAAAAGAGTTTTGATTCATCTTCTATATCTTGGTTTCAGTTTTTCCCAAGGATTTTTCTTTGTGATTTTGATTTCCATTCCATTGGTTTTCTCCACACTTGAGCTAAAAATCTACTATCTCTTCTATAGGATCTTTGTGTGGGAGAAGAATTGTTTGTGGTTATTTCTTAGACCACCAAGTTGTAAACCCAATCTTTGCTTGGCTTTGTGCCTTGGGTTGTATCCTTCAAGTTGTGAGGTGATCCTTGTGTTTGCTTTGTGCTAATCCCTCAAGTTGTGAGGTGATTGTTTTGTTGGATTGGAGCTTGCCTCAAGGAGGAGGTTGTGGTTGTAAAGAGAGGAGTTGGGTACTCCTTGTGAGAGTTCTTTGTGGACTAGCTAGTGGATTAGAAATTCTTCGTGTGTCGAAGGCGGGGATGTAGAGCTGGGTGCTCGAACCTCGAAACACATCTTGTTGTTTGCGCTTGATCCATTGACTCTCTCTATCTCTCTCTTTACTTTGTGCCTTGCAACTATTTATATTGTGCATTCATATTTGCTTGGCTTGGTTGTGTGTGCATCATTTGTTGATCACACTTGAGTGTATTGCATTAAGTTTTTAAATTCCCCATTGAGTTCACTAGATTAGCCATATCACCTATTCACCCCCCTCTAGCTGACCTTTCAATGGGGTGGGCGTTGGTGTTCCCCCCAACTGCCGGCCCTGCGTCGGCCGGCATACGGCACCCCTCCGGCGCCCGGTCGCTGGTCAGGCTGCTGGAGAGAGAGGGAGATGAGAGAGAGAGAGAGTTTTTATTTCTTCTCCCCCACCTACTCTCCATACCTCCCATGCTTCCCATACCTCCTATACTCCATCAATCAAGTCTTATTTTATATTTTTATATTTTTATTTTCTTTCTTTCTTCATTTCTCCAATCCCTTAATAAAATCAAAAATTAGGATTAAATACCAATACCCGATATTCATAATACGAGTATTTCATGCAGTATATACACCCGTGCATTTCATATATTTTTCCGTATTCCTTTATTCGTTATAATTAATATCAAAAGAATATCCGGTAATATACCGATTACCGATCTCCTTATCAGTATAATTCTGAAAGAGTAGGAATATATCGAATAATACATATTTATAACATTCGAGTGTTACACACACTAATATCGGTGTACAAACAAATATAAATATCAATGTTTCCTCATATTATTAATCCGGTATGATTTATAAAAATTCATATCCATTCCGAATTTTCACGAATGAATTACTGAGAATTATTTAACACAGAAACAAATAGTTTAAAAATCATAAGAATTCATGAAAATATTTTTAACCCATCGATAATATATTAACCCAGAGTTTAATAACCCGGGTGTTACACTTAGGGAGTTAATTTCGTTAAATTTTTAGCTTTATCAGCTATTTCAGGAATTGAATTCCCTTGGTCTCTGCATTTGGCGGATTTTTGGAGAAGGGTTTCCGCCCTTCTTAAGAATTAGAAAAGTACTTCAAGTTGTTAGTTTGCACAAGACCACCATGTTTGATGTTTTTAACTTTATTCTTCATCTTTTGAATTGTCCTAAGAAGTTATTGTGATCACTTTCTTATTGTAGCCAAAAAGTTTCAACTAAATTTAGCATTTCAATAACCTTTCTTGCAGAGATTTTAGGTACCTCATTACTATTGTCATCGTCATCATCTATCTTAACCACACCATCATTATTCTGCTTTGTGATATCATCCTCTTCAATTGGAGTGTAACACACTTCTTTCTTTTGCCGGATGGTTAAGTAGATGATTGACATCCATAGGATTTCTATAGTGGAAGTTCTGAATTTGTTGTTTTAATTCACTAAATAGATATATTTGTAAGGAGATTTTTAAGGAGCTTACCAACCGAAGTGAGATTTTTAAGGAGATTAAATGCTATAAAGCTGTTGGATGACTTTGAAGGACGTGAAACATTAAATATACGCATTTTCTAAGACAAAATAACAATTTATAAGGTAAAACTCTTCAAATTAATAACCCCTCTAAATTAATACTGAAGGGTGAGTCACAAGAATATTAATTTAGACGGGTTCTACTGTACCTCCAAAAATTGGTCTTAACTGTAGTTTAGAAAATTCAGTCATCATGATTTTTCTTTAACTCCAAAACTCATATAGCCAATGAACTATAGTTTAGAAAACTCTAATTTGGTCTTGTTTGTAAATCTCTAACTACAATTTAAACTAAATTATAATTTACAAACTTATAACTACAAGTTGAAAAACTTCAAAACTGTCCATCAACTAGATATTTTCTCGTCCCCCGCAAGTGCCCCTTGATATGTTGGGTCGGTTAGAGCTCCAAGATCCCAACCATCCGAAATTCAAACTCCATAGTGTACGGATATTTTATTTTCTGATGTCGGTCACCGAGCAGCTCCTGAGTCTGCTCTTCAGTGATCATAAGTTCGTACCCGACGTCAATGAATTTAACTAAAAAGAAAAAAATTAGATTTTTTTTCTTTCACCAGATATTTTAGTTACACAACAAAATTGTGGACTATATATTTCGTTATCCGTCTCCACTGCAGTAACCCGCAGCTCCCATTCTCCTCTCTTCTTCTATCCACAGAGAAGAGAAAGAATGGCAGCCGTTCTCCTCTTCTTCCCTTCTTCTCTCTCTACCGCCAACCCCACTCACTTCTCTTTCCTCCATCGAAACGCTAAGCCCTCCTCCTTCCTCCTCTCGCTCTCCTCCAAAAACCTTAATGCCGTCGCCCCCCTTTCCGCCGTGCCGCCCACGCGCGCCGCGGCGGCGGCGGTCGCCGCTCCCCCCGCTCAAGAGGACCTCCTCGACATCTCGAAGCTCGGAATCTCGGAGCAGATCGTGTCTGCTCTCTCTCGCCGAGGAATCACTGAGCTCTTCCCCATTCAGGTTTGTTTTAAAACAAAAACAAAAAATTCTCTTTTTTGAGGTCTTTTTGGCTAGTTTATTGAATTATATATTGGACTGAAATTCTGAGAGAGATTAAAACTGAAATTTGCAACCTAATTTAAGGAGAGCTTGTTGGTTGATTGTTTGAATGCTATGAAAATTGTTTCTTGTGCTTGCAGTTGGCGTAACTTCTTATTTTGGCTTTGGTGTTAGAGTGTAGCTCAGTGCTTTTATGTATGATGATTTAAAATCATCCAACTGATTCTTGGTGGCTTTCTTATCATGTGCATTTCTGAAATTTTGCTATTTTCAAAATGTTGGTTAACTTTCTTATCAAATATCTTTTCACCACTACTAGTTGAGTTTACATTGACTATAAATAATGCTAACATCAATTGCAGAGAGCTGTTTTGGAGCCGGCCATGGAAGGTCGAGATATGATTGGAAGAGCTATTACTGGATCTGGAAAAACACTAGCTTTTGGGATTCCCATATTAGATAAGATTATTCGACACCAGAGTCAACACAGGTTTGTTCTTTGTCATGTATAAAAGTTTCATAGGTTTCATGAATATGTGGTTCTTGCACTTAATTTGGTTTTAACCAAGAGCTTTTTGCCATGTTCAAGATTTCTGTTTCGTACTTGTTGCACGTTTTGAATGAATAAGTAGGATACCACTCTCTCCCTCAAAATTTTTTATAAATAATACTTTACTTGCTGCCTCAAACATGTGATGACACTCATCTCGAGCAGTGCCTCTAACAATTCTCCAAGTTCCTCTTTGGGTTTCAGTGAGTCAACCTTTTTAGATAATGATTTGTCTTCATCTTGCACGTGAATGTATAAGTTAGTCTTAACAATCCAATGTTGTAATCAAATTGATTATGTGGTAAATTTCGTTTTTTGTTGAAGTTGAAAAGATAATCGTGAGACTAAACCCAAGATGGTTTTAGTGGAGCACTCCAAAAAGACAATTTCATAAGTTTGGAGGCACAACATGCCAGAGAACAACACGATGCCTGAAAAATGTCTACAAAATTTGAAAGGGAAAAATTGACGCCCCTTTATAGATATGCAGGTGATGATAGTAGTTTGGACTTGAAAACTACTATATATGTTTGATGAAATATCAACCGACATGTAGGATGACAAGTTACTCTTCTTAACAAGTGTTTAATGCACGAGATGGAATAATAAAATTTTTTTTATTGCAACCACCAGAATTGTCCTGTATTTTATGTGCGTGCTCATGGCTTTTAATAGATTTAAGATCTTATTATTAATTTTCTTTTGTTTAAAGTGGATCGGGTTAAGGTCCACTTCATATATGATGTAACATCCAAAGAGAAACTCAAATTGAAGTTATGTCCTTGTGGTTGGTTAGGGCTTAATTGGAGGCAGCCTCGTTAGCGAAGTAGTCATGTCCCTGTTCGTCAATTTGAACCCTTTGTTTGAACTATATCAATTGTTCCGATGGGTTATTTTTTCAAGAACTGGAGCATTTTCTTGTGTAACATTGATTTTGAACTGAAAATTGGAATATTTTCTGGAACATTTGATGATGGGACACACCTTACCTTAATAGTGTTAACTATTAATTGCATGCAACGAGGAATCGGCCGATTTCGATACGAATCGATCGATTCATATCGGAATAGATTCATATCGAAATCGGCTGGACCCGAGATGAAATCGGGTTGTAGAAATCGTATTTAGCTCAGATGGCTTGGAATCGGCTCGAAAAAATAGAATTAGCCAGAATCGGCCAATTCCATCCGATTCCGGTCGATTCAGATAGCCAAACAGTGAGAGAGACACTTAAGATCGGGGGAGAGAGCAATTGAAAAGAGATCGATCAGGGAGAGGGCGCTCATGCGCGATTGGGTGAAAGAGATCTTAAGATCAAGAGAGAGATCGATGAGAGAGCAGTCGGAGAGAGGGGAGGGGGGGAGAGAGGACCTCTAGTTCCGATCACATGATGCTTTCAATGATGGCGGAATGAAAAATGATCGGGAACACTTCACTAGGGTTTTGACCGGTTTTGAGTTTTCAGGTTTTGGGTTGAAAACCCTAACCTGATTAAACTTAAAATTGAATAAAAGTTCAATTTTAAGTTAATTTGGTTTGGGTATTCAAACCCGGAACCCAATTAACTTAAAATTAAATGATACTTCAGTTTTAAGTTAAATGGGTTTAGGTATATAAACCCAAAAACCAATTAACTTAAAATTGAATAATAGTAGTTCTAAATTAAATGGTTCAAACCCGAAACCATTTAAATCCACTAGACTTATAAACTTACAACTTTCGATTTAATTCCTTGAAGACAATTAAATTGCACATACTATCTTTTATTTCTCAATAGCTTTTAATCTATCTACACATTACAAACATATAAGTATATCTTAATAAAACCACACATATTAAATATGGAATTTAACACTAAAAACACGAAAACTGAAACTACAACTGAAACTATCGAAAAAATGTTAAAAATTTTTAGACAAAAATATTAAAAATGTTTAAAAATGTTAATTTGTTAAATTAATTGTCAAAAATGGGAATTTGTTAAGAGAAAAGGTTCAAAATTTTGTTACAAAATCATTTCCATGAATATAATTTGTTAGAAAAATGGTTCATAAATACAATCTCCTTGATTTTTAGTTTTTGAATTGTTTACACAGATACACTATTTGTATTGTATTCTATTGTAATGTATTGCGCCTATTACTTTGTATTGTAATGATTTTTCCAAACGTGATTCAAATTTTCATCAATTATTCTTAAAAAAATTATCAATAATCTTTTTAAAACTTTTTTAGCAATTCCAATATCACCGAGAGGATCCGGCTGATTCGACCGATTCTGATACTATTAAGTGTAGGCCGATTCTGATATCGAGTCCGAAGTTTCGGACCTTGATTTATTATTTGATGACAGTAGTAACTAATGTTGTTAGTGAAGATATAAATGTCAGCAATGTAAAAGTACTTGAAGGTTCATGGTTACTGACATTCTTATGCTATGCAAGGTTGGAGCATAGTGATGATACTTAGGCTTGTAGGATTAGAGACTAAGAGTGGTGATGTGGTGAAAAATGAAATATGAATGACTAACTAGCCGAGGGATTGTTACAGGAAGAGGAAAACGAAGGAGAATGGAACAGGCAAGATATAGATAATAAGAGAAATAAAACACTTGCTTTCTCCTGTATGTTGTATTCTTTTCTTAGTTAACTTTCTGTATGTGTATTTTTCTCTTTTACACTGGCTGGCGGATGTTTCTTTTTATACATTTCAGTAATAGTTCAAGAAACTTAAATGAATATGGTCAAGGCAAACTGTGTTCAAATTGAAAGCCAGTACTTGTGAACTAGCTCCCCAAAGAGACAAAACTTCAGACTTACTTGCTAAGGCTAGAATAATTAAACAACTCTTTGTTAACGAAAGAGTACCTTGTACTTAAAAGGAGTACCGTGTACTCCATACTTAGGCGCTATGTAGCACAAACACTTACGAAATGAGTGCCATGTCCGCGTCGGGCATGGATCAGACACCAACATATGCATGACACTTGCCCGACATGTACGAACATTTTGGATTCGTGTTGGATTTTAAAGAATCACAAACTTGCCTGTCGTAGCCATGTAGTTTCAGATGAGATCTACAAATTACATATTAGACACCTTGAAATCGTATCTCTTAAACAAATATAAAAAAGTCTCTTTCACATGAGTGAATAGTATATTAGTATAACGTAAACATCTCACTACCTTAGATTTCTTTTCAATTTTTTTAAAACTTTGATAGAAGCTATAGAGTCTTACTATTGAGCTTTTATTTTCTTATTTCATATTACTTTTAATATAACTCATCCCAATCACTATGTTTTATATGTATTATATATAGACATACACATAATCTAATCATGTCAGCTTGTCCCCCTATCCTACATTTTAAAGATTTGTCGTGTTGGCTTGTCTATGTCGTATCATATCCATACCTCGTGTCAACGTCCATGGTTCATAGCTTGGGCGTCTCCTTCCATTCTAACTGTCATTCTCAAATGTAACTCAATTATCTTTAAATTGGTCTCCATTCCAAGAGCTTTACTTCGACAAATTGTAACTAAATCCAAATATGACCCCGACCTCTTCTAGCTGGAGCTGAATCCAGATTTACCTATTCATTGAAAGGGTCCATGCACAAACTTTTTTCTTGAGAATCCGACACTAAAAAGTTCTAGGGGGTTATTTTATCTCTTCCAGTTAACCGTTTATTGCACTCTTATTTCCTATACATTTTTAGGGTACCCTAAGGATTGTAAGTATTTCCTCTTCCAACTTCTATAATTGAGAAGTGTAACATACTATTACTTTACAAGTATTATATGTTGGATATGTTTGAGTTGGAGGGAAAACTTGAGTTTCCCTCTTATTTGACTTTGGTTTTAGTCCCACATTGGATAGGAGATAGGAGGTTGGGTTGTATATATACCAACTCTTCCCATGCCTATTGTTATGAGTGTTGGGCCATGGGCCACATTCCTATACGCGCGCACACGCGCCGAACCGAACTGGGCCGGGTGCAGATGACGCGCGCCTACGACCTGCGGACACGAATGTAGTTCAATTTAGGGGCTTGTTGGACCTGCTACATTTTTGTTGGTTTTTTATTTTTTATTTAAAAGTCTGTTGAGATTTTCGGGTAGAGTTGAATTCGTTCAAGAGAATCGGATCTGTACGTTGTAACCACTCGCGCATGATCACAGATTCTCTCGGGTTGTTACAAACTGAAAGATCTGCAGAGGGTTATAAATACCCTATCTCTGCACGTATTTTTTAAAAAATAGAAATTGATCTGCCCTCTTTCTCCCATAAATTTCTTACATTCTGCTAAAAAAACTGTGTTTTTGTGATCGGGCTTTGGTGTTTTCTCAAAGCTGATTATCCACTTACGGGCAACGAATCTCCGTCTGAGCAGATGCCTGACTCATCACCCTGAGTTAGGTACTGGTGTATTAACGGGAGAGTTTTTACCGCTAGAAGAGGATGTCATTTTCAAGGTTCGGGCGAGAGACCAGCCATCTTTCTTCTAGGGCAATGTATCTGCACGACTACGCCACCCCAGGCCAGCCTTTTCTTTTCTTTTAATTGTTTTTTTTAGTTGCATGCTTAGGACAAGTAATTTATTAGCTTTAAAGATCTATATTTGTTGCATGTTTTAATCCAGTTAAATTTCCTACAGTCTAGAAGAAAGAGTTTGATAATTCATACAATTAAATTTAGAGAATTATTTCATGCAATATAATTACTTGTCTGTTTCATGCAATTGATAATTTTCATGCAAGTAAAGATAATTATTTAAAACAATTATTTTTTAAAAAAATCTTAAAAGAAAATTTTGCATTCTTACATTTTATATTTTACAAGTTTTTATCAATTTATTTAAAAGATCGTGTTTCAAATTTTCATTTATCCTGGAAAGATTTGCATTAAATTTTTTATTACAAAAAATTGTTGTAATAAATTTTTCTAAACTATTTAGATCTTATCATAACATATTGTTGTGAGTAATCATGTTGTAAGATTTCTTAAAATCTGATCTGATTTTAATCTCTTTTAATTTCTTTCAAAGTAAAATCTATTTGTTCTAATTATTACAAGGCCAAATATTTCAATATAAGATTCTAGAAAATCTGAATAACTTTATTCATTTCAAATTTATATTTAGTAATTATTACAAGGCCAAATTCTTTTCATTAGAAACTTTATTCATTTGATTTCATTGCAACATCTTATTAATTTTTTGTTACAAAAGAAAATCTTTTACAATATAATTTAAATTATTTAAATCTTGTCTTATTTAAATATATATATATATATTATAAACACTTATAGCAAGATTTTACGTACATGCATCAATTAATTAACTGCTTCTTGCAATAAAATTTGGCTAATTAAAATTGTTTAATTTTGTGATATTTGCTATAAGGATTATTAATTCTTGCAAGTCAACTATTAATTAATTCTTGTTAATCTATTTCTAAAATTTAATTGGAATAACCTTTTAGAATTATTGTTGTTATAATTTCGAATTAGGAAAATTAAAAGGACAAGTCTATATCTTGTAATATCTTGTTTGAATTATTTGGCACATAATTAAAGAAAGACTATATATTATTTTATTCTGCAAACCCTAATCTAAAAGCTACCAATATAAACTAAATTCTGACATTATAAAAATAATTTTGAAATACAGAATTCAGGTACCACACCCCGTCATTATGGATAACTCTGATCATTCCAAGGGCGTCAAACCGGAGAAATTCTCCGGCACATACTTTAAGAGATGGACAAACCAGATGAAGTACTGGTTAACCATTTTAGGTCTCATATCAGCCATAGATGACACCATTCCTGCACCTTCTCCTAAACCTTCATTGTTGGATCTTCTCCTGTTGAAACTCTCCTACAACTCCTTCATCCTACATCAATTTGAAACCTGAGGAAATTGACTATTATAGTCTCTATAGGATCTTAGTGCACTCTCTCATAGTTTATATGACATTTATTATGAATATAAGAGTGCTAAAGAACTATAGATAGCTCTCAAGGATGAATATGGCATCGACGATGCTGGAATCGAAAGATTCACCTCTTCCTCCTTCAATAAATTCATAATGACTGATAGTAAACCTATCAATATCAACTTCATGAATTTCAAGACTATATCCGATACCTTCAATCGAAAGGAAATCAATTCTCTGACGATTACAAGGTGTCTTGTCTTATTGACAAACTCCCTCCTTCTTGGTCAACCTTTGTTAGAGACCTCCGTCACAAGTAAGGTGACCTAACCCTTATTCAAACCCTAAAAGTGATTCGCATAGAAGATCAGCATAAGCAAAACTCTAAAACCAAGTCAGAAATGAAAGCTAAAGTGAACTTCGTGGAGGATAAGCCTCAGCAGAAATTTATGAATCCCAAGGGCAAGAAGTTTAAAAACCCAATCATTTTCATTCTTCTCCCTATGCAAATTCCTCTTTTTTCAAACCTTCTCAATCTTCCTCCTTCAAACCCAAAACCTTTGGCCAGACGACTGATGGAAGATTCTGCTACGTCTGCGGAAGAATGAATCACATGGCGCCTCAATGTTTCAACCGGAAAAAAGAACCTGTCAAAGCTCAACCAAGAGAAAATGGAGGAAATGACGGACATAAGGTCAATATGGTGGAACTGAACTCTAACTCCTTTAGGTTAGATTCTTCTCTTCCTATTGTCAACTCTATCACCTTCTCCTCGGACTGGTGGTTAGACTCAGGAGCCAATATTCACATCTGTACTGATCGCTCCTGGTTTAAATCCTATTAGGAACAACGTAGAGGAAGCATGAGCCTGGCAGATAACTCCACTAGAGAGATAAAGGGAACTAGACGTATTGATCTCAGAATGACCTCAGGGAAAATTCTGATTCTTCAAGACGTCCTACATGTACCCACACTTCGGAGAAATCTGATCAGCGAGTCTTCACTTCTTAGAGCTGGCTATAGGATTGTCAAGGAATCTAATAAATTTGTAATCTCCAAGTCTAATATCTTCATTGAAAAAGGCTTTATTTGTGATAGCCTTTTTGTCTCAATGTAATAAATTCCCCTGATAATAAAATTTCTATTCCTGTTGATTTGAACATTGAGTCTTGTGATATCTGGCATGGAAGACTATGACACGTCAACTTCAATTCTATCAAGAAAATGATTAACTTGAATCTCATTCTCAAATCTTCTTTTGACACATCTTCTAAATGTGAAATCTGTGTTCAGGGTAAGAATACCCAAAAATCATTTCCTTCTATCACAAGGACATCTGAGCCCCTCAAACTTATTCATAGTGATGTGTGTGATTCGAACAGAGTTCTCACTCGAGGTGGTAGAAGATACTTTGTGACATTCATTGATGACTACACCAAATTCTGTCACACCTATTTTCTCAAATTTAAGGATGAAGTCCTCGATTGGTTTAAGGTGTATAAAGCCGAAGCTAAGAATCAACGCGAAAAGAAGATCAAAATTCTAAGATCTAATAGTGGGGAGAGTATACCTCAAATAATATGACAGAATTCTGCCAAGAACACGACATTATTCATGAGGTAACTGCTCCCTACACACCTCAATCCAACGGTGTAGCTAAAAGAAAGAAGAGAAAACTGATGAACATGGTGAATTGCATGTTACTCAGCTCAGGTGCACCTGAAAACCTTTGGGGTGAAGCTCTCTTTCTGCCTGTTTTATACTCAATAGGGCTCCCTAAAGAGACTCCGACGTTACTCCATATGAACGTTAGAAAGGGAGAACTCCTAACATTCAATTTTTCAAAGTTTGGGGTTGCCTGGCTAAGGTTTCAATACCGGAACCGAAGAAAAGGAAAATCGGCTTCAAGACTGTTGATGCTATCTTCATCGGGTATGCACTAGATAGCAATGTTAACCGATTTCTAGTGGTTAACTCTGAGATCAGTGAAATATCCAACAACACCATTATTGAAGTTAGGGATGCTGTTTACTTTGAAAACATCTTTCCTTTCAAGTCTAGAATCCCTAGTGATCTTTCTTGTACTCCTTCCACCTCTATATCCCTTTTTCTAGTTCTGCTCTTGTAACTGATTTTGAACCTAGAAGGAGTAAAAGAACAAGAACTCTTATATCTTTCGGTGAAGATTTCTTTACCTATCTTGTGGAAGTGATCCTAGCTCCTTCAAGGAGGCAATAGACTCTTCCGAGTTTCCTTTCTGGGAAGAAGCCATTGACAGTGAGATCAAGTCCATAATGGAGAATAACACTTGGATTCTCACTGATCTTCCTCCAGGATGTAAACTTGTAAGTTGTAAATGGATTTCAAGAAGAAACTCCGACCCGATGGCACTGTCGATAAATACAAAGCCAGATTAGTTGCCAAAGGTTTCACCTAACAAAAGAGTATTGATTTCTTTGACACTTATTCTCCTGTAGTCAGGATTTCCTCTATCAGAATCCTTCTAGCACTTGCATCAATTCATAACATGTTCATTCACTAAATGGATGTCAAGACTGCTTTCTTGAATGGCGATCTTGAAGAAGAGATCTAAATGGACCAACCAGAAGGATTCATTGCCAAGGGACAAGAAAACAAAGTGTGCAAACTTATGAAATCATTGTATGGTCTTTAACAAGCACCTAAACAATGGCATCAAAAGTTTAACAAAGTTATTGCACAATTTGGATTCACTGTCCATGAACATGACAAGTACATATATTCTAAGAACTTTGGCAATGAGTATATTATCCTCTGTCTATATGTAGATGATATTCTTATCCTTAGAACTTCTCTCGATGCAATCAAAAGAGTAAAGGATTATCTTTCTCAAAACTTTAATATGAAGGATCAGATCCTGCTGATATGATATTAGGAATGAAAATATCTAAAACCTCTAATGGAATTTTTTTGAGTCTAGCTCATAGCATTGAAAGAATGCTTTATAAGTTTGATTTATATAACTCTAAACCTATTTCTACATCCTATGATTCTTCAATTGCTTTGAAGAAGAATATGGGTGAGCCTGTGTCTCAACTGAAATACTTTCAATTAATAGGTTCACTACTCTATATTTCCAACAGGACTAGACCTGACATCTCTTATGCAGTAGATAGATTGAGTAGATATACTAGTAACCCTAGTAGAGAACACTAGACTGCACTAGAGAGAGTTTTCAGATATCTTAGAAGCACAATTGGCTATTGTCTGACTTACACTGGATATCCTGATGTTATGGAAGGTTATAGTGATGCTAACTAGGTCACTGATTCCAACAGTGTTAAGTCTACTACCGGATATGTATTCATGTTCGGTGGTGCTGCTGTGTCCTGAAAATCTTACAAACAAACAGTGATTGCCAGGAGCACCATGGAGTCCGAGCTCTTTGCTCTGGACACAACTTGCTCTGAAGCTGAATGGTTAAAGGATCTTTTATTTGAATTCTATATTGTGCCTAGACCCATACTTTCAATCTCAGTTCATACTGATTCAAAATCCACCATTGAGATTCTAAAGCAAGATAAAGCCAATAAGAAGATGAACAAACATATTCAAATCAGATTTAAGTCTGTTCAGCGCCTATTGGGCAAAGTTGTGCTTCTGGACTTTATAAAGTCTGAGAAGAATATTGTTGACCCATTGACTAAGGGTCTTTCTAGGAGTGTGGTCCTAAAATCATCGAGGGAGATGGAGTTAAGCCCATAGTAGAGTTCACCGATAGCAGGAACCCAACCTACTTGATTGGGAGTTGATTCCATGAAAGAGGTTCAATGTGGTAGGAACAAGTTGGAGTGCTGGACTGGTAATACTCGTGTGGAGCATCGACCCGGATATGTTTATATCCTGTATGTAGTATTGTAGCTACTACCCCTTCTCTATGGTGACGATGCTTTTATTATACAACTAGGTAAGGATGAGTTTGACTCTTAATAAGTCCAACGCATGTAGTGTGGAGGGTATACTATCCAGCTGTAGTACCCTTGGAAGACTTACGTACGTGAGAGGAACCGTGATGGCCGCGGGTGGGGGGGCAGGGCTGACCCTAGAAACTCTCATGAGTCGGTTATTGTGAGCATGACCTTTAACGCTCAACCCGCTCGCTCAATAGATGAAGACTTACTGTGTGTGTATTCTATCAATATCTAGTAAAAGAGGCTAGTTTCATGCGTAGTCTACTATGTCTCTCAGATAACGATAAATTCACCAAGGAAGGTTTCAGGCGTAGTACATTGTCCCGAATTCACAGTATGATGTTGCCCGATTTCACTCATATTTTATGATCTGATGATTTGATTTGTTTTATCTTCCTTAAAACTCAAGTTTTGAGGGGGACTGTTGGATGTGTTTGAGTTGAAGGGAAAACTTGAGTTTCCTTCTTATTTGACTTTGGCTTTGTCCCACATTGGATAGGAGATGAGAGGTTGAGTAGTATATATACCAACTCCTCCCATGCCTATTGTTCTGAGTGTTGGGCCATGGGCCACATCCCCACACGCGCGCACACGCGCCGAACCGAACCGGGCCGGGTGCGGGTGGCGCGCGCCCACTACGGACACGAATGCAGTTCGATTCATGGGCTTGTTGGACCTGCTACATTTTTGTTGGTTTTTTATTTTTTATTTATTTAAAAGTCTGTTGAGATTTTCGGGTAGAGTTGGACCCGTTCAAGAGAATCGGATCTGCACGTTGCAACCACTCGCGCATGATCACAGAGTCTCTGGGGCTGTTACAAACTGAAAGATCTGCAGAGGGTTATAAATATCCTCTCTGCACGTATCTTTTACAAGAAACAGAAGTCGATTTACCCTCTTTCTCCCACAAATTTCTTACATTCTGCTAAAAAAACTGTGTTCTTGCGATTGGGTTTTGGTGTTTTCTCAAAGCTGGTTATCCACTTACGAGCAACGAATCTCTGTCTGAGTAGAGGCCTGACTCATCATCCTATCATCCTGAGTTGGGTGCTGGTGTATTACCGGAGGAGTTTTTACCGCTAGAAGAAGAGGTCATTTGTAAGGTCCGGACGAGAGACCGGCCATCTTTCTTCTAGGGCAGTGCGTCTGCACGACTACGTCACCTCAGGTCAGCCTTTTCTTTTATTTTAATTTTATTTTTTAGTTGCATGCTTAGGACAAGTAGTTTATTAGTTTTAAAGATCTATATTTGTTGCATGTTTTAATCCAGTTAAATTTTCTACATTATATAGTACATAACATAACAAGAGAATAACAAATTGTTCTCTCATTAGCGTGTGTTTTACTTGCAATAATCACTTTATGAGGCCAAAAGATTTGATAGACTTTTATGAATTTCTCAACATTGTGTTGTCTTTGGGATACAACACCATAAGTTTTTAATCGAGCATTAAGAACCATTATCGTTCATTAGTAACATGCAAAACTTGTCACTTTCAATTATTGGTTTTATGTAAGGTTAAAATTTTGTAAGTGTTTTCCAAAACTTCCTTTGGTACCTTAGGTTGGTTTAGCCATTATGAATTCACGAATATGCATCTTTACTACATTAACTGATTTTAAAATTCCACAACTGGCTTTTTGCTTAGGTCTTGGGCCCCATGAACTTTTATTTATGGTTCCATCATTTTTTAAATAATATTTAGTTCATTACACTTTTAACTATTGTAGGTGGTACTCTTCTTTCAAATTGAATTACTAGCATGTTCTAGGAGCCGAGCCTTTTCCCATCACTAGTTAAAGAGATGTGCATCAAGTGCACATTGTGAGAAATCAAATATAGTTGGTAGAAAAATAAAAGGAATTAGTACATTAAATTTTTTTTTAGAGGTTTTTGTCTTCAAAATCTTTAAAACATTTCTTATTAAAAATAAAAAATCACTCTTTTTTATTTTTTATATTTTTAATAATTAATTAATCTAGATTAGAAAACTCAAACAATTCATCTAATTTGTTTTAGGTGAAATTTCTTAAGAATCATCATATATCTTGTACATATTATCATCATCAATATACTTCAATCATGCTTCTTTAAAAAAATAAAAAAATTACTCATAATTTTAAGAACAAACAAACACTCAAAATATGATTTGAGATATTTTGAAAAGTAACTTATGAATAAAATTCAAAATTAATAGAATACTTGCTAATTTAATAAATTTTTTAATTAGGATTGAATACTATCAAAATTATAGAAAAAATAATTAATGGTATATTCGAATACGTGAAAAGGTAAATAGAAATAATATTGTTCATTTGATTATACAGTCTTTCTCATATAGAATTAGTTCAGATTAAGAAACACCTCTATTCTTACTTTTAACTAAATGTCTTTGAAATCCATAAGAGTGTACCTTAAATTATTTTAGCCAAGAATAGACTTAAAACTATAATCACTAACTAATCAAATCAATACTTATACTTTTAGAAACACAACTTCAACTGAAAATATGACTTCTTGCTGTAAATAATGATAACAAAAAAAACGGTATATTAAAATAATCAAAAAATTTAAATTTTTAATAAATTAATTAATCAAGATTAAATTCTTTTTATGGAAAACTCATAGAGTACTAATATTAGAGCTCAATAGAAGTTAGCATAATTTGTACTTGTAGTCTCCTATTTATATTATATTAGAATCCATTTTAAACTTAAAAATCAATGAAAAACGTGGATACAATAGATAATCTAAGGGATCAAATTCGCTCTCGGCGGAAACGCTATTGGTGCTTTTATAAGTAGTGAGATAAGATGATGTGATTACAATTACTAGCACACTGCAAGAATTCAATTATTGTTTATTGCTAAGTCCTAGTTGGTTACTAACCAGGATTCTGCATGGAAGGTAAGTTGGTAGAGCGACCTGAATAATGGGTCATGTAGTTTAAGCTCATGGAATCCTCCTAAGCATTCCTTAGAATATGGAAGAGAATCAAGAGATTGCATGTCACAAAATAAAATTGATGAGGAATTTGTATTCATATTGAGGCACACATAACAAGCCAATGAAGTTTGGAACTTGTTCTCATTATACTCATTCGGAATGAAGTCATGTTTTTGAGTGTTATATCTTTTTTAGATTACCATTTACAATTTTGCATTCACCTCCAGAGCTGGAGCGGGATTTTCCTAAAATTTTCTTCTCCTTTTTACATAACTAATAGGAAAGAAGGTGCATTCATCACTTATATGCTTCATATATCAAGCTAATTAACTATTAGGTCTAAAGTTTAGGAATTAGCTGGTGTATTTGACTTGTTGATTATGGTCATCCATATATGCATCCAGCATAACAAATATGTTTATAGCTGATGGTTCAAATTATAATTGTTTTAACTCATTGGGTTTTAGGAGAAAAAGAGTGCCTTCTGCTCTGGTATTGGCACCTACACGAGAACTCGCCAGGCAGGTGCAACAGGAGTTCAAAGTATCTGCTCCAAATTTGAGCAGCACATGTATCTATGGCGGAATATCAATTTCAAACCAAGTGCGCGCTCTGGGCCTTGGCATGGACATTGTTGTTGGGACCCCTGGAAGGATTATTGACTTGGTTGAACGAGGTGCCTTAGATCTATCGGAAGTGAAATTTGTTGTTTTGGATGAAGCTGATCAGATGTTGGCTATTGGTTTTCAAGAGGCTGTTGAATGTATCCTGGGTTACTTACCTGCAAGAAAGCAGTGCATGCTATTCTCAGCTACAATGCCTTCATGGGTTAATGACCTATCTAGGAAGTACTTGAGAGACCCCTTAATAGTTGATCTCGTAAGTGGCCTTCTGTGCCAATGTGTCTTTCCAATGTATCAAGTGTCTGCATTCCCTCTTCAGCAGCTTGTTTTGGTTATAACTCGCCACCATTATTTACTTAATTGTGCAGGTTGGTGACTCTGAACAAAAATTAGCGGAGGGCATTTCTCTTTATTCAGTTGCATCAGCCAATGCTAATAAACAAAATCTTCTTCCCACTTTGATCTCTGTAAGTCAACTTATCTGATCAGGGGCATTCTACTTCAGGAATTTTATCATTTTAATGAAATAAACCCCCAACCCCACCCAAAAAGGAAAAAAAACATACACAACGCGCGCGCGCCCACCTGCGTGCGGTTTTTCTATCAAGTAGAAACTCTAAGAAGTTCAGAAAGTTGGTCCTTTAGAAATAATTATATATATCACCATTCTGTATTTGTATGTAGCGTATATGATTAATATATATATCTAAGATATTTCGTGACTGACGACTTTTCATTATAAATAAAACCTGTTGAAAAAACCAAGATGGTATTTTACTGTTTGTGCTTTTGTATTACTTTCCTCTTATCAAAATAGAAATTCTGAACCATCATTTCACAGTACGCATCTGCATGCCTGTGCCATCCGATAGAAGGCACTCATACGATTAAGAGCCTTTTGCTTGTAGTTGCTTGTGTGGCAACCCGTGGGAGGTTTGCAGCCATATTCGGCTGTTGATTGAGCATTTTGATACTTTCACAGGCTGATGTGTTCCACACCAGCATATACACCAAAAGTTTAATTGTTTATGAGTTGTGACCAAAAACTGAACTAGGAGCGAGTCTCAAGGCACCACATAGCTAGCCTGCTACGCATGTGTCTGCACCACTGTCCACATCAAGGATGGCTCTAGGAAGCTTGGACGCATTGAGGGTATACTTTGGGTATTACCTGCACCAATGCATCCTCCATCTGAGGATCTTGTGCTTGTACCACCAAGGCTCTTCTATGTATTTATCAAATTGTCTAGAGTCTCCCAAAAAAAAAAAAAAAAATCTATAGGGAATATATGAATATGAGATCTTCGGTATGGCATCTACCTAGCCGCAAGACGCCGAGCAGTAGTTGATCAAACAATCAATTCAAAGCTTTATCTGGATAGTGTTTGGATAAAACACCCTTTAACTGACAATTATCAAGATTGCTTTGTGAATAATTTTCTCTGGAACTGTATGATCACTGTTGCTCCAATTTGGAACTTACCTAGGCAAATAAGTCGATGCATCTATACAGTTTGCATCTATTGCAAGCCTTGGAATTGGATATCTTCAAGGAAGTTTGATGAGGACATCATGCCACCGCCCAAGAGTAGGTTCGATCGAGTATACTTCAGGAGGCGACGCGCTGGTCTTCTATGGCTTTAGATGAGACTTGTTTTAGGCTTTATTGATAGCAGATGTTTTTAGCTTTATTTGTTTTCCTTTTATTTTTTGTGGACGTTTAGTACCACATCGGTTATTTTCCAGTAGACCTCTTTTGTAAAGCCTATATAAGGCCCCTTAAACTATTGGAATGAATTAATGAATGATTAAAACTTTTCCTCAAATTATTTGTTAAATTCTTGAGTCCAGCTGCTCTTGAGTTTAGGGTGAGAAGCCCGTGCAAGGGGTGGAAACCCAAATCTTATCTTGTTCGCAATTTAAATTTTGGTTACGATTTGAAGGTGATTGCGGTCCAGGTGGTTTTACATCATTTTGGTATCAGAGCACCGGTTTTCAATCCCCTTCAAAAATTTTCTTTTCCAAATTTTTCCCAATCTCCCAAACCCTAGATCTACAACAACTCCAGATTTAGATCTATTCAAAAAAAAAAAAAAATTTATTACATTGTTCAAAAAAAATATACAGTGAAAAAAAAGAAAAAAAAATCATCATCGAAAATTTATCGAAATTCCCTGATAATTTCGAATTCCCACTGTTCATCTCTACTGTTCATCTCCTCTCCCTGTTCTTCAATTCCCGCCGCCTTCAACGATCCAGCCACGCCACCTCCGCCGCGCCCACATCACCATCAAACAACCGCCGCCTACAGCCACGCCTCCGCCGACGACAGCCGCGCCCTCCGCCGACAACACGCCGTCACCATCCTCCTCTGCAGCAATCTCCACCGCCTGATCTCGCCACCGAGATCCAGTCGCACGAAGGCCATCATCAGAATCGTCACCGACATCGCATTCAATCCACGACTCGCCGCCCCCTTTGAAGCCTCATCATTGTCGTCGACGAAGGCCCCGCAACACTGTGATCATCCTCCAATCTTCAGCGTCACCGGATCTTCCCCTCGGAGCCTCGATCAGGACTTCCCACATCTTCCTCCGCCGCCGCATCACCTGCAGAGAAGATTCGGCCACGATCGGAGCAGTCGTCGCCTTCTTCATCCACGACGCCTCGTCGTGCCTTGCTGGAGAGCTTCGCCGACGTCGTCCCCAGCCCTCGCCGCCGTCTGGTCTACCGTCGTCGTCATCCAAGGGCTCGCCGACGTCGCCCTTTGCTCCATCAAGTGGCCGCCGCCCGTCGCTCCATCCTGCCCTAGCTGTGAAATCGAAAGAGGAGAGAAAGGATTGGTTTGCCCTAGCCTAAACGGGTGAGGGAGTAGACCCGTTTGACTTTTTTTAAAAGGGGTCCCGGGTTCAATTTGGTCGGGTGAAGATTCAAACCCGATCGGGTTTTAAACGGTGGGCGGATCGGGTCGAGTCCCTGCAAACAACCGAACCCGAACCAGGCCTTCTACCCGCTCCAGCTGAGCAGACCAGGCCGGTTTTGAACCGGGTCTGGTTCAACTAGAATCCAGACCAGACCACACCGAGTTGACTCGTACTCGGTTCAGATCAAGTCTGGGTCAAATACAGTTCAGACCCAATTCAGTTCAATGGCAGACCATATCTTCCAGAGGTCGTTCAGGGCTCGTTTCAAGTCCGAATTGACCCGTTTTCGAGGCAGTGGATTCGTGACGATCAGTACTACGCGCCTACAGCAGTCTCGTTCAGGTTTGACTTACGGTCGCCTTCCCAGGTAACTTTGAATATTCTGTCAGTTATTCCTGTCACTTGATTAAAATAGCTAGTTCTCCCAATCTGTCGCATGATAGAATTTATTGACTGTTGCCCACTAAATAAGTGAGTTGTGTGATTCTGATCTTGAGTGGTAACCGACCTAATATTAATCGTGCAACTAAATTAATTTGAATCTGTGATTACTTGCTATATCTTGAAATTAACTGTATCAGCACGTGTCTTTATCACTGTCTCCACATTATAATTTTCTTAATCACGTGTTAATCTCATTAGCTTAAAAATTGGTATTATCTTTCACCATTCTAATCTCTGACTCCTCCTGCATAACATACATATCCTAAGGACAGCTTGCATTTAGGGTCAGTGAGAATCTTGCATGCCTACTAGAAGTGGTAGAACTTTTTCTATAGGCGAAACTTCAGCACCAATGGACCCTAGCATTCATGATACCCTTAACACAATCCTACAAAAGATAGAGAGCATGGACATGCAACTACAAGAAGTTAAGGATCAGGTTGATGTCAACTGTAGGGATCTAGCAACCAGAATTGGTAGGCTAGAAACCAATAGGAGAAGAATCAGGGATGATGAGAGTTCTCGAAATGACAGTAGGTCTCCTAGGCGTGAGCGAGGCCATGACAGTAGGTCTCCTAGGCGTGAGCGAGGCCCACCTTACCGAACAACTGATGCCGATACCCAGTATATCAGGAGCGTTAAAGTTGATGCTCCTTCTTTTGACGGGCGTTTAGACCCTCAGGTCTATATCGATTGGCAGTTGGCCATGGACCGATATTTTCGTTGGCATGACATGTCTGAATCAAGAAAGGTTCGATTGGCCGTTATGAAATTAACGGGACAAGCTGGGCAATACTGGGAAAATTTAGAGAGGATGATGAGGTACAGAAGGGAAGACCCCGTGGACACTTGGGAAAGCATGAAAGAGAAGCTTATGATGAAGTATGTTCCACCATCATTCAGTCAACAATTGTTGGACAAATGGAATCGATGGACCCAGGGAAACAAATCAGCTGCTGACTACATTGCTAAGTTTGATGAATATCTGAATCGGTGTGGAGCTATTGAGTTAGAATCTCCCGAACAGACCCTATCTAGGTTTAGGTCCGGTCTTAGGGATGATTATCGCCGAGAGCTCATTGCTCGAGGCATCACGACTCTAGAACAGGCATATCAGCTAGTCACCGACTTAGATGAGTCTAGAGGATCCTACTTTAACTGAAGTAACTTTAAGGATAACTCTAGAACCACCACTACTGGCCAGCCAAGCTTCAACCGAACACTTCCTACCCCAAGTAAACCTGCTCCAGTTCCTCTAGCGTCAAACCAGCAGGTCCTTCTGGTGCAAAGCCCTTTGTATCCGAGAAGAGAACGGTAAGTGAACCAGGAAAAGTCAACCCTAGAACCCAATGCTACAGGTGTCAAGGGTATGGTCACCTTGCCAGCCAGTGCCCGAGTCAAACCAAAACCCTCTTTGTCGAAGTTCCCATTGAAGATATAGAAGGAGAGGACGATGGAGAAGAAGTGGTGCACCAACAAGACGATGACTCGGATGCCTCTGTCGAAGAGTATGAATTTAATGGGTGCATCCGAACTGTGGAAACGACGAGCTTACCTCCTAATGTAGCTCGCACCCAATTAGGAGTGGTTAGATGTACTTTAACCCAGCCTGAACCACTCAACGACTGGAGAAGGACTGCCATATTCCAAACTTGCACAAATATTGGCAATAAGAACTGCAAGGTAATAGTGGATAGTGGCAGCTGCATCAACGCTGTGGCATCAAAGTTAATTACCACCTTGGGGATGACACCGGTGAAGCATCCAAACCCCTACAAAGTTACATGGATCGATGCTACATCTATCGATGTTCAAGAGAGATGTCAAATTCCCATCCAGTTTGCCACATACACAGAAAATGTGTGGTGTGACATACTACCCATGAATGTAGGTCATATCATTTTGGGTCGACCATGGTTATTTGACCTAGATGTGACTATACATAGACGTACCAATCAGTGTTCGTTCGTCCATAATGGGAAAAAGGTGAAGATTATGCCAAATCAACCGAAGCCGCCAACCCGAGAGAAAGAAGCTGATAAAGGGAAAGATAAAGTGGACGTTATAAATCCAAAAAAAAGGGTTGATAAGGGCAAAGGTAAGATGGAAATGAACTTGATTAGCCACGATCAAATTGAAAAGAGCTTGCAAGATGGCTCTACTTGTTATGCTCTCGTGGCTCGAGAGGCTAGCCGGGGTATCGAGGAGCAGATTCCTGAGCACATCAAGCCAATTCTGGAGGAGTTTTTCGAAACCCTCCCACAAGATCTTCCAGGTGAGTTGCCCCCTATGCGAGACATTCAACATGCTATTGACTTAGTCCCAGGAGCAACTTTACCAAATTTGCCCCACTATAGAATGAACCCAACTGAACATGCGGAATTGCAACGGCAAGTAGAGGAGCTACTTGACAAGGGGTTCATCAAGGAGAGCTTGAGTCCATGTGCGGTTCCCGCACTTTTAGCGCCAAAGAAGGATGGTACATGGCGTATGTGTGTGGATAGTCGTGCAATCAATAAAATTACCGTCAAGTACCGTTTCCCCATTCCCCGTCTTGATGATATGTTGGATCTGATGTCAGGTGCCACAATCTTTTCCAAAATTGATCTTAAGAGCGGGTACCATCAAATTAGGATCCGACCCGGGGATGAATGGAAAACCGCATTTAAGACTAAAGACGGGTTATATGAATGGTTGGTTATGCCCTTTGGACTGTCCAATGCTCCAAGCACCTTCATGAGAGTAATGACCCAATTGTTTCGACCGTTTATCGGTAAGTTCGTGGTGGTCTATTTTGATGACATACTGATCTATAGCCAAACCCAGGAGCAACATGTGGGTCATCTGAGGCAAGTCCTCTGCACACTCCATGCTGAGAAATTTTATGCAAATCCAAAAAAATGTGCTTTTTGTATAGACAGGGTTATCTTCCTAGGATTTGTGGTTTCCTCCGAGGGGGTTTCCGCAGACCCTGAGAAAGTGAAGGCAATAACCGAGTGGCCACAACCCCGGACGATCAGGGAAGTCAGAAGTTTTCACGGGTTAGCCACTTTCTACCGTCGGTTCATCAAGAATTTTAGTGCTATTATGGCACCTATAACCGACTGTTTAAAGAGCGAGGTGTTCCAGTGGACTCCTGCTGCCTCCAAGGCTTTCGCTGAAATAAAGAAGATGATGACGGAAGCTCCCGTAATGCGTCTCCCTGATTTTTCAAAAGCTTTTGAAGTAACTTGTGACGCATCGGGACTAGCAATAGGTGGTGTACTGAGTCAGGAAAACCACCCGGTTGCTTATTTCAGCGAAAAACTAAATGATGCCCGGCAACGCTACTCCACTTATGATAAAGAATTTTATGCGGTTATACAGGCGTTGCGCTACTGGAGACATTATCTGTTGCCATAGGAATTCGTGTTGTACTCAGATCACGAAGCGTTAAGGTATCTCAACTCCCAGAAGAGATTAAACGCGAGGCATAGCAAATGGGTGAAGTTCTTGCAGGATTACACTTTTGTTCTCAAACATAAAGCAGGCATCGAGAATAAGGTCGCTGATGCGCTGAGTCGACGTGTCACGATCTTGGTGGCAATGAGCACAGAAGTGGTTGGATTTGAGAAATTAAAGGAGGAGTATGAATCATGTCCCGATTTTGGGAACATTTATGTCACGTTACGAGACGGCCCTGTTCGTGAGATGTACGGTTTTCTCCTTCAAGACGGTTATCTCTTCCGATTCCGTAAGTTGTGTATTCCCCGTACGTCCCTCAGGGATTTTCTCTCTTGGAAACTACATGCTGGAGGCCTGGCGGGACATTTCGGTCAGAATAAGACAATTGAGGCCGTTGAACATCGATTCTACTGGCCGAGCCTGAAAAGAGATGTCTCTAAAGTAGTTAGCCAATGTCGCACGTGTCAACTGGCTAAGCAACAAAAGCAGATTGCCGGACCTTACACTCCTCTTCCTGTACCTAAGTGCCCCTGGCAAGACGTGAGCCTAGACTTCATTCTAGGGCTGCCCAAGACTCAAAAAAAGCAAGATTCTATCCTAGTGGTAGTTGACCGATTCTCAAAAATGGCTCACTTCATCCCGTGTTCCAAGACCTCTGATGCGTCACGAGTGGCTGTCTTATTCTTTGATCATATCGTAAAGTTGCACGGGATACCTAAAACCATGGTGTCTGATAGGGATGTTAAATTTGTTAGCTATTTCTGGAAAACACTTTGGCATAAGATGGGCACCAAACTGAAATTCTCAACCGCCTTTCACCCGCAGACAGATGGTCAAACCGAGGTGGTAAACAGATCGCTAGGAAATCTCCTCAGGTGTCTAGTTGGAGAAAATTTAAAAACTTGGGATCTCATTTTGCCTATGGCTGAATTTGCATATAACGGATCTGTCAATAGGACTACGGGTCTCAGTCCTTTTGAAATAGTAAACGGTTTTAAGCCCAGGCAACCAATTGATTTAATTCCCATGGCTCATCATCATTCTAGGGTATCAGACTCCGCATCAGCATTTGCATCCCATATCCATGCATTACATGAGGAAGTCAGAGATAAGATAATGAAAAATAATACTGATTATAAAGCTTCTGCAGATCTACATCGCCGATTAAGGTCTTTTAATGTCGGAGATTATGTGATGGTCCGCATGCGACCCGAACGGTTTCCACCAGGAACCGTGAAGAAATTACACGCGCGAAGTGCAGGGCCATTCAAGATTATTAAGAAAATCAATTCAAATGCTTATGTGGTGGATCTCCCACCTGACTTTGGCATTAGTTGCACCTTTAATGTTGAGGATTTGGTTCCATATCGAGGTACTTTTGATACCCCTTCTGATCCATTTGTGGATGAGCCAAGCCGAGACCTTCTTTCTGAGAGCCCCCACTACCTCCACTTCCCCCTAAAATGTCCTATGCAACAGAACATATAGATTCTATCTTGGATGATCAGATTATCTCTACTGGAGATGGAGGGACGAGACGCTATCTCATTAAGTGGACGGGAAAACCTGATTCAGAAAATTCTTGGATTACTGAGGAAGACCTCCAGCATCTTGATCCTGATCGACTGGAGCACTATCACAGCAGACAGCAGTTCTATTCCCCACACTCGACAGGGTCGAGTTCCTTCCACCCGGGGGGAATTGATGAGGACATCATGCCACCGCCCAGGAGCAGGTTCGATCGAGTATACTTCAGGAGGCGACGCGCTGGTCTTCTATGGCTTTAGATGAGACTTGTTTTAGGCTTTATTGATAGCAGATGTTTTTAGCTTTATTTGTTTTCCTTTTATTTTTTGTGGACGTTTAGTACCACATCGGTTATTTTCCAGTAGACCTCTTTTGTAAAGCCTATATAAGGCCCCTTAAACTATTGGAATGAATTAATGAATGATTAAAACTTTTCCTCAAATTATTTGTTAAATTCTTGAGTCCAGCTGCTCTCGAGTTTAGGGTGAGAAGCCCGTGCAAGGGGTGGAAACCCAAATCTTATCTTGTTCGCAATTTAAATTTTGGTTACGATTTGAAGGTGATTGCGATCCAGGTGGTTTTACATCAAAGTTCATAGAATAGCAACTGTTACGTGGCACAATATACAACCCCCAAAAATAGGTTGCATTTTGTGATGAAACTTTGTTTCACACAACATCAACATATTAAATGCCTAGCATTAACGCAGCTGCAGTGATGTGACAGGTCGGGGACCAGGGGTGGTAAATGGTTCGGGTCAGATTTTCTCTGGCCCAACTATAACTGACACGAACCCAACCCCTTTAGTAAAACTGTAGGTATACCTGTCTTGAACTTATTAAATGGATAATGTTGACCAGAACCTAACTCGCTTAGATTGATCCAAACCGATCCATGTAACCCCACCTTCATCTTTTGGAGAACCGGATCATGTGGTGATCTAGTAAATTAAATGCAAAATAGAAGATTTTTTTTGTTTTTTTATTGGAAAATTATGAAACAAAAGCACTTCTAAGCAAAAAAAAAAAAAAAGGGGAAATCAAAGTATGCAACATGTGCAGAAGATGGATCCAACTAAAAGAAATTTCAAATGATATAAGAAAAATGGTGTTTCTTTACATATATATACCCCTCAAATCTTCTATATTTAGGGAAAAATGCCCCCAAATCATTCTAGTATCTAAAACACCCCACCCCCACCCCCCCCCCCCCCCCCCACAGCCACACACACACACACACACACACACACACACACAAAAAAATCTGTTGGGATCTAGATATTATACTTTCTCTGTTACTACAAAGGAATAAAAAGGAAATTTCATTTTTTTGTTAATGGAATAAAAAAGTCTTCTAAATGATTAAAGTGCCCTCTTCTTCTTCTTCTTTCTCTCTCAAATCATGCTCCCATCAATAAAACCCATTAGATGAAAGGAAAAAGATTATACAAACATCTCTTTCTCATCAGGTTCCTAAGCAAGAATTATTTTCTCCCTATTTTTTTTTTTTTTTTGAAAGAGATCAATTGAGTTGGCATAAGTTTGGATTGAGTGATATTGGGGTTTGATTGGAGAAGAAATAACAGTGGCACAAAAATTTTATCATCCATAATCTCATAGATTTTAGGAGGGGTATACTTTTACAATCTTAAAGATTTGGAGGGTACATTGACAATTACAATAATTTAGGGGGGTATTGTTCTAAATAGGAAGATTTGGGGGCTATATATCTAAAAAAAACAAAAAAAAATTAGAAAGAGATCTGATCTGATTTCACGTGTGAAATCTGAAAATTTTATTGAGCATGCAACATTTCCTAATATTATCATCTCTAAACCCAAAACCATAGTTTAAAATCTCGGTATCGGTATTAACCAATGATTTTTAGTATCTATATCGGCAATTTGGCCTCAATATCGTCTCAGGTACCTCAAAACCTAGTACGATATTGCCATATATATACCTGAATCGGATGATATTCAAAACCATGCTCAAAAACCCAAAATAACATACCCAAAAAAAATTAGGATTTAGTTTTTCCTGACTTTCGAGGCCATGCCTTACATGACTGCTGAGTAAAGCAAGCAGGAGCTTCACTAATTCTTTGCTCGAACCTTTGGATCAACTAGATGTAGCTAAGGAAGGATTTTGGGAAGGGGATTGTGATCCGTTTGGTTTGATGGAGAGAGAACAGGACTGAAAGATGACGTCAGTTAGAACATTCGAGAGGTGAAGCGGGTCACATAGGATGCACAACGAATAGGTGGGAAGAGAGGAGAAAACGGGGTTTGAGTCATATTTATGTTTTATAAGTTTGAGTTTATATAAATTGTTTAAATATATGAGCATTGCGGAGCGTTTTAGCCTCTTTGTTGATAAGGCATGGGAGTTTTGGAAATCTGGTCCTTATTTGCGTCATGTCACTGTTTTCATTTTGGAATTGAGAAAACACTAAACCTAGGTTGACTCTTATCCACTTGTTAAACAGGTAAATTTTCTGTGGTCTAATTTGGATCCTAACCCAGCCTGTTTATTAAGCATGTTAGGTGGGTTGATCTTTTTATATCCATACCCAGTTCAACTCTACCTGAACTCGGTAACTTTGGTTGGGTCAAAGTTGCCACCCCTGATGACAGGCAAGATTGATGTCTCCTTGTGTTCATTTTCTTCTTAGAAACCTTGGATACCGGTGGATCCATCATGGAGAGAAGAAACATGGTAAGCAGATAAGAGATGCTAAGAAGTTAGGCCAAACTATTTGAGTTTGTTATGGAGCCAATTTTCATCATTTTTTTCTGTCTCAAGTTTCCCCACAAAATTGCAATCTGGATTAACTTGAGATATATTCCTCTCCAGTTTTTGGAACTAAAATTGTAACTGTTTATATGGTCTTTTCTATTTTCCCATTCAATTTAAGTCATCACTTTTGCTTCATTCGTTTTGTTTAATTGTATCCTCAACTTCAACTTGATTATTCTTAATTCTTCATGCCATCCTTGTTGACATTAAAACTTAATTTCTGGTGTTTAAGAAATATGCACAAGGAGGTAAAAGCATAATTTTCACAAAAACAAAGAAAGATGCCGAATCACTATCGAGGACCATGAGAAGCATGATTGGAAGTAAAGCTTTGCATGGTGACATGCAGCAGATGCAAAGGGACAGGACACTTGCTGCTTTCCGTGATGGACGATTTGATGTGCTGGTTGCTACTGATGTAGCTGCACGTGGTCTTGATATCCCAATGTGGACCTGGTAACGCTGTCATTATTTGTCTAACTATCTACATAACTTTCTTTCAAATACTAATGCTAACTTGTATGGAATTTGCAGGTTATTCATTTTGAAATGCCAAATAGTTCTGATTTTTTTGTGCATAGATCTGGCCGCACTGGCCGTGCTGGAAACAAAGGAACTGCCATTCTTATGTTCACTGAAAGCCAGAGGCGTACAGTCAGATCAATGGAACGAGAACTTGGATTCAAATTTGAAGAGGTTTGTATTATGTGATTGCACTCTGATTCTGTCCACTCTGTGAATATGAGTTTTACCTTTCTGCTTCATTTAATACTTTCAAATCTAATAAAAATATGTAGCAACCTAAGCTATAAAATCCTGCAATCCCTTAATCAGGTAAGGTCCCATGGCCATAGTCTTTTTTTTTTTTGGCTAATTAACTCAACCTCCGATGAGATTCACCGGCGACCTCCGGGGAGCAAACTCGGGGCTTGTCGAGGCTACGTCAGGGGGAGAATAAATATCCACATTGCGAGGTTTTAACCGGTGAGTCGTGGGGAGCTTGTGCTCTAACTGACCCAGGCCAACCGGTTGAACCAACCGCGGGGGACGTCCCATAGCCAAAGCTGAATTTAGTTATGGTCCATATGGACCTACTCTAAAGATTTTTTTAATTAGGTTAAATTTCTTAATCCCTCCTTAAACTTTCATGGTTTTCCTGAAAACCACCCTCAACTTAAGAAATCTCAAAAAGTCATCCTGAACTATATTAATTTTGATACTTTTCAGTAGTTTAAGGTATTCTTCTGAAACTCAATTAAAGTTCAATGTGGTTTTTTTTATATTTCATTAAAAGTTCAGGGTAGTTTTTCGGAGCTTAACTGTGAAACGAATACTTTGAAGGTGGTGTTGTGAGATTTCTTAAGTTGAAGGGGTTTTCTGAGAAAAGTTTTAAGGGAGTATTAAGGAAGTTAGCCTTTTAATTATTGAGAAGTAGTTTTATTACTGATTAACATGTATTTATATACTGATATTTTGTCCATGATTACAATTATAATACTGGGAGTACACCGAGATGATTTTACCTTCACTATTTTAAAATCAAGTCATATGGAGTAGCCTATAATGGTATATATTCTGAGGTTAATTGTTGAAATATAATTGTGGCATTATGTAATAGTTTCCTTTACCAGTATGGGGTCATAATTGTAATCATTGCAATCCATACATGAACATTTCATCCATACGCATGGTACTTGCTATGCTGTAATTTGAAGCATTGGCAATGGCTACACTTTCAAATGCAATTGGCTATTGACATGGGATGCAAAGACTTAATAGTTTTATCCATTTTCTTTTTTCTTTTTTTGAGAAGATAGTTTTATGCATCTTAAGCATGCCTATTCTGTTTTTTTAATCTGATTTTTTTTCTATGAAAGAATTAACAACTTTCTTATATGCACATATTTTCAGTAAAATATTGTTCAAGGTCGTAACTGGTCAATGATTAAATCTTTTTGCAAGATATCTTAAATCTTTCATGTTACGGTTTTATTTAACAGTTGCGAGGAATCACCGGGAATGTTGGTACGAGAACAGAAGGGCAAGAGAGCTTTTATGAGTCGGATGATGATCTAGTTAGTAGAAAACCTGGGCGTTCTGACTACAGTTATGATCGTCAATATGGTAACTATGGAAGATCTCGAGGATCTAATAATACGTCAAAATACTCAGAAGGTAGCTTCAGAGGGAACAACTATTCATCTAGGAGTTCGGAGCCCAGGTATGGTCGTTCTAGTTATGCTCAAACCAGAACCCAGTGGCCCAAGCATGGTGATTATGACAATGACCAGAACAACCGCCAGTCGTCTTCAAGATTCGGCGCACAGACTGGGTCTTCAAGATTCGGTTCACAGGACAGGTCAAATGGCTCTGGCAGGATGTATGGCAACAGATCAGACCAGCAGATGGGAATGAAGCACCGATCTACTACCCGAAGCAGTGATTATGATTTTGATAACTTGCTTGACTTGTTTAAGGATAGTTGAGTGCAACAGGACTCATCATTTTGCATTCTTCCTATGGCTTAAATGCCAGGTAAGAGAATTTGGTAGCCAGGTAATGATTTTCAAGTTTGTGTTTTTCACCATTGCAAAACTAAGCTACCCAGATATTACATTTCAGGATTATGTGAGATCCGATAAATTTGTTGGTGTTTCATCACTCCGAGACATTGAGACTCTGGAAATATTAGGCCATTCCTATTTATCAAACATTCTGGGTCCAAGTAATCATCCAATGGCTGCTCAAACAAAGAGAGTGGTCGACAAAGGTTCATCGACTTTGCATGTTTCTGTCTGCAAGCTCCATGTTGTCAGCGTGCGATTCAGTGAGTTTAGAACTCTCTTCCTTGTTCTGTATTAGTTCTTGTGTGTCAATTAATGTCATTAACATCAATCTGTAAGTGCAAGTGCATCAGAGGAGAGAACAAAAAACCTTGGTGTATGATGCTTTTTCAAATTAAAATCACATATGCTGGCAACTTAGTAGCTTCTATCTAGTTGCGACTTGTGAAACTTTTGTTCTGGGTGCTGAAAAAACTATAGGGACTTTTCTAGAGTTAAGCCCAATTATTCTCACAGCCTGATTACGCATTTCTGATTCACTTTAAAATGTGATAGTTAACAAGTAGTCCAATTCTTGTTCTTATTTGAATTTTAACTGCTGTAGCTTCCTGTTTAGAGTAATCTTAGTAAACTCTTGTCAAAGTAATTTTAGTAATTTTTCATCACATGTTACACTTTGTTGAAAGTTTATTTTAGTATTCAAAAACATAGAGCAATATTTGATTGGCAAGATCCTAGTCGTCAAGTAATCATATTTCCTCTCTTAGTCTCCATTAGACCAGCTATTACTTGAGAACTTTTAGCCATTGCTTAGAGTCCTATGAGATTTTAGGCTAAATTACGAGATTGAGAAGTGGACAAGAAGCTATATAGGATTTTCAAGGATCGATATTGTTTATTGATCTTTTGAATTGATTTGACGCATCGGAAGCAGTATTGGGCAGTTATTGTACTACCGAACGTTGATATAACCCTAGCACACTAAGAAAGAGGAGAAAATTTTCACTGAAAGTTTATTAAAATCAAAACAAAACTGCTTGAAACTATTCATAAGAGGCCTTATATAGGCTCTGTCATACAAAAGAGTCCTAAAACTAATCAAATTGGAAATACGAATCCTAAAACAACTAAAACTCTATGAAAGAAACTAGAAAAAAATAAAATAAAATAAAAATATGAAAAAAAGTTGTCAAATCTGACTTTGAATCTTTCAGGCCTCGTACACCTTCTAAACGAACTCAAATTGCAAAAAAATCCCTGAGCCAACCGGCTAGAGGGCGTTGTAGAGATGATCTTACCATCTCCGAATTATGGTCATAATAGTGATTTTGAATTACGGTTTGAAAGTTATGACTCTCGGAAGTTGACCTAAATCTCGCCCTTTTCCTAGAACGTTTAGATTTGTTTTGGTCTAAACATTCCACAAACTATTCTAGAACTTATGCTAAGTCATTGATCACAAGATGCAAATTTATTAGATCTGCTATTTTTCACATAAGTGCTTACAATACATTTGCATGGTGTTCTCTCTTTGGGTGAATGAGGTTTCACAATGACTACCCAAATTCTTTTGGGTTCACTGAATCCATGACTACCCCTGTGTGCAGTTATATATAAGATGGTGAGACCACTAAGTTAAACATGAGATTGGTAATCTCAACTTTTAAAAGATGAAGTAGTTTCAACACTCAAAATGGTTGAACCAAGGGACAAACAATCAAACTGATATGCTGAAGAAAAATTTAGATCCAACTCTGAGGAAAACTTTAAAAAAACACAATACAACTAGGAAATATTTTCTAAAAGATATTTAGTCTAGGAAAAATGAATCAAATGTCAAGAATTCAATTCTAAGGATTTATCTACAAGCCCTTTTTTCAATCAAACACTTCACACAAGTTTTTCTGAAGTAAAAGATATGGAAGTTTATACTCTTGTAGTAATACTTGCTCCAATAAATCTTGAATTCACTTTGATGCTCTTGATAGTCTGATTGGCATTTTCATCCAAGTGAATTTTGGAGCATACTTTCTGAAAAACACCTAGAGGGGGGGGTGAATAGGTGTAAGTGCTAATCTAGAAACTAAATGCGCTAAATGCTGAAGCTTAAAACATATTGCAATCACACTTAATACAACCAACAAGTGTAGCCGAATTCCCCGTGAAGGGCTCTGGACTAACTCCTCTTGATTCCCCTAGATAAGGGTTGAGGTGCTATATGAAGCTCTTGTGGTTAAGTATAAGTGAGGCACCCACACAAGCAAGCCAAGCATATAAGGATGAACAATATGAAATAATGCAAGGCAACACAAGCAATATGAATGATATGAAATGAATGATGCTTTGCACAAATAAAAGAGAGAGAGTTAAGAGACAATGGATCAAACGCAAACACAATGATATGTTTCGAGGTTCGAGCCCCTAGCTCTACGTCCCCGTCTTCACCGAGAAGGATTTCTAATCCACTATCTTGTCCACCGAGGACTCCCACCGAGGGAACCTTCACCGAGAAGGATTTTTACAACAAGGGAGTACCGAACTCCTCTCTCAAACACCGCCTCACAACCGAGGGGTAGGCCCGTAGCCAAACAACCACAACACCTCTACCGAAGAGGGTTACAAACCACCAAGCTCCACCTCACACAAGAGGGAGCAAACACCAATCTCCACCTACCAAAGAGGGAGCAAACACCAACCCAATACAACAACCTCAACCTCAACCAAAGAGGGAGCAACTCAAGAAATCAAGGGTTTACAACAAGTGGTATGTCTCAACCACAAACCTCTTTCCTTTTTCCACAAACAAAGATCCTAAAGAGAATAGGATAGAAGATAGCTCAAGTGTGGAAAACTAAGTGTTTTGATCAAAGAAATACTTTTGGGAAAATACCAAATAGATATTGAAATGAAGAACAATAAACCAATTACCAAAAACTTGTTTTCTTTGAAAATAACAAAACACTTAAAAACAAACAAGATGAATCTTTTTGCTCTTTAAACTCTTTTGAAAACTTCTTTTTAAAACCAGAGAGTAGGGAAAAATTAGCTCAGCAAATCTTAGTTAAAAACACCAAGCAATGGGGTATTTATAGCCCCAAAACAAAACTAGCCGTTAGGCTGATCTGTCAGCCTGATAGGCCTGCGGTCGACCGCCCGGTCGACCGCCAACGGTCAGAAATATGACCGTTGGGCAATCCGGTCGACCGTACGGCCGACCGCCCAGATACAGAGAGCAGACTTCTCTGCTCCGGTCGACCGCTCGGTCGACCGCCCAGATACAGAGAGCAAGGCTCTCTGATCCGGTCGGCTGACGGCCGACCGGCCCACTGTGCCAGCAGACGTGCACAGGTCTGTGCACGTCGGTCGACCGCCCGGTCGACCGGCAAGGCCTGTCAGCACAGTTCTGGGTCAGAAACTGGGTCAGAAAAACAGTTAAAAATTCTTTTAAGTCTTGTAAAAATACCCAAAAATAGTTTTATCATTTTGCATTGATACATAAACATGTGATAAACATTTTAACTCAAATATCAAGCATATGAAACTATTTTTGTGTTTTAACATTTTGCCAAAAGCCAAAACTTATATTTTATCAAACTTGGATTTTTCAATACATAAATAGGAAAGTCAAAATAAGTTTGTTTAAAAGTTAAGCATGCATGTATAGAATGAATATACTATACATAAACCAATTAAACTTGTTTTGATCAATCTATTCATGAAAACAAATATCGGTTAAACTAAAAACCGAAAAACCATAAACGTGTGTGTTGTGCACTTGAGCATATCAACTATACTAAGCTTTACAAATGGATCTAAACACACTAAACTAAAACTAGGATACCTAAGTCTTCTTGATGATCTTCCATCTTCAAGCCGACTCGATCCCAAACGTGATCCACCGAGTGCAAAGGTATGATCTTGATGCTCGGGCACTGGAATCACCAAGTGAAAGCTTCCAAACTCCTCTTTTTGAAGCAATCACCAACTAATATCTTGTTATATGATCTGAAACTAAAATCACAAGATTATTAGTAAACATAACTACATGAGTTAATCATCATCAAAACTAGAGAGGAAGGCCTCCGGGCCAACAATCTCCCCCTTTTTGATGATGACAAAACTCATGGAGTTATATATGCATGGATTAAAGTTAAGCTTCAAAGAAGCTCCCCCTTAACTCATGCATAAACAAATAAACATAAATATGCAATGAATATGAAACATGAAACATGCATAGATATGCATAAACAATAAAAAGGCTCTAGATACCAATGAAATGTTCAAAAACAAAACATGCTCTAGATACCAATTAAAATTAAACTTAATATATGCAAAACATAAATATGCATATATAAAACTCAAAATCTTTATAAAACTCAAAATCTTTCTCCCCCTTTTTGTCAATCATCAACAAAGGGGTAAACAATCAAAACAAAACAAAATCTTCTCCCCCTTTTATTACAAAGAAACAATCATCAAAAAAGGGTAAAAGAAAAACCAAATCAATAATTTTTTTCTCTCCCTTTTTGTTCGAAACAATGAATCAACAAAAGGGTTAATAAAAACAATGTTCTCCCCCTTTTTGTCTAAAACAAAAACAAAAACCAAATAGGGGTGACAATCAATTAAGGTACCAATTGAAAATATGTCAAAGTAGCATCTTGATACCATTGAAAGTAAGCATAGGTCAATCAACAAATGGTATATGCGATGTACATTCATGAAGAGGAAGACGGTAAAGTAACTTCCCTACATATATACATTATATGAAAGAGGGATGACAAGCCCTAATTCACATAACGTACACTATGCAATGTATAAGAGGAGATGTGAAGCTCCCCCTACACACGTGTATCACATAAAGAAGAGATGTCAAGCTCCTCATTACAAGATACACTCAACATGAATCTATATGTAGAAGAGATGTTAAGCTCTCCTTGCATATAGACAATACAAATCAAAAACTTTTTGTATTTATCTTTTAAACAAAATTTTGAGATACCAATTTAAAACATTCAAATAAACATCTTGATATCAAAAAGAGAGTATTTTTCTTTTTAAGTATATGATATCAAATTAAAATTTTATTTTCTATCATAAAGCAAGGGAGTGGAAATACAAATACCAATTGAAATATGAAAATCGAATTTTCTCCCCTTTATGAAATACCAACATAACACATGCATAAGCTTGTTTAAGAAACCAATTGAAAATTGAATCAATTGAAACAAAGTTGAAGCTCAAGCTTAGCATAAACAAAATATATATGTATGAAAATTTTTAATACCAATCGAAATTGATACTATTGAAATTGAAAAACATACATACATACAAACATATATGAGTATACAAGAAAGGTCAAAATTGATACCAATTGAAAGAATTTCAATGATACCAATTGAAACAACAATAATGATCTAGTGTATACATCATATAACTACCACCCAACTCATGTTCAAGTTTAAAATGATTTTCAATATAAGGCATACATGAGCATGATCGCCCATCCATCCGCCCGTAGATGGTAGGGGTTTTCAAAAAAATAGATTTGAAAAATAAAGTGTGTTTGAAAACTCTACCAAATGAAGAATACCGTAACTAGTTATATGAAAAATTTGTAAACTAGTACGAAATCCTTCAAGTAAGGAATAAAACAAAATTATTTTTCATGAAACATGAAATCCACAAAATAGTCAACACTCATAATCAATTAAGCATAAATATGACTCATGAAAACAAACACATGAGTAAACAATAAATGTGAGTGTATAAATACAATGTGAAGATCATAATCATGAAATATGGTCAATAAGCTCAATATTCCTTGAAACATGAAAACATGAAAATCATCAAAACTATTTAATCTTCAAGGTATATGTATGTCCTATACAAACTAAAGTATACATACATATCCAAACACAACGAGTCCACAAAGATATATGCATGAAGGCACGTGGCTCAAAAGGATGTATATGTATAAACAATAGTTTGGATAAAATAGACATATACATGAAGTTAAACAACAATCATAAAACAATTCCAAAAAGGGAATACAAGTTTAAAATGCATGGATCATCAAAACTAGACTATACTAGCACATCTAATGGGTTCAAATAAGCATTCAAGCTCAAACATATATAGATTTATTTGTGGCCACTATATGTACAAGTATATACCAAGTTTTAATGAAAACTAACATCTAAACATGTAATCAACGCATGAAGCATAAAAAACAAAATATGAATAAACATGAAAAACATAAACATGATTATTATTTAAATACACATGTTATTAGAGCTATGATTAACATGATAGCTAAACAATGGTGAGAACACTAAATAATAGTCCATATTAAACATGGGTGTCTCAAAATGCTATACATGCATGTCAAGGATCTAATAAGCATGGCATTATCATAATAATCTACAAACAATAAAACATACTATAAACAATGAATATGAAAGCATGTAAACAATAATAAGGAGTTAGGAATCGTTACCAAAACCTAGAAGGCAACTCTCCTTGACTCCAAAAACATGGTGGTCCTCTCCACCAAACTTCCCTTGAAAGTGATGCATCCAAAAAGGGTTCTCTTTAAGCACGGAACGCATCCACTCCAAGGTACCACAACTCTCACGTCATGTGAGAGCCCACACCTACATCAAACATACGAGGGGTGGTCTTTGGTACCCATATCTTATTGGGTCCATGGGGGTTAGTACCTTCTCTAACCCAAACAAAATTATTTGCTAAATTAGAAACATGTATACGATCATAGCAAAATTTAGCAAGGTGGCCCTTACGTCCACAATGTGTACAAGTGTACACATGAGCATACATAGTGTGATGGTGTCCGTGAGGAGCATGTGTATGCCGTGGAGGGTGTGCATGAAAAGATGGAACTTGTTTCTTTCGAAATAAAGTTTCCAAACGTGTATGGCTCTTGGTACATTGGCTCAAGGTGGAGCCCAAACAATCTACACTCTTCTTTAACAAACAAATATCATCATTAATTTTAGAAGAAGAGGTACATGCAATAAGAGAAGTGTGTGATACTACCCTAGCATGGCAAACATGTGCATCCAAATCATTTTTTAAAGATTTATTTTTCTTAACACAAATATCTAATTCTTTTGTAATAAAAACAATTTCACTTTTTAAAGAATCATTATCTTTTAAAATAAAATCTACTTTGAAGATAAAAACTCATTTTTCTTTAGCACATTTTCACAATCATTTTTATTTTTCAAAAAATTATTTTCCTTTAGTGCAAGGTCTAGTTGAGATCTCAATGAATCCCTTTCATTATAGACCTCAACCTTCTCTTGCAAAACCTTGTCAAGTCTAGAATGCAAACTTTTATTTTCTTTTTCAATTCCTAGACTTTTCTTTTTCAAAATCTTATATTTTTCTATTAATTTTCACAAACAATAGATAGTTCTTCATTTAAAGCATGGGCATCAACATTTTCATCACATGAAGAACTAGCATCAAAACTATCTAGTTGAGATTCCGATTGTACCTCAAGGGAGTCATTCCCTTGGATCATGAAGCATTGTGACTCGGAGTCTCCGCTAGATTCCTCCTCGTGTTGGATTGGCATTTGAAGTTCGGAGGTGGTGGTTGTGGTTGTCAACATATTCCACACTGCAAATGTGGAATCAAAGTTAGAAGCAAGCATAAGATATTCTTTATTTAATGTGCTTCTAATAGCCTCAAGGGCTAGTGTATTGGCCCCTATATGCTTGCTATCACTAAGGTAGGATTCATTGGTAATGGCAAGATGAACCTTATATCCTAGGATTTAGAGGTATATGGACATCCTAGTCTTCCAAACAAGAATGTTGGAAGGGTCAAACATAGGTGGGGTCATGAAGTCCATGGGTCCAAACTATATGTGTGCAATCAAACAAATGTGCAAAATGCAAATGGTAGATTAGCAAACAAGGATCTCACTCCTAGGTTGTTAAACCTAAAGTATCAGGAGCGTAGGCTCTGATACCAATTGAAAAACACCTAGAGGGGGGTGAATTTGTGTAAGTGCTAATCTAGAAACTAAATGCGCTAAATGCGGAAGCTTAAAACAATATTGCAATCACACTTAATACAACCAACAAGTGTAGCCGAATTCCCCGTGAAGGGCTCTGGACTAACTCCTCTTGATTCCCCTAGATAAGGGTTGAGGTGCTATATGAAGCTCTTGTGGTTAAGTATAAGTGAGGCACACACACAAGCAAGCCAAGCATATAAGGATGAACAATATGAAATAATGCAAGGCAACACAAGCAATATGAATGATATGAAATGAATGATGCTTTGCACAAATAAAAGAGAGAGAGTTAAGAGACAATGGATCAAACGCAAACACAATGATATGTTTCGAGGTTCGAGCCCCTAGCTCTACGTCCCCGCCTTCACCGAGAAGGATTTCTAATCCACTATCTTGTCCACCGAGGGAACCTTCACCGAGAAGGATTTTTACAACAAGGGAGTACCGAACTCCTCTCTTAAACACCGCCTCACAACCGAGGGGTAGGCCCGTAGCCAAACAACCACAACACCTCTACCGAAGAGGGTTACAAACCACCAAGCTCCACCTCACACAAGAGGGAGCAAACACCAATCTCCACCTCTACCAAAGAGGGAGCAAACACCAACCCAATACAACAACCTCAACCTCAACCAAAGAGGGAGCAACTCAAGAAATCAAGTGTTTACAACAAGTGGTATGTCTCAACCACAAACCTCTTTCCTTTTTCCACAAACAAAGATCCTAAAGAGAATAGGATAGAAGATAGCTCAAGTGTGGAAAACTAAGTGTTTTTATCAAAGAAATACTTTTGGGAAAATACCAAATAGATATTGAAATGAAGAACAATAAACCAATTCTCAAAAACTTGTTTTCTTTGAAAATAACAAAACACTTAAAACGAACAAGATGAATCTTTTTGCTCTTTAAACTCTTTTGAAAACTTCTTTTTAAAACCAGAGAGTAGGGAAAAATTAGCTCAGAAAATCTTAGTTAAAAACACCAAGCAATGGGGTATTTATAGCCCCAAAACAAAACTAGCCGTTAGGCTGATCTGTCAGCCTGACAGGCCTGCGGTCGACGCCCGGTCGACCGCCAACGGTCAGAAATATGACCGTTGGGCAATCCGGTCGACCGTACGGCCGACCGCCAAATACAGAGAGCAGACTTCTCTGCTCCGGTCGACCGCTCGGTCGACCGCCCAGATACAGAGAGCAAGGCTCTCTGATCCGGTCGGCCGACCGGCCGACCGGCCCACTGTGCCAGCAGACGTGCACAGGTCTGTGCACGTCGGTCCACCGCCCGGTCGACCGGCAAGGCCTGTCAGCACAGTTCTGGGTCAGAAACTGGGTCAGAAAAACAGTTAAAAATTCTTTTAAGTCTTGTAAAAATACCCAAAAATAGTTTTATCATTTTGCATTGATACATAAACATGTGATAAACATTTTAACTCAAATATCAAGCATATGAAACTATTTTTGTGTTTTAACATTTTTGCCAAAAACTAAAACTCGTATTTTATCAAACTTGGATTTTTCAATACATAAATAGGAAAGTCAAAATAAGTTTGTTTAAAAGTTAAGCATGCATGTATAGAATGAATTTACTATACATAAACCAATTAAACTTGTTTTGATCAATCTATTCATGAAAACAAATATCGGTTAAACTAAAAACCGAAAAACCATAAAACGTGTGTGTTGTGCACTTGAGCATATCAACTATACTAAGCTTTACAAATGGATCTAAACACACTAAACTAAACTAGGATACCTAAGTCTTCTTGATGATTTTCCATCTTCAAGCCGACTCGATCCCAAACGTGATCCACCGAGTGCAAAGGTATGATCTTGATGCTCGGGCACTGGAATCACCAAGTGAAAGCTTCCAAACTCCTCTTTTTGAAGCAATCACCAACTAATATCTTGTTATATGATCTGAAACTAAAATCACAAGATTATTAGTAAACATAACTACATGAGTTAATCATCATCAAAACTAGAGAGGAAGGCCTCCGGGCTAACACTTTCCACATTGATTATGTGATTAGGCTCTTTCCATCCATCTTCTTATTACATATCGTGGCTTCTTTAACATGATATTGTTAGACTTATTTGTATTAGAGTCTAAATTATTTGGGTCTACACAAGTCTAATAGGATTTATACAGAGACTATGTTGTTGGACCGAATAAAGAATTGATCAAGCCTAATGGTTTGGGTCTAGACACGTTTCAATTACACTTAGCCATGAGTGTATTTAAGTTAAGATGTCGGACTCATCTTCACGTGTGAAACTCGTATTATCAATTAAGAGTCTAGATCTATGATGAGTTGAACTAGAATTCCTTGATACTTTATATATCATGGGTAGGATTCCCTCACCACCATCTACCATGACATAATATCTCTCTTGAAGGCCTCTCATCTCCTTCATGTATCAAGAAGAGAACTTGGTGGTTAGATAGAAGAATCCCCTCTCTCAACTCCAGCGTCCCCGAGATCATGCAACCTTCGTCATTTCTTTCATAATGGAATCGGGTATGTCTAAACCCTCCTTTCCTTTGATCTTGATAAAGAGACTTTTAGCTTATGCATGGATCTTATAAGAAATAATTAATAGATTCAACCAAGAACCTATATAACACAACACAAACTTCATGAAACATTAGTATTCTACACGATTTGTTAACCATCAAAACTTAATATAGTATTATCTCAATCATCCTCGAGAAACCATGATCATCCTATTTCTATGATTCTATCACCGAGTACAATGACCCCCTTCTGCTTATATATTGGCCTGACGCCCCTCTAGGTAAAGCATGAACATGGATATTCGATGCTGACATGCCATTCCAGGACATATAGAGTGTCATCATCCCAAATCTTTTCTTGAACTTTGATTGTTCAGAAGTGTCCATGAGATTGCAAGCCAAGTTATATGTAAGTGTGACAGTTATGTTTCTTCTTCTCTAGTAAAAAGTCAAATATTGTCTTCTGGGAACAAACATGTATACAACTACCATAATTCAACTAGCTTTAACCCTAGAAGTATCGTCTTAAACGTTCAAAACAAACATGATTCCCACTAGAAATTCCTTTCTTCGATCCCATAGCCAATCTGAACCTATACTGTGTTCGTCCTTTATTCGGTTTTCAACCGTATCTTGTCTAATAACGAAGTTTCTGGGATCTCCCTCACGACGAAGAGTATCCTGGCTATAAAGCATCATGTTGGTGATTATGATGATACACATTGGGAGCTAAAAAGTTTTAGTGCCTTTGTCTTTCTTGTTGTCCAGTTTCACAATCTTTAACGGCACATTGATGATCCTGTTATGATATTCAGATGCTCTAACACTGCTATCTACGCGGTATAATTGTCTCTTCATACACATTTTGAAAATAATTTTTTGTCATATACAACATCTCTGACCTTAACCACGACCCCCTAACCGTTATCTCATCCATGACTCGTGCATAACCTCATCTACAAGGCACAATCGGATCTTGCCTCCATCAGATCCATCTCCTCCCAATTAACAGCTTTTATTCTTTGCAGATTTTGCTGATTTGTCCCTCGAAGTACTGTAAAGATCATACTGAGCCAACAATACCTTCATATTGTATGTCATAATTCAAAGTTTCGAGTGTTGTCAAACTTCTCAACCTCAAATTTGTACTGTCAGTGTCAATTGATATTCTGCTCGTTGATTAACTTCAGCACCACCAAAGTCTCTGAAAAAGATACTTCATACAACTTGTATGCACAAAGAATCCAAAACTTTGACTTCACCAATTGGGATGAACAATAGCGGTATTATTCTTAACCTAAATCCGTGCTGCAGCGGAAGTAACTAAGAAGAATGCACGATGAGAATCAAAGAGTATTAAATTATGAGATTTCATGAAGAACATTCACAACAAAGAAAAAGATAATACATGAGAATTATATGTGATTTGGCTAAACCCGACCCATGGTTATGAGAGAGCAATGACAGAGAATCTACAATAAAGCTTATTTATAACAACATCACTCACCTTTCTCTTGTGATCCCTTGCTGAAGGTCTCAGAAGTAACACAGTTGCAAAGTAAAATCTGTACTGGATTTATATGGAAACTGTACATACAAAAAGCTCCCAGAAAGTTGGAAACAAGCATAGAAATATACCAACCTGGTAACAGAGCACTTACTCAGGTGAATGCTTCAATAATTTCCATTCAAGCATATTCAATCATAAACAGTTAAAACTTGTTTATGACACCCCCATTCCATGTTTCATGTCAAATATTAGGAATATCTCCAGAGTTCAGTCGCAATACAGCAAGGTAAAACCATCAACTTTGCCATTTGAATGATTCATATATATATGGCAATGAAGCTAGAAAGGACCGATCAGGTTTTCTCGATTGTGGAAGCATTCTTGTCCGAGGAAAAGTTTCTTATAAAAATTCTGATCCCTTTCCTCCGTGCATTAAGTCAGCACAACATGCAGTTAAAATCCGTTTTCCACGTAACGGGGTGTCAATGCTCCTCTCTTTACAGGTCAATGAATAAATCAATAGGAGGCCTTCAGATCTTCACGTTAGTTAGCTCCGAAACCACTGTTAGTGTTCTGGTAAAATACAAGCTGACAGAACTGATGATGACTATTCACTTCCTTTAGTTCCTCCTCTAGATGAAGACTTTGATGCTGGAGAAGAACAAAAAGAGAAATGTGAAGAACATCGAGGTACTGAACTTGTTAAGACACATTGCAGTATTGAAATTCATGGCGAGATAGTTACCTTTGGAGGAGTGTTTTCCTTCCATGGCTTCTTTTTTACCCTGGCAGCTAGAGCAAAGGAAAGGACCATCCCAGGGACGAATTTTTGCAGAATCTGAAGCATCAGCATGCACTGAAATGCCTTCACCAGGTTTCATCTCCAGCTGGCATACTGCACACATGAAAAGTTTGAACAAGTTGCAGAGTGGGTACTCTGTGCCCAACCTGCAAGGCACACAGTAAACTGTTTTATCTCGTTTTGATATAACAGGACAACAATAAAGATCCTGAGTCTCCCGCAAATTAGTACTACAAATTTATATTAGTTCCGAAGAATTTGATATCATAGAAATATGCCCTCGTCCGCAATCCCGCATAAGATCTGAAACCCTTCAAGTTATTTGGTTCTTTGAAGGAGGTACTTGGAAAACCAAGCCATACATATATGTTACTCTTGGTGGGCCGGCCCATGGGGCCAAGCCCAAGTCTAAGCCCAATATAACCTAGGCTCAGCTCTAGTTATGATTGGATTAGGGTAGCGCCCAATGCGGGCCGCTAAATCCTAATCTAAGAGATAGGATTAATTAGGGTTTTGGGGAGTTTTCTCTCCAACAGAAATTAGAGTTTTCTCTCCACTATTAATATGAAGGCAAAACTCTCATTCATGCTCATGTAATTCACCATAGATCTCTCTAGTTTTTCTCTAAACCTCATCTACTTCTCATCTCTACTTAAATCGTAAAAAGTGATGGGAGCGCTTGAGTAAGAATCGTAGTTCTCCCCATTGTTAGGATAAGTTCTTTCAAAGGAGAAGCCCTACCGTTTACAAGACGTATGCTTCCACAATTCATGTCTATGTTATAAATTATCAATCTTGTGTAGACATGATTTTATCACATGGTATCAGAGCTAGGGCTTTTCTTTTTCGAGGAACATTTTTTTTGGATTAATATAGATCCTGACCGTTACGGTTTGAGAATTTTTTAGTTATTCTTCATGCTTAGATCTAGATTTCGATATTTAAGAATTTTTTCGCGGATTATTGTTCTGATAACTTTAACACTGAAGTCATTTCCCATGAATAGCCGCCTACTCCGAGATAGAACGCGCTGGTACTTCACGAATTCGTTTTTATCCCACACTGCGTGGTCCAATGACCCTGAGTCTACAACCACAAATGAGGATTATCAGTGAAAGCAACAAAACTGATTGTTAACAAAAGCGTAATAGAGACCTTCTGTGCTTGCAGGCATTATTGCGCAAAGTGTCCCAAGGCTCCACATCCGTGACAAGCCATCTTGGCTTTATCTTTCTTGCCGCACGCTTCCCACCCTTGGTTTTCATGGGTTTCTTGGTAGCCTTCTCACACGGATTCGTCTTTGAAACGACTTTCTTAGCCACAAATTTGAGTACAAACGAGGGAGGAAATGTGCTTTCAACATGAAGCACCACCTTCTCAGTTTCTTTGGACTTGTTCGCATATTGTTGTTCATCCTCGAACTTAATGTGATGCCTAAGGTGAGCAAACATGTTGAGTCTCTTTGTGCGTCATATTGTACTTAAAGAGGTTCCGTCCAAAGGAATCCATTAGAGAAGATATCACACCATGGATTTCCTCTTTATCACTCATGGTATGGCCCGGTCCAAAGGAATCCATTAGAGAAGCTATCACACCATGGATTTCCTCTTTGTCACTCATGGTATGGCCCGCCGCCTTCAGGTCCTTGATCATTGCCGCCATTTCACAAGGACGCTTCTTCATGGAATGTTGCAGGTCCTACTTGTAATTATCAAACCTTGTGATCCGGGCACGCATGCGCTCTCTACCACTACAAATCCACCTCCCACTCTTCTGTTTTTTGAATTTTCAGTTTTTAATTTAGGGTTCCATGTTAGATTTGTGTATTAAAATGGTCTAAAATCTTGGAATTTCCAAGATTTGACTAAAAATCTGTCAAAATGGACTTATTTACGGTTTCAGCTTGTGTAAGCTTGTCTTGATCCGAAAAACCACAAACCATCACACATTTGCAAGCACTTGCCCTCAACTTAATCCCACGGTGCAGTACCTGTCCAACCGAACACGTGGACTACAATACGTGTCACCCACAGCTGCACCTGACGGGGTTTGCTTACATAATCGGTCCGAGCCGTGTGGGCCCCGAACCGATTTTTTGGTGGTCCCACTATTGGGATATGTAGGTCTAGACCCACATCGTGGCCAGTAGACGCTGCTTTGGTGCATGCTCAATAGCCGAACTATGGGGTTCGCTGAGGGCCTGACCCTTGTTGATGGGGCTGCATGCAGGTGCGCTGAGGACAACATATAGGTCGGGTCGAGCGGCCTCGGACCGTATCACAAGCCCCAACGCTGCCTACAGGCACGCCAGGGCTCACACATAGGGCTGGGGGAGCAACCCGATCCCTATTGTGAGCCTAGTGCCGCTCGTAGAGGGTTGGTCGGCCCCTGCCACAAGTCCAACGCCACATGTGGGTGCACCAGGCTTGTGCAGCAGACCACTCGGGCGCGCCAGAGCTCGCGCAAAGGGTCGACTGAGTGGTCTGGGCCCTACAACGAGCCCTAGCGCCGCCTCCAAGAATGTCGGAGTTCCTGCAAAGGGTCGGCCACACAGCCCTGCTATTGTCACGAGCCCCAGTGTCGTCTGCAGGCCAACCGAAGCTCACGCAAAGAGCTAGTTGCACGGCCTGGCCCTTGCCGCAGGTCCCATCGTCGCCTGCAGGCGAGCCAGAACTCGCGCACCGGGCCAACCACACGTCCTAGCCCCTGTCGTGAGCCCCAGCATCGCTTGCGGGCGCACCTAAGCTCGCACAAAGGCTAACCGCGCGAGGCCATGGGCCTGCCGGTGCTTATGTGCACGTTAGGAGGGGAGATGACACATCATTTCGCACCACCCTCCAGCTCACTAGTGCGCCTGGCCACTGGTTAGGCGCAACCATGGCGACGCTTGCGGTGGGAAGGTTGCTGCCCAGTCTTCCCAAAATTCTTCTTGATTCTAGGGTTTTCAAAAATTCAATTTTGATAAATCAACAATTTTAATTTTTAAAAAAAAAATCCATACATTGTATGATAGTCTTGCAGAACAATGATCATAAAAAATTCTTAAACCCTAAATTTCCAGATCTAAATCTAAACGTGAAGAATAAATAAAAAATTCTCACACTCTAACAATTAAGATCTAAATTAATCCACAAAAATTGTTCTTCAAAAGAGAAGAGCTCTGAATTGGCGCTCTGATGCCATGTGATAAAATCATGTCTACACAAGATCAATAATCTACAGTATAAACATGAATTGTGGAAGCATATCTCTTGCGAACGGTAAGATTTCTCCGTCAAAAGAACTTCTCTTGACAGTTGGGAGAACCACGACTCCTACGCAAGTCCATTCACTCTTCACAATGCAAGTCGAGACGAGCAGTAGATGATTGGATGCTTAGAGAAAAATTAAAGAGATCTATGATGGATTACATGAGCATGAATGAAATCCTTGCCTTCATATTAATAGTGGAGGCAAAACCCTAATCTCTCTTGGAACTTAGCGGCCCACATTAGGCACTACTCTTATCCAATCATAACTAGAGCTGGGCCTAGGTTATATTGGGCTTGGAATTGGGCTTGGCCCTAACCCCATGGGCCGGCCCACCAAGTCTATCGTATTCCCACTCGCACAATGGTGGGACATATTCTCATTTAAGACATACGTCAATCACTAAGCTCTCATCATACTATATACTGAATCGTGTGACCATCAAGGCCACCTACAAACAGTGAGCCACTGAACTATAGTCTTATAAAAGCGTGAACTCTTCCAACCCTTTTGAAAAAAACATGTCCAGGTCGTGACTTACCCCAGACTCCCCTTTATATCTTTAGATCGAATATTCCCAATCCCTCAATTAATAAAGGAGAATATTCATCCACCACATATATAGTCCAGTAAGGTCCACACTTCACATGAACGAAGTTTCAAATGTAGACACTCTAGTAGAAGATGTGTAAGTGATCTTTCTTTCGCATTGTTGTCATTCCAGATAAAAGCAATTGTTTTTCTAATCAGTTCTCGTCTGGTAGAATCAATCATGACTGTAGGGAGAGCGTGAAAGTAGCACTATTCCTTTTAACTTTCCTCACATAACCGAATTTCTCTAAGGATAAAGGTGAGCAACACATTGAGCGGCAAAATAGTACTAAAATTTATATTAATTCCAAAGGATTTGATATCAAAGAAAGATGTCCTAATCTGCAGTCCCGCATAAAAGGCATGGTCTGAATCTCTTCCAAGCTATTGGTTCTTTGAAGGAGGTACTTGGAAAACCAAGGCATACATATAGGCTCAGAAAATTTTTTGAATATCAAAAACTTCCTGAAATATGCATGGTGTTCTTAATCATTAGCCAACAGCTCTCCTAGTTTTCTCTAAAAATAATCCCCCAAGAATATTGTAGATTATTCAGGACACAGTCCTAATGCGTCAATATTTCCATCACAATCTTCTACCATCATCTAAGTTTTTTCCCATAAATAACAAACCCATAATACAGCACGAATTAAATTCAGAAGGCTCCATGGGGGGATTTTACCAAATTTTACAACCAGCTCTCAGCTAGACTTCACTTCAACCCTGTGATCTTTGCTCAACCCATAAAGTTGTCGAGATAGCTATGGAAAAGAACAGGGCTTCCTGTTAGGGCATGCTAGGCTAGTTGGTGGATCGGGCCACATAAAGAAAAATGAAAGAAGAAAAAGAAAAGGGAAAGGAAAAACAAAAATAAAAGAAAGAAACACCAGGTTGCAGTTTAAGCTCATGCAACCAGGGACTGTCGAGAATTTCCTAGACTGGTTAAAGAGTATAGGAGGTAGGACATTCATCTTGTGTGCGCAGTATGTGCCAAGGAACCAGATGAAAGGGATAGGAAAATATCTCCCCATGCGGATCTACAGTAGCATCGAAATGAATGATTCATATCTTTCAATATAGCTGAATATATTCATCTTATTCCCTAAAAAAAAACATATAGTTATCTTAAAACACAGAGAGAACATAATCAGTGTTTGGAGATCTCCTGCCTATGCATGAAACAATCAAAAGGAAGTCAAGCGTATTCGGATCAAAAGTCATTCATTTGAGACTAGTTGATTCACGGGCTGAAGATTCCAGAAAGTCAGATTTTCTACTACCTTAAGTTTCATGATGTGTGGACAATAATAACATTAATGTATCATCTAGGTTGATGTCCTACAATGCATTTTATTTGGTGCTAACTTTTCTTTATTGCACCAACCATAGGCGCATTAAAACTCCCCTCCCTCACCCTTAAACACGATACAATTTGTTCATATGGTCCTTGTGGAGAATATTGCGGCACATTAGTAGCTAAAGTACTTCTGAATTCCAGACTTGTTAGCCTAGCTTTTCAAGTTCAAACTTCCCCCAAATGAAATCATTTTGTGAAGTAGAAATAACAGAAGCATGCTATTCTAAGATTGAAAGTAATACTCGTGTTAGCAGCATCCACTCGTAAAAAAAGAAGAATTAGATTTTTCATGACAGACCTTTGAGACAGCATTGCAGATCCATCCTCAAACATTTCCTCCACTGTGTATGGTTCAAGAGAATCACTATCTGCAACAGATGAAGATTCCCTAGATTTTTTCCGGAACATATTCTTAAACAGCCCTTTCCCTGGCTTCTTTGGGTGTTGAGTGGAAGGGGTTGGCTTCTCTGGAGGTAATATATCCACCACAATGCATGTAGTATCATCTCGCAGTCCCTTAGCTTGTACAGCTTCCTAAAAGAGAAACCAAGCAAAGTGAAGAGAGCAGCCAGAGGAATGCAATTATGGCAACCAAAATTATTAGAATAAAATGCATTACCTTAACAACTTGAGTTGCTGCAGCATCTGGTGGCAAACCCTGTGAGCAACTCACAGCTCTTCAGGAGAGAGAGCATCCCATACACCATCACTAGAGATAATAAGGCGGCCTCCGGTAATAGACAGCTGCATCACATGGCATTTCTAATTCACATTTGAGAAGTACAAAAAGTAAATCACAACAAAGAGCACAGAAATGGGAACTGATGATTAACTTGGTCCATGATGCTAACATTGAATATTAAAAATATCAAGTATTTGCAATTACAAATTCTTAAATAAATGGTGTTTCTAACTATGAAACAAAATGATAGTAGGAAAAACAAAAAAAAGAAATGTAAACAAATATAATGCAACTTTAGGTACACAGTTTAATTTTGATTCAGTTTTGAACTGAATTTGGTTCAGTTTTCGCTCTGCAAAAATCAGGCAAAAGCCACAGAATAGAACTGACTGAATGCTCATCCCTAAGGCTGCAAGTACTATGAATGATACTACATTATCATCCAAATGTGTAGAATTAATAAATATCCAAAGTATTTAAAGAAACTGGTGAACAACCAATAGAAGTCCAACAAACTATCATGATGAGAGCTCGTAACATCTGAACAATCAACGTCCTATAAAAAAAATCAAAGCAAGAAAAGAGACCTCTTCTTATCAGTAATACAAACCTTCACTTGCTTCACATGTGGGACAGGAACAATAAATTCTCCAACATCCATATCTCCAATAGACCGTGACAGACACAAGCCACCTGGCCAGCACCTAAGAGGACCAAACTGTAAACACAATTTTCTTCGTTAAACAAATAGCAATAGTTTTAGTGCAAAGGAAATTTTGGCTTAAACTTTTAAAAAGGCACCAACAAGCAGCAATACCACTTCCATTAAAAGGATCCGTGCAACATGTAACAACTTTAAACCTTGCCATGTTTTCAGTATCACACCACATAAGCTTTTCAAAGCTGGTAATATAATGAATGTCAATGGACTTTCAAAAGAAAAAAGATGTCTGGCTTAACAATTACACCAAAAGGATTTTCCTGTTCTCTTTAATGTTAGTTTTGTACATGGGTAAACACTGACAAGAATAATATTCTTCTCGTTCCTTATTAAATCCTAAGCTGTCCAAAGCAAATCTGACCATGCTCATGCTAAGAAGCATGGACACAAACATGGGAATACGGGTATGACACGGACACAAACAAGAGACACAGTAATTTCTTAAAAGTTAGGACACGGGAACACGAAGACATAGCACTAGAATATATAAAGCAGTAAAGAGGAATGCATGTATACATACAAAGATAGACATGCTCGTGCATCCAAAGTACGATCATCTAATAATATAATATCATGTGATGATTATATGCTAAAATTTTAATCTACCTTTTATTGTTTGGCAAAAAGAGAAGGCCTTGGTTCTTCAACTTCTATGGAGTAACTCAATTTATTTCATTTTTTTTATTTTGAAACTTATCTTAACTTATTATACTTTTATACAAATCAAGATTTTTGACAATAATTTTCACTATGAATGTATACATGATTACATGAAGGTAGATTAATATCTCAAACATGATATAAATAATCTTTGATATCCACATGAAGATATATTAATAACTCAAATATGTGATGAGATTAAAGAAATGCAAGAGAGAGGTATGATGTTTGTCAAAGAAGTGTGTGGCAAGTGTTCTAAATTTAAGAATGCCATATGTAACTAAGAACATGTTTTGAAAGTGCCTTGAGAGTCCAAAAAGTGTCAGTGTCGACATTTCTATGACTTTATGATAGAAGTGTCCATACTACATAGTACTCTATCTGGGTGCAATATGAAACCAGCCAAGTAGATTGAATACTTTGGATCTTATAGTTACTGGACTCAGGGGATGTATCTTTACTTAGGAATGACTGCTTTTATTTTCACATAAAATAGGGGTGCTCACAGGAGATATGATAGGAAGCAGGGGCACCTATGAATAAAATGAATATAACCATGCAAGTGATCTAAACTAATAAAAAAAGTATTTCACTGGTAACTGATAAATATGAGGCAAAAGTAGAACATATGATAAGGTTAAAACTCATTTGAGAACTCATGGTTGCTATAGCTACTAGCAATAAGTTGGAGTGATGAGAAATGGGAGCTAGAACAAGAGTTCCTCAATGGGGAACTGTGTAGCACGGTACTCCAAAAATGGTCCCGTACCCGTGTCCAGTACGTGCTCGACAAGGGTCCGTGTCGGACAATACCCGGAAAAGAGCTAAAATCGAAGTCTGAAACAGGGTTTTTTCCCCTATCCGGTCCATATCGGGTTCAAATGAAACGGGTTTTGACCCGAAAACCCAAATAAAACCCCAAATCTATCCCGACCACTCTCCCAATTCCTCTCTTGTTTCCCTCTTCTGTGAAGAACCCCATCGCTAAAACCCGAAGGTCGACGAAGATCCGGCCTCGTCGATGAAGATCAGGCCTTGTCAACGAACATCCGGTTGCACTGTTAAAGCGATGAACCAATAGAGTCACCCACGGGGCTCCAGCAGTGACGAACCAACAGCGATGAAGCTCCAACGAGGACAGCGAGGCTCCAAAATTGTCGATGAGGATCCAGCGAACGAAGCCAACGAGGGATGATCCGACCTTTCTTCCCCTTTGTTCCTTTGGATATTCACCTGTACGCTTTTTTTTTTTTTCATACTTCCAATTGCGATTGTTATTACTTTAGAAAGTTGATTTCTTTTGGACTTCCAACATTTTTAAAAATTTTCTCTTAATTATTTGGACTGGCATGTAAGGCTTTGTTCTCTAAACTGAAAATGCTTGCTTCAGTTTGCTAGTATTTTTGTTTAATTGGTCTCATTTTAGTGATTATTGTTTAGCATAGATGTTCAATATCCTCATCTCTTTAAAATAGTTGTCAGAAGTTGATTTTTCATGCGAATTTCCTGTGAAATCTACTAGGTTGTTAGTTTGCTCTCCGGTATGTTTGATTGAGTTAATTTCTTGTGTTAAATCAGCTTTTTAAGTCAGTTTTCATGTGCATTTCAGTGTGAATTTTCATGTTCAATATCCTAGTTTCTTAAGAATGTTGGTTGTACTTTTGTTGGCTGTGCTTTGTTGTGCTTGTTGTTAGATTGCTTGATGGAAGTTGTGTTAGGTGTCACTTTTATTGCTTGTTTATTATATATATAATGTAATGTAATATAATTTTAAATAATATAACTATGTCCCCGTACCCTACTTTTTATGAAATTTCCATCGTATCCGTGACCGTACCTGTACCCGTATCCGTGTCGGTGCTTCCTTGATGGGGAATAATAGCCAAATTAGAACATCTTGAAACTAGGTAAGTTCACATGGGATCATGTAACAGACCCCCATCATCGAATTTGACGTCCAGAGATTGAAATTGACAGCAGTGATCAAAGGATCGGCCGAGTCGGATACGACTCGGCCGAGTCGTATCCGACTCGGCGGCCTCCGGTATGACTCGGAGGCCCGAGTCATGCGTGAATCGCCGAGTCGACCCGGATCGGGTCCGACTCGGACCCGACTCGGGCGACTCGGCCGAGTCGTGAACGACTCGGCCGAGTCACCCGAGTCGGGTCCGAGTTGGACCCGATCCGGGTCGACTCGGCGCCCGTGATCAGATCAGATCGATCGATCCGGGTCAATTAAAGGGCCTGCGTATGAGAGAGAGAGAGATCAGATCGATCTGATCTCTCTCTCTCTCACACGCTGCCCCCTCCCTCTCGCGTCCCCCCGCGTCGCCCTAGCCATCGCCGTCGCCTCGCCGTCGCCGTCGCAGGTAATTCTCTCTCCCTCTCTCTCTCCTGCTGTGTCTCTCTCTCTCCTGCTGTGTCTCTCTCTCTCACACGCTGCCCCCTCCCTCTCGCGTCCCCCCGCGTCGCCCTAGCCATCGCCGTCGCCTCGCCGTCGCCGTCGCAGGTAATTCTCTCTCCCTCTCTCTCTCTCCTGCTGTGTCTCTCTCTCCTGCTGTGTCTCTCTCTCTCACACGTTGCCCCCTCCCTCTCGCGTCCCCCCCGCGTCGCCCTAGCCCTCGTCGTCGCCGTCGCCTCGCCGTCGCAGGTAATTCTCTCTCCCTCTCTCTCCCTCTCTGTCTCCGTCTCTCTCTCTCTCCTACTGTGTCTCTCTCTCTCACACGCTGCTCCCTCCCTCTCGCGTCCCCCCCGCGTCGCCCTAGCCGTCGCCTCGCCGTCGCCGTCGCCTCGTCGTCGCAGGTAATTCTCTCTCCCTCTCTCTCCCTCTCTGTCTCCGTCTCTCTCTCTCTCCCGCTGTGTCTCTCTCTGTCGGACTCTCTCCCTCTCCCTCTCAGTCTCTCTCTCCCCCCCTCTCCCTCTCTCTGTGCCTCTCTCTCCCTATCTGTCTCCGTCTCTCTCTCCTCCTCTGTGTCTACCTCTCTCTCCCTCTTTGTCTCCGGCTCTCTCTCTGTCTCTCCCTCTCCCTCTCTGTCCCTCTCTCTCCCTCTGTATATGTCTCTCTGTCGGACTCTATCCCCGTCTCTCTCTCTCTCTCTCCCTCTCAGTCTCTCCCTCTCCCTCTCTCTGTGACTCTCTCTCTCTCTCTCTCGGACTCTCTCTCCCTCTTAGTCTCTCCCCCTCTCCCTCTCTCTGTCTCTCTCTCTCTCTCTCTCTCTCTCTTTGTCCCTCTCTCCCTCTCTCTCCGTCTCTCTCTCCTCCTCTGTGACTGTGTCTCCCTCTCTCCCCTCTGTCTACGTCTCTCTCTCCTCTCTCTCTCTGTTCCTCTCTCTCCCCCCCCTCAGTTTAATTTTGATACATGAATTTTGATATCTACAATTTTTATGATTTGTCATGATTTTTTCATAATTTTTTTGGCGCTCTATGTAGCGTTTTTTGCGTATCGCCCGAGTCCGATCCGAGTCGCCGAGACCGATCCGTCTCGGTGCCGGCCGAGTCGGCGGCCGAGACCGAGACTTTGAACCATGATTGACAGGATACTGGAGAAGTTGTAACGGAATTAATAAAAGAAGTTAATGTGAGAGAATATTATATCAGTAAAGTGGTTTTAAGTTTTTAGCAATTCACTAGTATATTTTTTTTCTTGTTCATTACTTTTCGTGCAATGCATTACTAAACTAATCAGAAGATAATTCAAGTTCAAGAGATTTAATATTACAGCAAAGGAACCCTCACTATGGATTGTTAAGTATTAAGTTAACTTGATATATAGATTGTTAGCCTATAACCCAATAGCTTAAGCTTATGGGTGAAGTGGTTTCTAACATGGTAAAAGTGCACAAGGTTTTAAGATGTCCTAGGTTCAAACCTCACAATTGTCAATTAACCATATATTTATTTATTTACCCTAATTTATTTATGCCTTTCCAAGTGATTCAGAAGGAGCCTTTTCCACGCGGCTCAAAGCCCGACCCCAGGGGAATGTTAAGTGTTAAGCTTCATATATACATTGTTAGTTTAAAACTAATGGTTTAAAGTTATGGGTGAAGTGGTTTTGACACAGATGAAAGAAGGCACCTATTGTTCAAGGAAAAGATGAAACAGTAAATATTCTGTGTGTGTGTGTGTGTGTGTGTGTGTTTCGGTTGGGGGGGATACAGTTAGTATTTAAAGGTAAAAGATATTTAACACACACAAACAGGGAAAGGAAACAGATCCTCTCCTCTTCTGCATATTACTATATCATAAGTGATAAGCCCTGCCATTTCATGAAAATCAGCAATTTGGTCTTAAACGAAACAGCTTGTCACTTGATGAAGATCATTTTGGGTTTTAAGGAAGTCTCTTGCTACTTAAATCAGTATTTTAGAATTTAAGCAAATGGAATTTCATGTGTGTGTGTGTTTGTGTGTGTATTATTAGGATGTAGTAGGAACACAAGTGAGGCTGACATGCTAATATTGTTAGGTTATATACTATAAAGAAAGTTGTTTTATATTTTTATGAAATACTATATTTAAGTAAGATTGGTATTCTTTTTTTAACCACACGAGGATTTAAACATATTTTTAATCAAAATTTTCAATTAGTAAGGTAGGACTGTGGTAATTAATTAAAGCACAGTAGACATGAAGACCTAAGGTGGCAAAGAGAAACAGTGTGTTAGAGAAACATTAGGAGCCAAAACATCAGCGACTAATAAGAGATGAGACATTTTGAGATAAGCTTGATGTCTGCGCGTAGCTGTAAACAGGGTCACTGGCCCCAATAAGGAGCTATCAAGATTAGACAAAACAGATGACATAATATATTAGTATTACAAGAAATCTGTGCTCTCTTTTAGAGTAACTCTGTGTCGACATATATTCTATTCCACCCACATCAACTGGATGTTGTCCTTTAACATCACTAACAACCATTCACAGAAAGAGCCAGATTACCCAAAATTGCACTAACAAAAACATGATAAAAGGAAGAAAAGAGAGATCACAAAAGGAATAATAAGAAAATTATCACAAGTTCACAAAAATCAGAGGTAGGAGTTGAATACAACTACATCAACGCAGTTGCATTGGGATTATGGTGAATAGAGAAAAAGGTTACATGCTGATGTACAAAAATGTTTGGTTCTTCTGAACTGTTTCTACTTTTTAAATTAAGATCCAAAAACTTCCAATTATATAATGTTACGTTTCTTAGAAGGAACTCTACAAGCTTTATTTAAAGATGGACCTTCCAAAGAGTTAATTTTAGTTTATGTAAATTCAAGATTTAGCATATTAGGAAGTAACAAATGATCATATACTTGTAGTTGAGTCCAACTTAAATCAAATGTTTCAGAAAGTGCCAAGCAGGGCGAGGCGGTGAAGCCACTGCCCGGCGCCCAGGCGCATAGGTGATTTGGTTATTTTTTGTTAAAAAAAGAAGAGGACCCAACTTACCGTCAGCGGCAGGGTAGCGCCACCGGGGCATCTGACGGGGTCCCAGTCGCTGCCCCAAGCTCCCCGCCGCCTCCGCCTCCGCCTCCGCCTCGAGTAGAGAGAGATGGGTTAGGAGACGAGTCCTAACCCATATAAGCCACCCATCATTCTCGCTCTCTTCCAGCTCAAGGCGGAGGTGGCAGGAGGGAGTGACGATGATGGTAAGTTGATTCTCTTTTTTCTTTTTTACGTAAGCAGTCACTTACACCTCAATCAAAGGAGACAGGGGGCCACACTATTTAAAAATATTGACTTAAATTTATCAAAAAGACATTGTACAATATACAATTAATAGCATGGTTTAAAATCTTGGTAACGATCAAGGGTTGTTAGTATCAATATCGTCAATATCGGCCACCTATATTGACCCGATATAATATGGTTAATATCGTACAAATACCTCAAATCTCGATACAATATTACTGATATATAATACCGGAATCGGCTGACATTTGAAAGTATGATTAACAGGTTAGATGTTAATATACATAAAATAAAATGATATCAAAATGTATAATTTTTATTGTAGTGAAAGTACAAAAACAAATGTTAAAGTGCCTTCTTGACTCTAAAATATTAATGTTTCCTATTCAAACATCCCTGACATCTCATCTGATGTTTTCTTTTCTTTAAGAACTATTAAAACTCTTTTCGATTAGTTACCTCATTAGAAGTCATATTGTAATTACCTCATTAGGAGTCATATTGCAGTTACCTAATTATGAGTCATATTGCTATATGTTATTAATAATCCTACTTGTATTATGAGTTATAATTCTATTGCCTATAATAAGAGTACAGAGAGAACCCATTAACTCTCTGAGATCTTTCTTCTCAAATTCTGATATGGTATTAGAGCGAAAATCCCAACCTTAACTTTTCTCACCTTCGCCACAAAAAAAAGTATTGTTCATCGTGAACAGTAACCAACAGGTACTGTTCACGTGGTTACTGTTTCATCTAAAAAAAACTAGCTTCGAGTTTTCATAACCCTAGACGTGTCCATGATCAAAATCTTAGTCATCGTTAACTATCATCTCCTCTACTGCTTCCCGCCACCAACCGTTGTTGTCCTATTCTACAATCTATGTTACATTTGCTCTCTCTCGACAGCCTTGTTATCCTCCTTGTTTGCCTCTAGTAGGTCTTGTTGAGGCCCTGCGGTGCTCTTTAATGTCCTGTCGTGATTGTTATATTCTATGTATCTGATGTAATGATCTGATCCTCTACTATTGTTCTATATAAACATCTACACGTGAATTGTTGACGCTCTCTGTAACTACTAATGGTTGGCTATCTTTTTATCTGACTATCTCTCTACTGTAAGATCATCTTATCCTTCATCTAATATTGCTACTTAAGTTTTTTTCATTGGTGTTACTGTTGCAAGAAGTTTTCTCATGTTGCATTGAGTTTGAGGATCTCTCAAAATTTCTCCTACTGAGTTTGAGGATCTCCCAAACTCTCTCCTATTAAGTTTGAGGATCTCCCAGAACCTCCATTTTTACTGATTTTGAAAATCTCTAAAATCTTAATTCTAAATACAAGCTTTCATGCAGTCTTTGTTTAAGTGTTTGGTTCGACGCAGATTCAATTTGCTTCAGTTTGCAGCTTCGGTATCAACATTATTCATTCAACAAATTGGCATCAACATTAAAATTTTACTTGTTTCTTGTTTAGGAAAACTTTGTTTATGAGATGTTTTACTAGTCTTTGTAACAAGCTGTGCATGATAGATATCTATGCTCTAGTTTGAGAGGGGGTGTTAAAATGCTTTAATAGTTACCTAGATTATGACTCATATTATAGTACCTAATTATGAGTCATATTATAATTACCTAATTATGAGCCATATATGTTATTAGGAGTCATACTTGTATTATGAGTTGTAATTATATTTGCCTATAATAAGAGTATTGAGAAATGACTCACCAACTCCCTTAGATCTTTCTCTTCTAAATTTTGATAAAATACATTCCATGTGAATTAGACATGTCCATGCAGCAAACAAACGCGATCATGCAGATGCAAGAAAATCCTAATAAGCAAAAATTTTGTATGTACGTTAGAAAAGAACCTAGCTTGGCAATATATATCAACAATCTCGGTAACAAGTAGGAACTTCTCATGTCAGATATATTTTGAGAACTGCTTGGTTGTTGGGTGGTTAAGTGAGATTTTGCAATGACAATGAAGAGGTTATCCTGCTCACTTTGTAGGCTTAAGGAGACAAGTAGAAGTTTAAAATCAATGACCATGTAATAAGAAAGGGAGCAAAAAGATTTACTTGTGAGAGGATGTAAGCTATCACTACCAACACACTAAAAATTTATAAGTTTGACTACGTTCAACTTACCACCTAAATGCAGCTTTTCCATGTCCTATTTCTCTAAAGATAGTAGAGCCATACAATGATCTAAATATTGAACTGAGATTCCTGAAGATTCACTTACAGTCATAAGTTTATCTATGCCAGCACATTACAAACTTTAAAAGTCTGCAAAACATACTCTGGTGGAAATGATGTGCTATCATACACTTTCAGATATGCAAAGTCAACTGTGGGTGAACTGAATTCTAAGAGTGGATTCCAACGATGTAAAAAAGAAACATTTAAATAAACTTAAGTGCAAGTAAACGTACCGCTGTACCACCGCCAGTATTTAATCTCCCAACTTCACCACCACTTGCCGTCACACGTTCCACCCTATGAGAGAAGTGACCATCAAATCCTAAAAAGCAATGGACTTACAACTAAAATGCTAAAATGTCTTGAAAGTAAAACTTACTCTTCCACATTCTCTTCCAGCCTGTGATCTGCTGATAAAGTAAAAATACCTTCAGCAGATTCTAGTATGCAAAGTGAATCACCAACTGAAGCTACTGTTACAACCCATCCATCTATTATCACAAATGTCACAGTTGTTCCAGACTTTTGGGCTGAAAAAACCATCACAGAAATACAGTTTGCACATAATCATATATCCAAAGCAAGAATATCACATTATCTAATTTATAGGAAATGATTAAATAAAAGTATTAGCTACAAGAATACATTAACAGCTTCATGCTAAAGCTAGTACAAGATAAACATAAAGATTAAATAAGATTGACATTAGTTAGATAACTTCTAGGGGGCAATGTCTTTCAGACACTGATAACAGGAAATAGCTTAATCCACAGAAACACATGCTAAAGACAACTCTCAATGGTCCATTCCCGTGCCAGGCATTCTTTAGGACATACTTATCTAATATAATAGTTCTATATCATACTTGATATTGACATATCTTTAGAGAAGGAAGGTCAAACCTACAAAGAGATCTAAGGCATTGGATCCGATGGAACCCTCGCACCATTGTCAAAATCCAAATAATCCAGTTGCATCCAATACTATACCTAATCTCACCTAATCTCATATCAACTGAAGGTCAAAGGACTCGGAACTGTGTGCATGGGACGATGACGTAAAGAGAGGCAATATCAGACAACCTACATCCTAATCTAGGTATGAGATGGAAAACTAGTCCAGCTGAATCATTGAAAGCATCCTTCTAACAAACCAATTTAAATTTGTTCATGTAAGGATTTGGAGAAGGCAAAATCCAGAGGGCCAGTATCTGAAACATTACAGCATCATTCTGTCCATGCCTGATTGTGTAAGCTAACTTATTCAAGAAGACTAAAATGGTAATTATTCCTACTGAACACAAAAGATCTACACATTAAAGAAAATAAGACATTGAACGTGCAATTTATTTATTTTACAAGCCATGGCCTTGAGATTATTTCACAATTTAGGAAAAGTTTCAATTAAATATCAAGACACTGGAGAAAGACATTGGCACATCACATAATGATGATGCAAAACAATAGAGCTACGGAGAAAATCAGAAATTATGACAAGAGAGGATGAGAGGGAAGTTGAGCCGCAAACAATCTTTCTTAGGTGGATCGCCCTAGAAGAACTACACTCAATGGTGAAGCCAATTATATTGATTCAATTATATCAAAAGAAGAGATACAAATTGAAAACCATCAGCAATATCTCCCCCATACTCCTCTCTCCTCAATAGGCCTAAGAAAAAAAGGAACCCCGATGACAAAAGCCATCACCAAAAACCCTAGATATCCCTAGTAACAAGCACCCTCAAATAGCTTTCCAAAATGCAAATGAAATAGCCTCCCAAAAGTCCTAGTTAGATTAGGAACATCCCAAGACAACCATTCAATATATTCACCCAAATCTCCAATATTTGGGTGTTCTTCCTCCTCAAATTAGTTGCACAAGTCAACCAATGGGTTGACCCAAAGGCCGACCTCTGCACCACAAGGAGTAATCAATAAGTATTAAGTAAATGGTCAACGTACGGGGAACATAGAGGTCGACCCTGCAGTATGCTATATTGCTCCAACCTAATGACTTCATCCAACCCGTATCTTCCTTCTGGGATAAAATCATCGTTCATCACGGATAGAACATTTGGGTTGACTGTACATTTAAATTCCCATCAATCCATCATCATTTGGTGCTTCTTCAACTTGACGGGTTGGCTACTTCTTTGAGTAACTACATATGAAGCAACACATGAACTCCAACAGTTTCCTAATGTTATCTTTCCATGCATGAGCAGAACCTCCACCAATAAAAACAAAAACAGTGGAAACTGCTTTAGCCTATAGGGTTTGTTCAGAATCCTATTGTCAAGAGAGGTGGTAGTCAGCAAAATCGGTCCAGAGTATCTTGGAGTACTCTGCATCATCATTCATCAAAGATAATAAACTAAGAGACTTTTAGGATGTTTCTAATTAACTCTTTGAAAACTGTATGTGAACCCCATTTCCAAGATGAAGAATCAAAGATAGTAGTAGCATATCTGTTTATCTCTACTCTCCAGCCCTTTTTTGGACTATTTAATAAAGAATGTGTTAGGGGAATCGAACGGTTCAGATTTAATAGATTTAAGATTTTATTTAAATTTAGTGTTGAGTATATTTGGTTGAGATTTAATATTAATTTGAATTAGATTTGATTTTATCAATAATTGCACGTATAATGTACATACTGTAGGCCATATATAGCCAGGTATTGAACTTTGAAAGTAATGATAGATGAATTAAAAATTTGTTTTCATGTGAAACTTTGTGTTATTTTGGTTTAATTTTGATGATTGAATCGAATCAGACAGTGAAGTCAAAATCCGGGTTGTGATCTGTGTCATATCCTTTCCCCAAATCCTTGTTCTTCCCCAATTTCAGTAAAATCTCCACAACTCTAAATCCCCTCTTGTCCCACATCAAATTGGTATCAGAGCTAAATTCCTGCTCTTTTCCTTCCACAAAATCCACTTCAAAAAAAGTTTTCACAAAATTTCCAAAACCTATATCAGCTTCTTCTTCTTTTTTAGTTATTAAACAAAGAGAGAAAAGAAATAAAAAAATCAAAAAAAGTGAGAAAAAGAAATGGAAAATAAAAAAAATAAAAAAGAAGATTGTTCATCCCCTTCCTCCCTCCCCCCCCAACCCAACCCGCCACCATCCTCCCTCCACCTCACAGACAGACACCGCCTCCCCGCAGTCGCCGATCACATCATCACAATCCAGATCACAGCCACCAGCATCGATCGCAGCCAAATCTGCATCACCGCCCTGTCCTTCCTCCGTCCCCCAACAGCGCCACACCTGGAAGCTCTCGTCATCGTCGTCATTTCGTCTTCCTTGCACCGCCAACACCTGCCAACTCCTCGTTCTTGCTGCAGGCAGTCTCCATCTTCCTCTCCTTCAACTTCGCCGTCATCAGGCCGTCGCGATAGCGATCGCGGAACCTGATGTCGTCATCATCTTCATCGTCGTCTGCCGCCCAAATCCTCATCATTATTCGCCTCAGATCTTCCAACTTCGCCGCCATGACTCACTGTCGTCACCTTCGTAACCGACCCAAGCCGTTCAACAACTCGGGTTCGAAACCGTTGATTCAGGTTTGATTCGAGTCAGATCCTTGCGTAACCGACCCGATTCATTCACCAACTCTGAGCCGACTCAAGCCGCTGCTGACGTCATCGGCTCGATGCGCTGACCCCGAGCCACGGCTCAGACCCAAGCCAAGTCGACCAAGTTGACTCAAATCTGACTCGGTCGTGACCGGTCCAACTCAGTCTGAGTTGACTCAACTGAGCCAATTCAGTTACAGCAATACAGCAGCAATCCAGGGGCCGTTACAGGCCCGCTCGGTGTCCAATTCAAGTTTCGTCTAAAGCATTTGATCCGTAGCTGCGTTCAGGAGTTACTGAAGAGATTTCACAACTTTTGGACAGCAGATCCGACCTCCACAAGCCATGTTTGATGCCGGTACTGTTTGTGCAATAGAAAAGCAGCATTTTGGGCCTCATTTCCAGCCCTATTTGAGTCAGTTCGAGCCGTTAAGATTCTTGAGTAATTTCTGAGCTTATACACTTACTTTTCTTCATGGACTTTTACTTTTGTGGTATATATATACTGACGGTGATGACAAAAAATGAAATGGGATCTGCATGCAGCTATTCCGTATTTTCGGGGTTATTATGATCGTTATGGGTATAAACAGTAGGAAAATCATCTTAAAAAATTCTTCAGTTATTTTTTCCTGACATCTGAGTAGAAGTGTCGCTATGCCCAAATGAAGCCAGTTGAAGAAGCTTATTGGTAGTGAAAAGACAACCATAAATTCTTTCGATGTTGGTTCGTCTCACAACATCTCTGTACTCTGTATGCTCCACACCTTTCTGCATCTGAGATAGATTGCAAAGAGTCTAATGTTGAGCATGAACCTGAGCTTGAAATGCCACAATTAAGTGATCTAGTCGTTAAATGTAAGAAAATCCTAGCTGGCGTGGGGAAGATTTTAGAAAGCATGACAACAAAGATTGACACAGATCCAAAGCCTCCAGTCCTCGTCAAGCCATAAGTTATTGATAAGGCAAAATCAGACCAGAAGTGGAAGATCCTCTTATTGAGACCCATGTAAATCTTCCAACAGAGCCTACCATGGAGCTATTATCATTTTCACCAACTATGAGGGCTCCCTTATCCCTGAGGTCGCCTAACGTGTACGACCTTTTTCAGATCTTTCTACAGGAGACAAGTTCACAGGAGATTGGTGTCTTGGTATGTGGGTTAGTTTTCAGTGGAGCTGAATTATCATGTTATGTTGCACGTATTTTGTTCGAGCTACCATTGACTGCAGCTGGTTTGTCACGGAAGCCAGTTCGACCAGCACCACCTTGGTTCAACAATGACGTATCAAAATTGATTTCCCGACCCACCTTGTCTGATCGAGGATTCGTGATGCGATTCAGTTCCACCCAGTCGTGCTTACCTTATACCTACCACCATTTATCTGGGATGGATGTTTTCAAGTCGGTGAGAATGACAAAGAATCGAATGGTTCAAATTTAATAGATTCAAGATTTTATTTAAATTTAGATTTGAATAGATTTGATTGAGATTTAGGATTAATTTGAATTAGATTTGGTTAGATTTGATTTTATCAATAATTGTGCGTATGGTGCACGTATTGTAGGCTATATATAGCCAGGTATTGAACTTTGAAAGTAATGATGGTTGGATTAAAAATTTGTTTCCATGTGAAACTTTGTGTTATTTTAGTTTAATCTCGATGATTGAATCAAATCAGGCGGTAAAGCCAAGACCAAGATTGTGTTCCATGGTCGTATCCTTTCCCCAAATCCCTGTTCTTCTCTAATTCTACCAAAATGCCCACCACAAATCCTAAATGCCCTCCCATCCCACATGAGAATGCTATGTTACTTACGTAAAAGCGAACCAATACAACCTTTCAAACTTCAAGTTCAATTAGGAAACTCAATTGAGTTTGATTTCGACTTTCTGTCTAATTAGAAGAACTGATTGTTTTCTCTCAGGCTATTTTGGGCATCTAGGATTACAATGCCAGAATGGAAAATAACTGTAGGTATTTGCAATTGACCACTAGCATGTAACTACAGATTATTTGCAGTTGAACACTAACATCATCCTACGACACACCAGATAACTCAAGGATAAATTACAAAAACTGAGAATTTGACCAGCTATTTGTATCCATGATCATAGTAATTGAAAACTGAAAGCGGATAAGATTAAAAATCAAATGTAGCAAAGATGAGATTTATATGTAATAAAAGTAGACAAGAAACAAAAAAATTTAGAGAAAAAGATCATAATATTTCATATATAACAAGGTGGCATCTATATCTACCATAAAGCAGATATATCGTCTAATAAGAAGGAACCTAAGCGTTTGTTGAAGGGGTAGAGTCGTAGAGAGCAACCCACACTTTCATGCACGACTGATGTACTTAACTTTTAATAGATAAAAGTCGCAAAAGGTGTTAAGGAAAAGAGACCAATGGCAGGTGTCTAAAGTAATGCAGGATTGATTTATACTATGTAAAGAACATCGGTATCGAACTATCAATAAAAGGTTATGTTGGAGACAATGTACATAAGTTTCTAATTTAGATGATATTTCAACCTTAAAGAGCAGCCTGGATTATGCTGATAAATATTTAAATTTAAATATTTACTACCTATTTTATTTTATATTTTGGTTATTTTCATCATTACAGTTACTGTGATTGTTGTTCTATATCCCTCCCCTCCACTTTCCTCTCTCCCTCTTTCCCTCTCTCCAAGTACATGTACACATATATCCAGGTATTTATGAATGAATGTCTGCATGTTTTTGCACACAAATGTATTTGAATGTGCATATATTTTGTGAATGAGTCATGCATGTACATCCAACTTCTTTATCCATTTAAAAATGTGTCAACCCATCTTAGGATGCGCAAACATGATACCAGACTATACACACTACAAAGTCTAGGGAATTATTCATTTCATAGCATTGAAGACCAGAACAAGATTTAGATCAGGGGGTTGAGGCATGTATTTTTGTTACTATAATCAATCAATCTAATAGAGAGAAAAAAGTGAATCTTGGCAAATCCAGCATCAGAAGACCTGACATGCATGTAGTACTACACACTTAAAATGATATATCTAATCATATTACAGTCTAGCAATTCCAACAAATCAAATAATTTTTGTGTTACTCCATTCATACCTTTATCTTGGAAATCTTTATCTGTTTTAACAAAACCTGCAACCAGAGCTCTAGGTAATGCCGCAATCCATTCATCTCTGCTAAGATCTGAAGGGATTGCACTCAAAACATTGTTTAAAAGATTCTCTTTGGTGTAGATAGCAGCAGCAGATCCATTATGTCCATCAAAAAGCTGCAAATGTCAGAACAAGGGCATGTGGTTAGATCTGTCAAAAGAAACAGCATTGAACATGCTTACTTCAGTAAAGAAACAATTATCCCTCAACCCCTCAGCTCCCAGCCCTCCCACCAAACAAGTACACAAACATTGTGACACACAAACACTAAAAAGGTGGCTTAAAATATATCTCAAAACATACTACAGAATTTCCCAGGTTATTAAGTGTACCAAGTTTTCAACAGATGCATGGGGACACAAACACAAAGGATAAGAAAAGTTGTTCATAACATATTCATCTCAAAGATACTTTGTAATTTTCCAGACTATTAGGTGATTTTCGAGTTTTCAACCAAAATTTAAGATGCATAATGGCAGTATGCAACTGAGGGCACGGCCCTTACTAGATCTAAACAAACAAAGGGGTTCATATATGAAACCCCAAAGACACACTGGAACACATAAAAAGGTTAAAAGAAATGCCAATAACATACCTACATGACAAGATACTACATAATTGCCAAGCTATTAGTTGATTGTAAACTTCACAATATATGAACATATTTAACTAACATTTATGATGACATATTATGTGACGCGAAGAAGACAGTCCACTGAAAAGACACTCAAAGTATATCTGACCTGTCAAAGACGTTCCTGTATCAAAACCCCAAAGACTTGATAAAAGGCTTTGTTTTCCTTGTTCTTCATTCTGCTTTGTACTCAATATAAAAATAGGATTCAGAAGTCCGGACTTCCTCAGATATTCCAAGATGTGGATGTTCTTTAGGTCAATTCTGGAGTGGCATCAACATTAGTAAAAGAGGGCCAATAATGCATACTAATTTTGTTGGTAATTGGAACTCTTCAATAGGGTTGTAGCTAAATCCTCCTTGTTACCATGTCCTCAAATGTTAGATGCAATAAGTTGTGAATTAGAGCAAACTTTGCTGCCCTTCAATGAGAGATAGGCTTAAAACGAGTAATACAGAGCTACTACAGATGTCGACTTATCAACAGGCGGAATTCTCACTTACAAGAAACTGAAACGTTTAAAAAGCTGTAAGTGAAGCCATCTGGTATGTTGATAAAGCTTCTTTCTCATTTCCTACATTTCTTTTTCTTGTAGGCCTTTTTCTCATATAACTCCAAAATTTCTTGCTTATTTCAGTTTAAACCCCCCCCCCCCCCCCCACCACCACCACTAAAAGATCTGTGTTTTGATATACACCCCAAAAAGTTTTACTTATTGCAAATATAAAAAAAATGACTAAAATCTCTCACAGAAAAAATCTTTGTATTTTGATATACACCCTCAAAAAAATTTTAGTTATTTTAAATACCAAATAAAATAACTAAACTACTTCTGGGTGTGTGCAAGAGCGTGCATGTGAGGTAAATAGAGAGGGAGAAGAGAGATAAGTTGACAAATAAACAATGCAGGACCATGGAAGCTCAAATCAGAACCCAGTTCTTAACAGATAAGGAAAGAACCAAATTAACAAAAGCTATCACAATAGGGGTTAGGGTTTACCATCCACAATCTCAAAACAGCTCCACTGACCAAAAAGTAGCATGATAATCTGCCACATCAATGAACTTCAAGACTAGAAAGGATAACCTGCTGCTGTTTTTAGCAAATGCACGCAGAATCCAATGCATAAAAAAGGAAAGGTTCAAGGGATCATAGGAGTGACATGACAACAACATTCTAACAGATACCACCAGGTTATATAGTGAATGGAACCCCTTGTGTTATCATTTAAAAGTCTTCTAGCTATTTTTCTACAGGATAGGCAGCGGAATTACATGAACAAGAATGGTGCCATAAATTCAGTTAGGAAACAAGATATGGACGAAATACAGAAAGTTACTTCCTAATTACGTAGAATTAATTAATCCACATGATGAGATCATATGAAATCATCAATAACATATATAGCCAAATGAAGGTTTTTAGACACTCTAGAGTGCAAAGAATTTTTATAACAATAGTAGCGGGATTGAACAAGATAATAATTGCAGCATAAACTTCCATCAATATCCATAATTAAACATACATGACAAATACTCTCATCATAATGTGAAAACCCTAATCTAAAATTGCACCATAATGTCAACGACCCAATAAAAAAAATTCAAAAATTAATTGAATACAGGCATCGCATCAAGAACAGGAAGGGGAAAGGGATAATTTACCGCGAAAACCGTGAACGTAGTAGAGCCGTCGCCTGGGACCCGCTGGCATTCGGTCTTGAGAAACGTGAAGTCCTCGCCTTTCTTGCTCTGGTTGGCTTGCCCATGGAAAATCTCGGGCTTCTCCGTCGTCCTCTCCGCCGACAGCTCTTGCTTCAGGAGAACTCCCAACGGCAGCATCTGCTCCTTCGGTTTCCCCGCCATCTTCCTCGATTTTCCCGCCTTTTCGCTGGTCCCGAAAGATCGGAGAGAGAGACTCTCTCTCTTTCTCTCTTCACATTGGGTGCTGAAAGTCGCGGAAAAATTTTCCGTTTTTGAGGCAAACTGAGATCCAGATCGAGATTAGATCAATAAACGGCATGATCAACTTAAATCAAATCAAATTTGGGGATTGGTTCGGATAAGTTTGTTGAAGGCGATTGCGGGATGAAATTAGAAAACCATACATTACCATTTGAGATTGATGAGAGAAAGACAGAATTTTTTTTTTTTTTTTGGTTTCCTCCGTCCTCGTCTCTCTCTCTCCTCCCTTAGGAAGAAGAGAGCGGATTAATCGGGGTTTTTGCCAGAAAAAGAATGACCTGCCAACGGCGCAATTAGTGCGCCCCTGGGCCCGCAGCCAGCGTTTCCGCTTCAAAAAACGGCAGGGGTCAGTTCTAATGTGCGCCTTATTGAACAGACGAAAAAAAAATTCTCAATATGCGCCTGTTTGTATCGCCGCAAAATCTCACAAATCATAAGCCCTAAAACATTTTTTTATTTTTTACTTGTTTGTTTCGCTAAAAATGTAAAATGTAACACTCATTTTCTCACTTGCAGTTGCTACAGTTAAAATTGTGATCATGTAAGTCTCATTTTTATGCTCACATTTTCTCACTTGCAGTTGTTACAGTTAATTTTATGGTAATATAAATCCCACTAGTAATGTCCTTACAGTTCAAAAAGTTACTTGATAATCAATATATTATTTAATACTATTAAATATTTAATATTTTTAATAGTGTTCATTTCTTATTTAATTATTTTATATTTTAAATCTTTAGTTTTTTATTATTTTTAATATTGTTTTAATATTTAATATTTTACTAATTTAATTTAATATTTTTATTTAATATTGTTATTTAATACTTTATTATTTTATGAATACTTATATCAAATTTTTTATTATTTATTTAGAGTTAATATTTTACTAATATAACAATATTATTATTCAATATAAAATTATTATACATTTAATTATATGTATTTTTAATATAAATAATCACTTTATTAATATTATAATATACTTTATTATTATATTAATATTTTATTATGTTAATATTGTAAAATAATTCATTATAATAACATTATAATAACAATTTATTATTAAATTATAATTATATTTACTTTGTTAATTTTATATTTTTATAATATTACAATAATATTATAATAAAATTTAATATTATAATAATTTTCAATTATTTTTTAATATTATAATATTATAACTATATTTTATTGTTTTTCTTAACATTTTTAATATTTATATTTTATTAGAATTCTTAAAATTTTATTAATGTTCTTTAGATTTTCTTAAAATTGTATATTATTTATTTAGTTGATATTTTAGTAATATTTTACTAATTATACTAATATTTTGTTAATATTACTGTTATAAATAAAATATTAAGATTATTAATATTTTCTCTCAAATTTATTAATAAAATTTAATTTGCAATAGTAGATTTAATTTAATAGTATTTATAATATTTAAATCACTGTTACAGTTAATTTTGTGGTCAATTTTTTCACTTACACTTTTACGTTACCAACTAAGCACCGTGAAATACAATATACTTTTCTATTTACACTTTCACTTTACCAACCAAATACCGTAAAACACAATATACTTTCCCATTTACACTTTCACTTTATTAACCAAACACCATAAAATACAATATATTTTCCTTATTACAGTTCACATTTCTCATTCTCATTTTACGACTTGCGACGTTTTGCGACGAAACAAACAGGTCCTATGTATATACTGACAGTTAACAACAAGTTATTTTGAAGAAAAAAATAAATAAGTTACTAGAAAAAAAATATTTAACTGGAAAAGCCAAACAAAGAATATGTAATTTAACTCTTATTTAAATATAATTTTTATATTGTAAAAATGCATAGACACATATTAATCTCAGTTTATGTTTTTTATTCAAATAAGTTCAAATAAAATCTATAAATCTCAAGTCAATGCAGGCAACTTCTAAAGCCATGTTAGTCAATTGAAATTTTCTTTTTCGAACTTGAGCTCTGATAGAATATTTTATAGAACTAAAATATTTTTAGTAGAATTTTGCTGTACAATTAGAGAACAATTGGAACGACTAGAGCATTATCTAGAATATTTAGAACTAAAAAGTGAAATAATTCCTAGAACATTTGATGACATGGCATCAATACTTACTGTTAGTTAATTCTTACGTAAAAATATTAAAAAATAGTTATATAATAAAGAATTATTGTTAACAATTAACAATTAAAAATTATAATTTTATTACTTTTAATGTATTGACAATTGAGTGTGTTAATTCAGTTAAAAAAACTGAATCGCATATTATTAATAAGGGCAATATCCGAATATATAGTCATTATAATATATGAAAAAAAATCTCTGCTCCTAATACAATTAGTATTATATAGTCATAATCCTAATACTACTCGTTAACACTTAGCAAACTCACGGTGGAGGGAAAATTGTGAGTTTAAATAAACTAAGAATAAAATAAAATAATCTTAAAATCTGCTTAAAAAAAAAAAATCTGAAGTCGATGTTAATTTCACATGGCACAATTTGAAGACCAATAAATAGAACTTGTATTCTTGTCCCTCGCAAACTCAGATGGATGAAACATCGAGAGTTTGCATGAGTGTGAACAACAAAAAGGAGATGTGGGATGGTTGAGAGTAGCTCCTGAAGAAGGAGAAGGGGGTGGATTCCAATCATGACGGAGCACTTTCATAAGTTCAATCTAAAGTCTCTTTTGGGTGTCACAAGGAAGACTTTGAGCCTATAAGTCTCTTTAGAGTACAGGAGACTTATAGGCTCGAAAAACCCATAATGTCTCTTTAATTTGAAGCTTGATGAATATTGAGATAGTGAGAAATTGATTGAAAATAATGCAGACTAGTTTTATAAGATTCTTAAATTCAGTAGAAATGGAGTATCAAGGAATCCTCTCCCCCCTAGATTTTAATTGCAGACTCTTAATGAATCAAAGTGGCCTTAAGAATTCACATGAACTTGATCATTGGACCTGTTTGGTTAAGGGTGGAAGTGAGGAAGTAAGGAAGTGAGGAAGTGGTAATAGTTTCCTTTGGAACTTAAGAATTGATTAGTAAGTTTTCCGGTGTTTGGATGTTATTGGGAAGTATGGTTTGAAAAATGTTATGTCTTTTCCGATGTTTGGATGGTAATGAAAAGTGGAAGTGAAAAAGTTGACCACAAAGTTGACCGCAAAATAATATTAAAATAAAAATTAATTAAGAAAAATAAAAAATAGACTGTAATTAGAATGCAAGTGAGATTTACATGACCATAAAATTAACTGTTTTATGCTACAATTTATTACAAATGAGATTTACATGACCACAAATTAACTGTAGCACTCTAGAAGTGAGAAAATGATTGTGTAAAAGAGAGAAGAAAAAAAGAAAAAAGATTTTCTTATTTTCCTTTTTCAGTGTTTGGATAGATAGGGAAGTGAGCAATTATACTTCCCTATTTCCTTACTTCCGCCCACTTCCTTGCAACCAAACACGCCCATTGATGAAATCAGATGAGCAAATCAAGACGTCAACAACAAACTCGAAGAAGGCATGGCTAATAGCAGGCTTAAAAAAAATTAACAATGCGCAAAGCTAAAAGAGTTGCCCAACGCCAAGCGCGTGCTACATAAGCACGGCCCAGTGTAACCGTGAGAACTTCATGAGAACGTCAATTAACAAAGAAAAACTTTGAGAGAATTTGAAACCATGTTAAATAAGTTGAAGAAGTTGAATTGTAAATCATTAACGAGAGAAATGCCTGAATATATAGCATTATAATTACATGATAAGAAAACCTCTACTCCTAATGCAATTAGTCTTGTATAATCTTAATCCTAATACTATCCTTTCACACAGATTGTCTAATGACATTAGTAAGTAATATTATCACTAATATAATCAGTAGTAATTAATAATTTAAATAATATTAATCTTAATTATTACAGATAATGGCTCATAATAGAAAGATAAATTAGTGAGTGGCATGTGGACTCATCGTTCATGTGTCCTGGATAAGATTCCTCAATGATGTACATGTTGGGTCAGTAAATAAAAAAGAAAAATACTATAAAATTAATAATATAATGCCATAAAATAACTACACTAACCTATTGGTTTAGTTTCTTTGTCCTTGTTTTATTTATTAAATTCACAACAAATCAGTTAGTTATTACTTAATTAGCATAAAAAATAGATCAATGGTATTAAAAAGTCTAGTAATATATAATGTCATAAAAATTATTAATAAGATTTAACTGATAATTAGAAAGATTTAAATACTAATTGTTAATCTTAAAATTAATGATTGTTAATCATTAATCACCAACCATTAATATTATTATGTTTGGAAGATACTACTAGCCAGTAATAATACAAAAATTAATTACTAATAATTAACATTTATTCATATAGAGAGGGAGGGGAGAGAGAGCAGAGTGAGAACAAAAAGTTCCAGTTCTAGTTTCAATTTATGGTCCAGTAAAAAAAAAAAATCTAGAACACTTTTAGAGGATGGAACATTCTCTTTTCTATGTAGGGGAACTACAAAATGGAACATTTTTGTTCTAGTTACAATTCCAATTTCAATCATGGCTAACACTTACCGGGGTTGATCAACTAGAACTTTTAACACTGGAATATTTTGTGGAATAATTTTTAAGATGCAAGTCAATTGAAACTTTTAACTAGAACTAAAACTAGAATTTCTTGTAGGTGTTAGTCAACTGAAACTTTCAGTTGAAACTGAAACTGAAACTTTTTTAATTGTTAGTCATAATTAGAAGTAGAAGGGGAACTGGAACAAAAAATATTCTATTTTTTGGTCTTTAATGCTCTGATCCCACTGGTACGGAGACGTTACTGTGACGTATATACGCAGGGCGGAAATACCCTCACGTATATACGCTAAGCATCAATACAGGTAAGAATCAGAGTACGGAAGCACAGTGACAATATACATCCCAACAATAATAACACAAGTACACAGTTATCATAGAGCATGATACAATAAATTAAGAATGTGAGATCACCAAGAAGTACAAAAACAGGATGTACAATGTGAAATACGGGAAAGTACTCACAAGTAGTAAGATGAGAATCTCGCGAGCCGATCAAGGGGAGGCTGGAAGAAAGAGGGTTCGGACAGGCAATCGCTAATCTACGCTTCTGCTACGCACTCTGATTAACTATAGCAAGGCCGCCACAGTCCAGACTCCAGGATCTGAACATGAGGATCCAGGGTTGCCAGAAAGCAACCTAGCGAGTACATATGATAAAGCCAGTTGGCGCGCTCAGGCATTCACACGTGTACATGATCAAGTGATGTGGTTCAGGCATACAGGTACATGCAATAATAAGTAACATAAAGGAAATTAAAGGAACGACAACAAATACGAAATCACGTAAATACATGTATATCAATAAATCTGAATCGAAAAACATGCATAGAAAACAGTATGGAAACTCAAAATAAGCAAGTCAAGTAATTCAACACAGTAACATGGATGTCATATGTAAGTGGCGAGCAGGATAATGTAACGGGTCACCGGTCTCACAAGTATAGATCAAGTATGTTGCTAGTCAGATGTCAGAAGCATGTTATTATTAATTATTAAGACTCATTCAATTTGTTTGTTTGGGTATGTCCTATACCATATACCTCCGCATACAAGTCGAGCGAGGCTAGTTATTAAAAACTAATGGGGATCGACGAACCATGTTTAGAATTGGTCCCGTGCATGCCCGGGACAACGGTCCAGGAGTATCCGGTACCGAGCCGGAACGTACCGCTAGGTACCGGGATTTACTATATGCCCGTAGCACTTAGTATACGCCCAAACAGGAATAGGGTGTCATCGCTCCCATAGGGATATACCCCGGGGCTTATGGCACACCCGCAGGCAGGCAGGGGAGTTAGGGTGCCAGTACACCCCACGAAAACACCTGGTGGCCTCCAGGTCGAATCTCAGGAATTAGTTGTACAACATTTGTATGGCCACCATAAACACAGAAGCTATATCGGTACCCATCAGTTTTCTCCGTCCCGGTGTAAGTTGTTCACTTATTACAGATTGTCCGGTGATAATGTCCACATGGTATTCACAGTAATCCAATATCCGTAATTATCCAATTACGAGGATCAACAGGAGCATAATATCAGGAGCATAATGTCAGGAGTCTCCCTATTACAGGGGTTCAGGAATACAGGAGTTCAGGAGCACAGGAGTTCAGGAGTACCAGATGTCTGGTAACAGTATAATAATCATGCCAAGTCCCCGTAAAAGTGATAATCATGAATAGACATTATAATATAGGTGTAATAGTAATCCAGTCAGGTGTCACAACATCAGGTCAAGTGTACTAGTGCAATGTGAAAGCATGTCAAGTGAGTGATAGCATGTCAATTGTCAAGTGTCATATATCAGTGTCAGGTATCAGGTGTCGAGGGATAACATGTCAAGTACCGGTGTCAGATATCAAGTATCAGGGATCAGGTATCAAGTATAATGTTATGCCCCGCTTCCCAAAATACGTGGAAACGGAGTCGCGACGAGAGTCGGTGACGTATATACGCGAGAAAAATACCCCACGCATACACGCTAAGCCTAAAGTGACCTGAACAAGTTATAAATCTAAACCATAATATATCAACGATCACTGCAATATCACATATAAGCACCCATGCATGATATCATATAAAAGGACTGGAAGAAGACGGAATCTGATATACATAAAATCAAAAAAAGTATAGAAATAGGAATAATAAGAGGCAAGAATACCATAATCAAAGAGAGAAACTCCAATCTCCTCGCGAAGCGTACGATCACACGAACACTTGAATAATATAAGAAGATGTCCAATACCCTGGACGTGCGAATCCAGGGTCGTCAGAAGTGACCTAATGAATGTGTGTAAAGAGAAAGGTGCTCGTGCATAACACAACATATGCAATGAAAACATGATAACTGAAATGAAGGATAATAAGATAATCAAGAACAAGATATAAATGATATATAAATGATCTTATGACAAAAGGAAACAACTAATGTCAAAATGCGTAGCCTAACATATATCACTAGTCTGGTATACAAATCTGATCATGTGTACAAACATATGTCTATCATAGCTTATCTATAAGTACAATCAGGTGATTACGGTCAGTCACAATACATTATAACAGTTCATTATCATTTATTATGTCAGCGAACACCAATTGCCACCTGTAATAGACGCATCCCATACTACGCCTACTACATGTGTCAATCAGGGTCCTAAGTTATTGAAACTGATTGGTTAGAGATATTATCCATACTTTAGGTGGGTTCCGTACATAACCGGAACCACGGTCTCAGTTTCCTGGCGCTGAACCAGGCCGTACCGCTAGGTACTCAGTAACAGTAACAGTAATCTCACTGTGAAAACAGTGAAACAATAACAGTACAGATGGGATGTCAGTTATCCCCCAGGACCCTGCAATGGAGCCCTCAGTCGGCTGCGCAACCTGTATCCTAGGTCCACCCAAAATACAGACGCTGTCTCCTCCATCAATTTCTTCAATCCTGGTGTAAGTTGTTCAATTACTTTATTATTGAATTCAGTAAAAACAATCGATACTTATGTTACCTATAACACTGGGACGATGCGGTGACAGTAACGATAACAGTACAGTAACAGTTAATCAGTAATCGTATACACGGTGAACAATATCAGTAACAGTAAACGGTAACAGTAACCGTGTATACGATGAACAATAGGACTGTACAGGGTATTACGGTCAAACAATCTTTTCCCAGTAACTTTCAGTAACATGCATTCATACAATAACAAGACTAGATACTGCTCAATGGATAGTCCCATCTATAATTAATCAATATCTCGTCTATCTGTACTAAAGTGATATCAGTAACTAGTCCATTAACTCAAAGTCTCAAAATCAATCACCGTGAATATCAACATTGAACCCAAGTTCAAGTATCCGATACAGTAATCACCATCTTAATGAATCGGCAATTAGTCCTCTCATCGATACCAATCTGTTCTAATCCTATAACCACCGGTAACTGAGATCAAATAATAACTGTTATCAAACTCCAAGATATATATATAATGTGATTACCGATATTAATAAAATCACTCGTACTGTAACTCTATCTCTACAACTGAATAACTGCAATCACTAGGAATAACTGCAAATCACCGATATATTCAGGTCCCAACCTATAAAATACATAATTATCTATATTTAACCAATCATCACTATCTAATATGATTAAGATCATCATGTATTCTCACTTCTATTAAGCTCAATCACAAGATTTAGAAAACCTAATTAACTAATTAATTATGTTCATACACGCACTAGCTCAGGTTAATCCAATCTACGCTTACTCCCCAACCCAAGATCAAGTCCATCATCATCGAGGCCACTAATCAAATCCATCAATTTCAGGTCAACTCCAAATCTAACTATGTCAATGCCAATCCAAGTATCGGTAGGTCAATCTATCGGTTAAAGCAACGTCATATCTAATACTTTCTCAATATCCACAGAAGTTCTAATCTGAAATAAGCACCAACAATTACCGACAAACAGTATGCATAAGATTGGTCCTCTATCCTCAAATATGAAGTAGGTCAATTGATCAATAGATCGAATAAAGTCACAGTATAAGATATGCCTCAACTAGTCCTGAATCAATAGTGGTAAATAGCTACACATGAAATGACGCTAATAAATACTCTGATCAACAAATAAATAAGGTGAATGTTCGCTCATGTCTCATAAAGTGATACAGGTAATCATATTGGTAAAATACATCAAATAGTCACATGAAATGATAAAAGTAAAACACAAATACATGTAACAACGAAAAGTAAGGAATTTAGGTAAAAGCAAACACTCACATAAAATAATATCAAAATACTCAATAAGAAAGCAAAGAACATTCACCTAGACTTATCACGAGTTCGATAACCAATTCGAAGAATCTACATTAAATACATATGAATTTTTACATAAGATATCAAATTTACATTTATTGAATTTTACATAGGATATCTTATTTGATGTTATTCAGTATTTTAAATTAAATATGGATGGTCCAGGTCTTAAAATAAGGTTGTAGGATGATACACTAAGTTTATAATATTATTTATATTTTATTTACTGATTTTTGTGGGGTTTAAATGATTAAAACATGCAATTTTCTTAACGGGTCTGAATGTTGAAGTAGCGTGTTTCTCCTTAGAAAGCAGTGTTTCAATCCAATATGATTTGCAATTAACCCCAAAATTTTTCAATAGATGCTAGGGGTTATCTAGATATTTATCCCTATTTTTATTTATTTTTTTCAAATTTTTATCTAGCTAAAAATAATTGTTTTCCAATAAGTTAACGGGTCTGTTTTGTATTTGGGTCGGGTTAAATAGATTAGAATTCATAACATCTGGGCTGAACTAAAACTGGGCAATCTAAAAATGGGCTTCAGAATTAACTCCTCCCCCTTTTATTTTTTTTCTGTTTTAGTTTTCTGGTTTCTGGCCTGGCCCAATGAGCCTAGCCCAATTCCTTTTTTGTTTCTTTTTCTCTTTTTTTTTCTTTTTGTTTGGGCTGGGCCAATGACAGCCCAGTTCCAATTTTCTTTTCTTTTTTTTTGTGGGCTGGGTCAGTGGCGGCCCAGCCTTCTTTTTTCTTTCTTTTTTTTGTTTTGTTTTGGACTTGGCCCAGTGGCAGCCCAGGCCACTAGGCCTGGTCAATTCGGGTGCGGGTCTGCACCCGGGTCGGGTGCAGACTCGGCTGCACAGACCCGGCTAGGTCTGTGCAGCGCCTGCTGCTCTCGGCCTTTTGGCCGAGAGCAGTTTAACTTTTTTTTTTAATTTCTTTTGTTTCAGTTTAAAATTGAATTTCTTTTTTTTTTAAATTTTCTGTAATCTAATTAAGTTAATAATAAATTACTTTTATATGTCTTACTTAAACAAAGGTGATGTTCTAGATGAAGAAGAGATTCCTGAAAGGGGAGATCTTTAATTTAATTAGAATTTTTAATTCATAAAAATTTGGTTTATTTATATTATTGGATAAAATTTCTTTTGTTTCACAAAAGAAGGGATTTTAAATCATGATATGTTATTAATCTTAATTCATGTAAATTTACATATTAGGGAGATCTAGGTTTCATAACAAGAATAGAATTTTAATCATGCTACTTCAATTAAATATTTTACTTCTTAACAATTGAATTTTTTACTTACTTGGATTGATGATTCCTTAGCTTGCTCCTCACGATCAATTCCAAGGAGAGGTGGAGGGAGGAGGAAGAAGAATGTTGGGTTTGAATTTTTTGACTGTCGTTCTTTCTTCTTTTCTTAGAAGCAGGAGAGAGTTACGTCAGAGTTATGTTAATAAAAGATGAAAAGATTTTAAGGTACGTAGATTTCAACAGAAGAGATAGGTAGTTAAGATAAAGATCCATCGAGATCTCAAGAGATCTTTCAGTTGAAATTGAAACTTAGATTTGGCTTTAGGTTGTTTAAATAATTTAGATCTCCTACTTAACCACATGCTAATGTGGCATTATAGTTTAGGTATTAAGATTTGGTAAAAGGACAAGGGTTCAAAACTTGGAATATATAATTAAAGCACATATTTATTTATTATTATTATTACTATATTTTGTTTAACCAATTTATTTATTTATCTATTTTATTTTACTTTATTTTTGGGTATGAGTTAATGGGTTATGGTTTATTAGATAATTTGATTATGGGTTGGAAAAGACGATCAACTAGGAATAATACCAACAGTAACATAATAATAATAATAGTAATGCTAATAAAAATTTATAAAATATAATACATACATATACTTGTATAAATGCAAATAAAAAACATATACACTTAATATGTATGCACATATATTTATACACATGTATAAAATAAATTAATCAATAATAATAACTAATTCTACATAAAATTAATAAAAGTAAAAATGCAGTATTATTAGTTAGGGGATATTACATATAACATATCAGTGTGTCATGCAACAAACACTAGAGTAGCAGTTACTAAACATGAATTGACGATAACAAATCACTCGCATATCATATATCAACTTGCATAATGATGAATCATGTATTAAAAAGCAGGATAACAATTATTAGTCATGTAATGATGGTAACAAAACATTCGCATATCAATATATCATGTAATAGACGTTAAAATAGCAATCACTAGGTATGAAACGATGATAGCAAAGCATGAAGCAACACAAGAAAAATACTCGCCTAAAATCACTGAAAAATGCCGTAAAATCTCGGAACACCATAAACACGTACATGTCACTAATTCATATATTAAAATATACATATATATTAATTAATTTTAATTTATTGAGAGAAAGAGAATGAGAGAGAGGAGATAGAGAAGAATTAGCTAGAGAGAGAAGGAGGCTAAGAGAGGGGGAATTATGTTTGGAAATGAAGGGGGTAATTAGGGAATGAAGGAGAGGGTAAATAAGGGAAATAAGACACAGGGGGAAAAATAGGAAAGAAGGAAAAGAAAGAAAGAAGAAAAGAAAGAAAGAAAGAAGAAAAGAAAGAAAGGAAAGAAAGAAGAAAATAATAGAAGGGGGAGGGACTTGGCCGGCCGGTAGCTCTGGCCGCCGCCGCCGCCACTGGAGGGGCAGCGCGCGGCCGGAGGGGAGGAAGGGTGGTGGAGTTTGGATTTAGTGTTTGTTGATGTTGTTGTCGTGGTTGTTGGTGGTTGTTGGAGATGGTGGTTGTTGTGGTGGTGGTGTTGGAGAGTTGGAGGAGGAGAAGGAGATGGTGGCTGGGTTGTGGAAGTGAAGGAATTGATAGTGGATTGATGGTGGATTGAAGAAGAAGATGAAGGTGATGGTGATAGATTTGGGGGAAATTGGAGGAGGAGTGGAAATTAAAGAGGAGGAAAGTGGAGGAGAGAAGAGGGGAGCTTGGAGGGAGGGTGACCGACCCTAGGTGGTGGTGGTGGTGGCCGACCATGGTGGAAGAAAGGGAAGAAGGTGATGGTGGTGAATGGTGATGAAGATGGTGATGTGGAAGTTGGTGTTGTAGTTGGAGATGGAAGGTGACGAAGAAGGAGAAGAGGAAAGTTCCTTGGGTGGGTGGTTGGTGGAGGAGATGGTCGGAGGGGAGGCCGGTGGCGGGTCTGGTGTTGGCTGGCGGTCATGGGGAAGGAATAAGAGTGGAGTTGATGGAAGAGAAGGAGAGGGAGAAAAGGAGATGGAGAGAATGAGAAGAAAGAAAAAAAAAAGGAAAAAGAAGGAAAGAGAAAGGGAGAGGGAGAGTATGGTAGAGATGGGGGGAATGGGCTGCTACTACCGCAGTGGGCAGAGCATGAGGGAGGACGGGGGCAGGTAGGGGAGAAAGAAAGAGAAAAGAAAAAAAAGAAAATATTATTTTAATGCGGGTAAAAATTGACTGTTTCAGAATCACTCTGAAAAATTCTCAAAAATAAAAAATATTATTTTAAGATGTCTGACGAAATCGGATTTGAGAAATTCAATCTAGTTTTCAAATTAAAAATCTTGAAATTTTTCAGCAATACTAGTCGACACCAAAACTGTTGGATTTTCGATAAATTCAGAAAAATCTCAAAAAATGCATTTAGTTAGAAATAAGATTTTAAGAAATAATGCGAAAGCTGTTTCTAAAAATTCAACTCCATTTGAAAACTAAAAATCTGGGAACCGGTCAGCGATATCAATCGACATGGTTTTGAAGATTTTGCAAATTAATTCTGAAAAATTTCAGAAAATCATGAAAAATCTAAAATATTAGAAAATGATGTTTGAAACTGAAACCGGTCAAATCTGACTATCGTAAAGACCAAATCGAGTAATACACTAGGATCGGGTCCCCAGTTCAGACTAGGACTGACTCCGAGTCCACGAATCCTGATCCAATACAAAACAATCAGAAAAATAATCATAAACAAAAATAAATACAAAACTAAATCAAAAAATATGATCAAAAAATTAGAATACATATTTAAGTAAGTATTTTGGGAACGGGGTATTACATGGTCTGCCATGTAAAAAAGAGAAAGTTCCCCCAACCAAAAAAATTATAGCTTTTCCATGAAAAACATCAATTGGACTGGAACTTTTTCTCTCTCCTCCCCTATCTCTATGGGTCATTTAATAACTAATAATTGTTAATTGAGAGTAACTATTTTTTATTAGTGACTAATATTAATAAGGGTTATTTAGATATATACCCCCAAATTTTTGATATTAGAAAAGGTGGTAAACTTTAAGTTCTAGAAGATTTCGAGGGTAAATTTCTAATATAAAAAGTTAGGTTGGTAAATTTAGAAGTACTAAAGATTTGGAGGATAAATATCTAAATAACCCTATTAATGATTATCTTCCAAATATTTTAATTAATTATTACAGTGTGTAAGGGTATTCTTATATTTTCTTATGTATTCCTCATCTATATAAAAAGAGACAACCCCAATTCAGGGTTAAGACGTTTATTCTCAAAACTTCACATGGTATCAGAGCAATCCCAAGTGGTTGTCACATCTTCTCTCGCCTTCAATCTTCTCCATAATCGTTTTCTTCTCCTTTCAAATTGTTTCCTTCTGTACATCTTTTATCTTTTTCCCATCTTCAACAAAGAAAATAAATTGTTCACTTTTCATCGTGAACAGTAACCGGGGTTACCATTCATGGTGAACAATAAACGTGATATTATTCATCGTGAACAGTAACCTTAGCTGGTCACCTCTGTTATCCAAAAAAAAAGTCCTAGTTGACCACTTCTCCACCACCAAACAATCCCCCTGCCTCCTCTTCAACATTAAAAAAAAAAATTAATCGCCTTCGAGTTCCAAAACTCTAAAATTTAGATGTTTTCATAATCCAAAACCATAGTCGTCGGCAATTGTTACCTCTTCTACTGCCTTTCGCCCTCAAGTGTTGTTGTTGACTAATTAGATAGTGTTGCCGGCTACTGGTATCGTTGTTGCTGATTTCTTCTATTGGCGATTGATTGATTTTAGCACCAATATTATTGTAGTGCTATCTTCATCCACTTCTACTGAGTTCAAGGATCTCTCAAAATCTCTCTTGTTGAGTATGAGAATCTTAAAATCTTCACTTCTACTGAATTTGAGGATCTCTCAAAACCCCTCATAGTAAGTTTGAGAATCTCAAAAATCTCCTCTTTTACTGAATTTGGAAGTCTCTAAAATCCTAATTCTATTCAAGGAAATGATTACGACCTTTCATGCAATATGTATTCAAATGTTTGGTTCAACTCAGATTCAGTTCACTTCAGTTTGCAGATTCGGTAGCAACACAGTAATCAGCAGATTGGCAACAACATTAGGAATCTAATATTTGTTTTTTGATATTTATTTTTTCTCAGAATTTTTTGTTTAGAAAACTTTGAATTTTTGTTTAAAGGGATGTTTGGATTCAAGAAAGTAGGCGGAAGTGAGGAAGTGGGAAGTAGGGTTTTTTCCTTTTGGAAAATGTGAATTTATGTGTATCCTTTTCAGTGTTTGGTTGGTAGTTGGGAAGCAGAAATGGAAAAGTATATTGTGTTTTTCGGTGTTTGGTTAGTAATGTGAAAGTGAAAGTAGAGAAGTTGACCGTAAAGTAATATTAAAATAAATATTAATTAAAAAATTGGACTGTAATTAGAGTGCAAGTGAGATTTACATGACTACAAAATTAACGATTCTGAGTTATAACGTATTACAAATGAGATTATATAACTATAAAATTAACTGTAGCGCCTTAGAAGTAAGGAAATGGTTGTTTAAAAGGGAAAAGAGAAAAGAAAAGAGTTTTCTCATTTTTCTTTTCTAGTGTTTGGATGGACAGTGAAGTGAGAAATGACACTTCTCTACTTTCTCACTTCCGCTCACTTCCTTGAATCCAAACAACCCTTAAGAAAACTTTGTTTAGAAGATGTTTTACAAGTTTTGTAACAAATTGAACATGATTGATATCTATACCCCAGCTTGAGGGGCATTAGAGTGTGTAAGGGTATTTTTATATTCTCTTATGTATTCCTCATCCATATAAAAGAGAGGTAACCACAATTTAAGGTTGAATCATCTATTCTCATAACCTAACATGATATCAAAGCAAACCCAAGTGGCAATCACACTTCTCTCGCCTTCAATCTCTCCACAATTGTTTTTTTCTCTTTTGCAAATCGTTTTCTTCTGTTCATCTTTTATCTTTTTTCCCATCAACAAACAAAAAAGTTGTTCACTGTTCATCGTGAACAGTAACCACAGTTACTATACATGAACAATAAACATGATATTATTCATCGTGAACATTACCTGTGAAGAACAGTAACCCTAGCTGGTCACCTCCGCTATTCAAAAAAAAAGTCCTAGCTAGCCATTTCTCCATCACCAAACAATCCCCCTAACTTCTCTTCAACATCAAAAAACAAAACACTAACCGCTTTTGAGTTTCAAAACTCTGCAATCTAGATGTTTTCATATTCCAAAACCCTAGTTATCATAAATTGTTGCTTCTTCTACTGCCTTTCGCCCTCATGTGTTGTTGTTGACTATCAAATAGTTTTGTCGACTACTTGTATTGTTGTATCACCTGGGATTTCATCAACGGGATGTTAAAAGGGTGAAGTACAAGATGTATAAATTTTGGAGGAAAATTGGGCATGAACATGTCAAATATAACGGATGAGGGATTCAAACAGTTTATATAAAATGGGTACCTAATAGATGAAATCACCTAGGGGGGTGAATAGGTGACTAGCTAATCTAATGGTCAATAATGCGAAATTAAAACTAATTAATGCAAACTAAAAACTTCTTAAACTAAACACCACGTATAACACAAGAGTGTAGCCGGATTCCCCGTGAAGGGCTCTGGACTAACTCCTTAAAATTTCTCTAGATAAGAGTTGAGGTGCCGCGTTGGCTCTCTTGGTTGAATACAAGTGTTAGCAAACAATCCCCAAGCATATAACAATTAAGCACACAATGTATATCAAGCATATAAAGATAAACACAATAATAAGAATGCAAGATATAAACAAGTAAGAGATAGAGTGAGAGCAATCGCAAATACGGGAGATTTGTTTCGAGGTTCGAGCACACTTGCTCTACGTCCCCGCCTTCAACACTATGAAGGATTTTCACTAAAATCGATCCCACCGGATCACTTGGTGCCGCAACACCTACAAGCTTTTTGGACTCTCTAGTCACTCTCTTGTTCCCGCAAGAACACACCGCAAGCCCACTAGCTCGCCGAGGCCGCACCTCAAACACCGAGTTCCCATTAGAACCCGAAACAATGCGAACACACACGTCCACCTCCTCAAAGCAAGGATGAAGTCTTTTGGTGATCACAACACTTTGATCACCTAAAAATAATCTCACAACAACACTCCTATAGGATGAATATATCAATGGATGGCTCAAGTGTTTGTGAGAAAAACAAGGATGGAATGTGTGGAGGAAAACACAAGAAATCACTTTGAAAATACTCTTGATAAACTCCCCTTTTAGTTAGAAATATTTGCTCTCAAATAAGTGGAGAAAAACCTCTTAATAGAGTAGGAAAAACTGGCTCAAAACCCACTTGAAAATCTTAGCTCAAACAGCCCCACAAAGCCTCCCTTTTATAGGGATAGAAAAACTAGCCGTTGGGACAATTTTTCATCCCTGACGGTTGTCGGTCGACCGGCCCGGTCGACCGCCAACAGTCAGATTTCTGACCGTTGGAGCTTCGGTCGACCGGCCGGTCGACCGTGGCCTGGATACAGAGAGCAGGCTCTCTGTCCGGTCGACCGCCCGGTCGACCGGGCCTTTCCAGAGAGCAGAGCTCTCTGGACGGTGGACCAGCCCTCTAGCCAGACTGGCGTGCACGTTTGTGCACGTCGGTCGACCGAGTCGGTCGACCGACTCCTAGCTCGGTCGACCGGTCCGGTCGACCGGCAGAAGCCAGGACAGGTTATTATGGGAATTAAAACGTTGACTTTTTATCTAAAATAAAATCCCATAAAATCACGAAAAATCTACAAAAATAGGTTCAGTATTATACTATGATAAACAAACATGTTTGAGCAAAATCAAGACATGTTACAAACAATTTGAATTTTTTTTGTAACTTAGAAATTTTGGCTAAAAACAAAAACCGTATTTTTTCAAAATAGATTTTTCTAAAACTTCTCCAAATATAAAAACAAGATATTTAAAACACTTTTATAAAGCATGGTGTGCATGGATATGATCCACTACACATAAAAGATGAAATATCTATGTTTTTGACAATAAGCACTAAACATGGTTTTGGTTAAAACATATATACTTTGAATTCCAAAACCCAAACCGGTGTTTTTCCAAAAGAAAACTCTTTTGTATTTTTCCAAAATAAAAATTCTTTTATAAAAACACATCTAAATCAAGAGTGTGTGTGTGTATGGTATACTTGAGCAATCCACCAACTATTCTATCCTTTACATTTTAATCTAAAACAAAATCTTAATAAAAACAAACCTAGACACAAGTCTTGATCTTGAAGGTCTTCACGTGAAGTCTTCTTCTCCTCTTGACTTGGTCCAAACTTGATCCAAAGAGCTAGACTCCTCTTGAGTACTTGATGTTGTCTTGATGCACAAGCTCTTGAATCAAACCGTGCTACCTCCAAAACTTGACTTTAAATCCTTTGTTGAAGCTAAACACCAACTAAGATCTTGATCATAAATCTGAGACTAAATAAACACAAGATCATTAGTACTATAACTACATGAGTTGATCATCATCAAAACTAGAGTGATGGGCCTTTAGGCCAACAATCTCCCCCTTTTTGATGATGACAAAACTCATGGAGTTATATATGCATGGATTAAAGTAAAGCTTCAAGGAAGCTCCCCCTTAACTCATGCATCACAATAAATAATAATATATGCAATGAAAGCTCATAAACATGTATGCAAATATAAGGAGATAAACATGCATAAACAAGCATGAAACACATCAATTCTTTTTCTCCTATTTACAAAACAAAACAATATGCATAAACTAAAATTCTTTTCCAAAACATGCATATATACTCAAATACTTCTCCCCTTTTTTGTCAATCATCAACAAAGGGGTTAAAGTAAAAACAAAACAATGTTCTCCCCCTTTTTGTCAAAAACAAAAATCAACAAAGGGGTGAAATCAAATCAATCAATAAAAAAGTTATATGCGATATACATTCATGAAGAGGAAGACGCTAAGTTAACTTCCCTACATATATGCATTACACGAAGAAGGGATGACAAGCCCTGACTCACATAACGCATAATATGCAATGCATAAGAGGATATGTGAAGCTCCCCTTACACACGTGTACCGCATAAAGAAGAGTTGTCAAGCTCCTCAATATAAGATACACTCAACATGAACCTATATGTAGAAGAGATGTTAAGCTCCCCTTGCATATAGGCAATACACATCAAAACAATTTTTTTAAAATTTCTAATTAAAACAAAAATTTAAATTTTCTCAATAAAACAAAATTTTGAGATATCTTAGTAAATCAAATTTTAAGATACCAATTGTAAATAAACATTACAAATTTTGAATTTTAAACCAAAAATAGAAACATATTGATACCAATTGAACTATATGGATACCAATTGAAATCAATAGATACCAATTGAAGATTATTGCACATTTTTGATATCAATAAAAATATCAATTTTAAAAATAATGCATAAGCTTATTAAAGTATCAATTGAGATACCAATTGAAAATAAGGATTTGAATCAAGCTTAGCATAAACAAACTTTGTGCTTTAAACATGTAAACCAATTTTAAATCAAGCACAAACAAATCATATATATGTATGAAAAATGATAATACCAATAGAAATTGATATAATTTTAAATTGAAGGCATACATATATATAAACAAGATTATGAGTATACAAAATATATCAATTGTGATACCAAATGAAATTATGATACCAATTGAGATTAAGAAGTGAAATTAGTGTATAACTCATAAAAATCCACCCTTTTTATGCACAAGATAAAAGATTTTCAATAAAGCTTGTAAGGCATACACGCACATCCGTCCACCCATAAGGGGGTTGGTAGGAGTTTTCAAAAACTAGGTTTGAAAATATATTATTTTGAAAAATACTACCAAATGAAGAATAAATAACTATTTTAAGTAATTTTTGAAAAACTAGTTAAAGATCTTTCAAACATGAAATCAAATAATATGTATATCATGAAACATACTAAATACATAGGAGTTGTCACTCAAGATCTATAAAGCTCATAAAGACTCATGAAAACATAGTCATGAGAAAACAAATTAAATATGAGTGTATAAACAACATGTGAATAGCATATTCATGAAAATTAGTCAATAAAGCTCAAAACAAACATGAATATCATTTTATCAAACAAATCATGAAAATTCATTTTTCATATAAAGATGAAAATCATAAAAATTCATTTTTCATATAAAAAACAAACTTATAGGTATATGTATGTTTTTATCCAAAACTAATAATATGCATACATATCCCAAACATAAAAAGAGTTTATGATATGATTTGCATGAGGGCAAGAGACTCAAGAGACATACATGTATATTTATCAGATTTGAATACAAACTACATATACATGAAGTAAAACATGAAAATAGGCAAAACAAGTGTAAATGAGAAAATCATCAAAACTAGGCTATACATGTGCATATAGTGAGTACAAATGAACACTGAAGTGCAAACATATATGAATTAATTTGCTGCTCACTACTTGTACACGTATATACACAAGTTTTGACAAATACTACATCTAACCATGTTTTTACCACATGAAGCACAAAATAAATAAAACATGAACATGCCTATAAATATCATATATAAAAAAAAGCATGTAAATAAAATAGGAGTTTAGAGATAGTTACCAAACCAAATAACTATGCTCTAATTCTCCAAAACATGGTGGTCGTCCCACCAAACCTCCTTGATAGCGGTGCATCAAATGTGTGTCCATCAAGTCTATGAGCATCCACCACCAAGGCACCATTTCTCTCACGTTTTGTGAGAGCCCGCACCTACATCAAAAACACACGGTGGGGATTTTGGTACCCATTTTCTTTTGGGTCCATGGGGGTTAGCATCTAATGGAACCCAAACATTTTTCTTAGCAAAATTAATATGATGTATCTTATCAAAACAAAACTTTGCTAAATGGCCTTTGCGGCCGCAATGTGTACACTTGTACACTCTACTATGCATATGTGAATGAGTATGATCATGGCGTGCAAAGTGTGCATATGCATGATGAGGGTGATGTGCATGAACATATGGAGTTTGTTTCTTTGAAAACAAGGACTCCAATCTAGAATGGTTAAAAGCACATTTGCTCAAAGTTGAGCTTAAACAATCAATTTTATTTTTCAAAAATTTAATCTCATTTTGATTAATAGTGGCATGTAAAGCATGGTGAGAATGAGAATCATTTTTCTTATTCTTTTTAGAAACATTTTCTTTTTCTTTTTCTACAATTTTTCTTTTTAAAGAAGTGTTTTCATGCAAAGCAACTTCCTTTTATTTTTTCACCAAAACAAATTTATTTTTCAAAGAAGTATTTCCTTCACAAAGATCATTTAATTTAGAAAGTAAGGAAATATTTTCATTCTTCAAAATTTCATTTTCTTTTTCAATGCATGCAACTTTATTTTTAAAAGAATCATTTTCTTTTAACATGCAATCAAATTTATTTTTCATTTTCTTGTTATCCTTTTTAAGCATTTCATATTTTTCTAGAAGTTGTTGACAAAAAGATTTAAGCTCATCATAAGTCATATCAACATCTTCTTCTACCTCGGATTCGGTAGTTACCTCAAGGGCGTTATCCCCTTGGACCATGTAGCACACATTGGAAGCTTCACTTCCAACATCCGAGTCGCTCCCCGCATAATATTGCTCATTTTTGCCAAGGGAGATGATTGTTGGCCCAAAGGCCCATCACTCTAGTTTTGATGATGATCAACTCATGTAGTTATTATACTAATGATCTTGTGTTTAATTAGTGACAGATTTGTTATCAAGATCTTAGTAGGTGTGGAGCTTCAACAAAGGATTAAAGTCAAGTTTTGGAGCTTACACTGGTTTGATTCAAGAGCTTGTGCATAAAGATCACATCAAGTACTCAAGAGGATCGAGCTCGTTGGATTGCATTTGGACCAAGTCAAGATGATGAGAAGACTTCAAGGGAAGACTTCAAAATCAAGACTTGTGTCTAGGTATAAGATTTTGTTTTAGTTAAAATATAAAGGAAAGAGTAGTTGGTGGATTGCTCAAGTACATTTACACACACACACACACACACACACACACACTCCTGATAGTTTTGTTTTTACAAAAGATTTTTACTTTGGAAAAATACTTTTTGATTTTTGGAATTCACATATGCATGTCTTTTATCCAAACCAAGTTTAGAGCTTAATGTCAAAAACATAGATATCTTATTTGTGTAGTGGATAATATCCATACACACTATGCTTTAATGAATCCAAAATATCTTGTTTTTGTATCATGAAGAAGTTTATGGAAAATAAGTTTTTAGAAAAATACAAGTTTTCAATTGAGCCAATATTTCCATATTACAAAAATAGTCCAAATCCTTTTTAACATGCCTTGATTTTGTGCAAGCATGTTTGTTTATCAAAGTATATTGGTAAAACTATTTTTGTAGATTTTTAAAGTATTTTATGGGATTTTATTTCAATAAAAAGACTAAGTTTTAAATCCCTTATCAGATTTCTGTTTCAGGCTTCAGCCAAGTCGACTAGTCGACCTACCAAGTCGACTAGGGCTGAAGTCGGCCGACCGGCTCGGTCGACCGACGTGCACGCCTTGACCTGGCAGATAGCCGGTCTGCCGACCCAGTCGACCGGAACTGAGAGCAGTGCTCTCTGTTCTTTTGGGTCGACCGGGCGGTCGACCGGAGGCTCCAACGGTCGGATTCTTGACCGTTGGCGGTCGACCGACAGGTCTGACAGACCCCAACGGCTAGTTTTTGACAGCCTATAAATTTGGGGGTTTGGTCATTATTTTCACTAAGATTTGAGGAGAGCTTTCAAGCCAGTTTTTCTTATCCTTTCAAAAGGTTTTCTCCTTATATTTGAGAGCAAATATTTCCAATCAAAAGGAGAGTTTATCAAGAGTGATTAAAAGTGATTCTTTGATTTTTCCTCCACAATTTCCATCCTTGTTTTCTCACACACCCACTTGAGCTATCCATTACTATATCTACCTATAGGGTTTTGTTGTGAGAGTTTTTATTGGTGATCAAAGTGTTTAGATCACCAAGAGATCTTTTCTTGTTTCTTGAGGAGGCGGACGAGTGCGTTCGCGATTGTTTCGAGTTCGTGTGTGAACTCTTGTTTGAGGTGCGGCCTCGGCGAGCCGGTGGGCTTGCGGTGTGTACGGACTAGGGAGTCTGAGAGCTTGTAGGTGTTGCGGCACCGGGTGATCCATTGGGATCAATTATAGTGGAAATCCTTCGTGTGTCGAAGGCGGGAATGTAGAGTAAGGGTGCTCGAACCTCGAAACAAATCCCTTGTGTTTGCGATTGCTCACTCTCTCTCTCTCTTTGTCTCTTGTTTATATCTTGCATGCTATTACTTGTCTTATCTTTACATGCTTGATATATTGTGTGCTCATTGATATACTTGCTTGGGTTTGTTTGCTAACACTTGTATTCAACCAAGAGAGCCAACGCGGCACCTCAACCCATTCAAGGGGAATCTAGAGGAGTTTGTCTAGAGCCCTTCACGGGGAATTCGGCAACACTCTTGTGTTATACGTGGTGTTTAGTTTAAATAATTTGTTAAGGTTATAATTGCTTTTAGCTTCCGCATTATTTGGCATTAAGTGACCATTAGATTAGCCATCACCTATTCACCCCCCTCTAGGTGAACCTTCAATTGGTATCAGAGCTTGGTACTCTGATTTGGGTCTAACAACCTAGAATTAAAGATCCTCATTTTTAGGCTAATCACATTATTTGTACACACACCATGGACTTCATGTCACCACCCATGTTTGACATTCTTAACATCCATATATGGAAGGTGAAGATGTCCTTGTACCTCAAAGCCTTAGGCATTCATGTTTATCTTGCCACTACTAATAATGCATATTGTTTAAATGGTAAGAATTTTGAGGCTAATGCAAAAGCCCTTCATGCTTTAAAGTCAACCCTAAATGATGATTATTTATCTAGGGTTTCTAATGTTGAATCGGCTTTTGTAGTATGGAACATCATCACCTCCCTCGGCGAAAAGAATCTATATTATGCGGGGAGCGATTCGGACGTTGGAAGCAACACCTCCAACTTGTGCTATATGGTCCAAGGGGATAACCCCCTTGAAGTAACTACCGAATCCGAGATAGATGAAGATAATGACATGTCATATGATGAGCTTACTGCATTTTGTCAATTATTGCTTGAGAAATATGACATGATTAAGAAAGAAAATAAGAATTTGAAAAAGAATTTTGATTGCATGCTAAAAGAAAATGATTCATTTAGAAATAAGGTTGCATGCATTGAAAAAGAAAAGGATGATTTGAAAAATGAAAATATTTCCTTAATGTCTAAATTGAATGATTTATGTGAAGGAAATATGATTTTGAAAAATGAAATAATTTTGGTGGAAAAACAAAGGAAATTGTTTTTCAAGAAAACAACTCTTTGAAAAGAAAAATTTTTGAAAAAGAAAAAGAAAAAGAAAAGGTTTCTAAAAAGAAAAGGACTTTTGATCACGCTTTACATGCCACCACTTCTATTGATCAAAATGAAGTTAATTTTTTGAAAAAGAAAATGAATAATTTGAGTTCAACTTTGAACTCTTGTGCATTCAATCATTCTAAGTTGGAATCCTTGTTTCAAAAGAAACAAGCTCCACATGTTCATGCACATTCACATCATGCATATGCTTATGTTGTACATCACGATCATGCACATTCACATAAGCATCCTAAGGTGTACAAATGTACACATTGTGGCCGTAAAGGCCATCTAGCAAAATTTTGTTTTGACAAGTTGCATTCTTTAAATTTTGCTAATAAAAATTTTTGGGTTCCTTATAAAGCTAACCCCCAAGGACCCAAGAAAAAATGGGTACCAAAACCCTCACCCCATGTTTTTGATGTAGGTGAGGGATCTCTTAAGACGTGAGAGATTTGGTGCCTTGATGGTGGATGCAAATGAATATGATGGACACACTTATTGATGCATCGCTATCAAGGAGGTTTTGGTGGGAAAGACCACCATGTTTGGAGCTTTGGAGTTGGTAACAATCTCTAAACTCCAATTTTATTTATGTTCATGCTTGATTCATTCATAATATTTTGAGTATGTTCATGTTTTTCATTTGTTTTGTGCTTCATGTGGTAAATACTTGTTTAAATGTAGTTTTTATTAAAACTTGGATTTATACATGTACAAATAGTGAGTTACACGTGATTTATATATCTGCACTTCATGCTCATTTGTACTCACTATATGCACATATATAACATAGTTTTGATGATTCTTCCATTTATACATGGTTTGCCAAATTTTATGATTTTACTTCATGTATATGTATTTTTAATTCAAATCAAATAAATATACATGTATACCCGTGAGTCTCTTGCCTTCATGCAAATACATTTGATCGACTCTTTTATGTTTGGGATATATATGTGTATTGTTAGTTTTGGATAAATCATACATATACCATGAAGATTAGTGTGTTTTAATGAAAATTTTTTTTATTAAAAATGTGACTTATGATCTTTTTAAGCTTCAATGTCTATTTTCATGAAAATGCTATTTACATGACTTTTGAACACTCACACTTTATTTCTTTTGTCATGACCTTGATTCATGAACATATTTTTGAGCTTCATAGATCGAGTGTCAATTCTTGTATTTGGTATGATTCATGAAATACATATGCTTTGATTTCATGTTTTGAAAGATCTTTAACTAGTTTTTCAAAAATTATTTTAACTAGTTATTGTTCTTCATTTGGTAGTGATTTTCATGCTAAAATATTTTCAAATCTATTTTTGAAAACTCTACCCTTATTGGGAGGTTGGATGGGAGACCATGCCATGTATACCCTTCTTGAATATCTTTTAAACTTGTGCATGAATGGGTGGTAGATAATATGATGTATACACTTGATCATCATTGTTGTCTCAATTGGTATCATTGGACTCTTTCAATTGATATCAATTTTGACCTTTCTTGTATACTCATATATGTTTGTATGTATGTATGCTTTCAATTCTAAGAATATCAATTTCAATTGGTATACTCATTTCATACATATATATGATTTTCATGTGCTTAATTTTCAATTGGTTCACATTTTTTAAAGCACAAAGTTTATGATGAAAATAAAATTTATTTTTGGTCATTATGTTTACTATTGGTATCAATATGTTTTAACTTCATATTTGTTAAATTTCAATTGATATCAATATGATTTACAATAATGATTATTTTCATTTTGGTATCTTAAAATTTGTTTGTTTTACAAAAGCTCTGATACCTTTTTAAAAAAAATTAAAAAAAAATTTTGATTAAGAAAAATTAAATTTTTTTTTGAATTGTATTGCCTATATGCAAGGAGAGCTTAACATCTCTTCTACATATAGATTCATGTTGAGTGTATTGTATATTGAGAGAGCTTGACAACTCTTCTTTATGTGGTACACGTGTGTAGGGGGAGCTTCACATCTCCTCTTATGCATTACATATTATACGTTATGTGAATTAGGGCTTGTCATCCCTCTTTCATGTAATGTATATGTGTAGGGAAGTTACTTAACCGTCTTCCTCTTCATGAATGTATGTCGCATATAACCTTTTATTGATATGTTTGATTTGACCTCTTATTGATCTCTTTGTTTATGACAAAAAGGGGGAGAAAGATTTGATGATTTTGTTTTTACCTTAACTCCTTTGTTGATGATTGACAAAAAGGGGGAGAGGTATTTGCTATATATGCATGTTTTTTATAAAAGAATTTATGTTTATGCATATATGTTTTGTTTTGCAAATAGGAGAAAAAGATTTTGTGATTTTTGTTTTATGCTTGATTAGCATGTTTACTCCTACATTTGCATACATATTTATGTGCCTCATTACATATTTATTTTGTTTATTTGGTATGCATGAGTTAAGGGGGAGCTTCCTTGGAGCTTTACTTTAATCCATGCATATATAACTTCATGAGTTTTGTCATCATCAAAAAGGGGGAGATTTGTTGGCCCAAAGGCCCATCACTCTAGTTTTGATGATGATCAACTCATGTATTTATTATACTAACGATCTTGTGTTTAATTAGCGACAGATTTGTTATCAAGATCTTAGTAGGTGTGGAGCTTCAACAAAGGATTTAAAGTCAAGTTTTGGAGCTTACACCGGTTTGATTCAAGAGCTTGTGCATAAAGATCACATCACTCAAGAGGAGTCGAGCTCGTTGGATTGCATTTGGACCAAGTCAAGATGATGAGAAGACTTCAAGGGAAGACTTCAAGATCAAGACTTGTGTCTAGGTATAAGATTTAGTTTTTAGAAGATTTTGTTTTAGTTAAAATGTAAAGGATAGAGTAGTTGGTGGATTGCTCAAGTACATTTACACACACACTATCTTAATAGTTTTGTTTTTACAAAAGATTTTTACTTTGGAAAAATACTTTTTGTTTTTGGAATTCACATATGCATGTCTTTTATCCAAAACCAAGTTTAGAGCTTAATGTCAAAAACATAGATATCTTATTTGTGTAGTGGATCATATCTATACTCACTATGCTTTAATGAATTCAAAATATCTTGTTTTTGTATCATGAAGAAGTTTATGGAAAATAAGTTTTTAGAAAAATACAAGTTTTCAATTGAGCCAATATTTTCATATTACAAAAATAGTCCAAATCCTTTATAACATGCCTTGATTTTGTGCAAGCATGTTTGTTTATCAAAGTATATTTGTAAAACTATTTTTGTAAATTTTTAAAGTATTTTATGGGATTTTATTTCAATCAAAAAGACCAAGTTTTAAATCCCTTATCAGATTTCTGTTTCAGGCTTCAGCCAAGTCGACTAGTCGACCTACCAAGTCGACTAGGGCTGAAGTCGGCCGACCGGCTCGGTCGACCGACGTGCACGCCTTGACCTGGCAGATGGCCGGTCTGCCGACCCAGTCGACCGGAACTGAGAGCAGTGCTCTCTGTTCTTTTGGTCGACCGGGCGGTCGACCGGAGGCTCCAACGGTCGGATTCTTGACCGTTGGCGGTCGACCGGGCGGTCGACCGACAGGTCTGACAGACCCCAACGGCTAGTTTTTGACAGCCTATAAATTTGGGGGTTTGGTCATTATTTTCACCAAGATTTGAGGAGAGCTTTCAAGCCAGTTTTTCTTATCCTTTCAAAAGGTTTTCTCCACATATTTGAGAGCAAATATTTTCAATCAAAAGGAGAGTTTATCAAGAGTGATTAAAAGTGATTCTTTGAGTTTTTCTCCACAATTTCCATCCTTGTTTTCTCACACATCCACTTGAGCTATCCATTGCTATATCTACCTATAGGGTTTTGTTGTGAGAGTTTTTATTGGTGATCAAAGTGTTTAGATTACCAAGAGATCTTTTCTTGTTTCTTGAGGAGGCGGACGAGTGCGTTCGCGATTGTTTCGAGTTCGTGTGTGAACTCTTGTTTGAGGTGCGGCCTCGGCGAGCCGGTGGGCTTGCGGTGTGTACGGACTAGGGAGTCCGAGAGCTTGTAGGTGTTGCGGCACCGGGTGATCCATTGGGATCGATTATAGTGGAAATCTTTCGTGTGTCGAAGGCGGGGATGTAGAGCAAGGGTGCTCGAACCTCGAAACAAATCCCTTGTGTTTGCGATTGCTCACTCTCTCTCTCTCTTTGTCTCTTATTTATATCTTGCATGCTATTACTTGTCTTATCTTTACATGCTTGGTATATTGTGTGCTCATTGATATACTTGCTTGGGTTTGTTTGCTAACACTTGTATTCAACCAAGAGAGCCAACGCGGCACCTCAACCCATTCAAGGGGAATCTATAGTAGTTTGTCCAGCGCCCTTCACGGGGAATTCGGCAACACTATTGTGTTATACGTGGTGTTTAGTTTAAATAATTTGTTAAGGTCATAATTGCTTTTAGCTTCCGCATTATTTGGCATTAAGTGACCATTAGATTAGCCATCACCTATTCACCCCCCTCTAACTGAACCTTCAATGATGATGTTCCATACTACAAAAGCCGAATCAAGATTAGCAACCCTAGATAAATAAACATCATTTAGAGTAGATCTTAAAGCATGTAGGGATTTTGCATTAGCCTCAATATTTTTGCCATTTAAACAATAAGAATCTCTAGTGGTGGCAAAATAAACATGAATCCCTAAGGCTTTGAGGTACGAAGACATCTCAACCTTCCAAGTTTGGATGTTAAGAATGTCAAAGGTGGGAGGTGACATGAAATCCATGGTGTGTGTACAAATATTGTGATTAGCTAAAAAATGAGGATCTTTAACTCTAAGTTGTAAGACCCAAATCAAGAGCACGTGGCTCTGATACCAATTGAAATCACCTAGAGGGGGGTGAATAGGTGACTAGCTAATTTAATGGTCAATAATGCGGAATTAAAACTAATTAATGCAAACTAAAAACTTCTTAAACTAAACACCACGTATAATACAAGAGTGTAGCCGGATTCCCCGTGAAAAGCTCTGGACTAACTCCTCAAGATTCCTCTAGATAAGAGTTGAGGTGCCGCGTTGGCTCTCTTGGTTGAATACAAGTGTTAGCAAACAATCCCCAAGTATATAACAATTAAGCACACAATGTATATCAAGCATATAAAGATAAACACAATAATAAGCATGCAAGATATAAACAAGTAAGAGATAGAGTGAGAGCAATCGCAAACACGGGAGATTTGTTTCGAGGTTCGAGCACACTTGCTCTACGTCCCCGCCTTCAACACTATGAAGGATTTTCACTAAAATCGATCCCACCGGATCACTTGGTGCCGCAACACCTACAAGCTTTTTGGACTCTCTAGTCCCTCTCTTGTTCCTGCAAGAACACACCGCAAGCCCACTAGCTCGCTGAGGCCGCACCTCAAGCACCGAGTTCCCGCTAGAACCCGAAACAATGCGAACATACACGTCCGCCTCCTCAAAGCAAGGATGAAGTCTTTGGTGATCACAACACTTTGATCACCTAAAAACAATCTCACAACAACACTCATATAGGATGAAATATATCAATGGATGGCTCAAGTGTTTGTGAGAAAAATAAGGATGGAATGTGTGGAGAAAAACACAAGAAATTACTTTGAAAACACTCTTGATAAACTCCCCTTTTAGTTGAAAATATTTGCTTTCAAAAACCTCTTAATAGAGTAGGAAAAACTGGCTCAAAACCCACTTGAAAATCTTAGCTCAAACAGCCCCACAAAGCCTCCCTTTTATAGGGCTAGAAAAACTAGCCGTTGGGGCAATTTTTCAGCCCTGACGGCTGTCGGTCGACCGGCCCGGTCGACCGCCAACAGTCAGATTTCTGACCGTTGGAGCCTCGGTTGACCGGCGGGTCGACCGTGGCTTGGATACAGAGAGCAGGCTCTTTGTCCGGTCGACCGCCCGGTCGACTCTGCTCTCTGGACAGTCGACCGTCTCGGTCGACCGACCCTCCAGCCAGACAGGCGTGCACGTTTGTGCACGTCGGTCGACCGAGTCGGTCGACCGACTCCTAGCTCGGTCGACCGGTCCGGTCGACCGGCAGAAGTCAGGACAGGTTATTATGGGGATTAAAACGTTGACTTTTTATCTAAAATAAAATCCCATAAAATCACAAAAAATCTACAAAAATAGGTTCAATATTATACTATGATAAACAAACATGTTTGAGCAAAATCAACAAACAATTTGAACTTTTTTTGTAACTTAGAAATTTTGGCTAAAAACAAAAACCGTATTTTTTCAAAACTTCTCCAAATATAAAAACAAGATATTTAAAACACTTTTAAAGCATGGTGTGTATGTATATGATCCACTACACATAAAAGATGAAATATCTATGTTTTTGACAATAAACACTAAACATGATTTTGGTTAAAACATATATACTTTGAATTCCAAAACCCAAACCGGTATTTTTCCAAAAAGAAAACTCTTTTGTATTTTTTCAAAATAAAAATTCTTTTATAAAAACACATCTAAATTAAGAGTGTGTGTGTATATGATATACTTGAGCAATCCACCAACTATTCTATTCTTTACATTTTAATCTAAAACAAAATCTTAATAAAAACAAACCTAGACACAAGTCTTGATCTTGAAGGTCTTCACGTGAAGTCTTCTTCTCCTCTTGACTTGGTCCAAACTTGATCCAAAGAGCTAGACTCCTCTTGAGTACTTGATGTGGTCTTGATGCATAAGCTCTTGAATCAAACCGTGCTAGCTCCAAAACTTGACTTTAAATCCTTTATTGAAGCTAAACACTAATTAAGATCTTGATCATAAATCTGAGACTAAATAAACACAAGATCATTAGTACTATAAGTACATAAGTTGATCATCATCAAAAATAGAGTGATGGGCCTTTGGGCCAACAATAGATAGATATATAGTAGATATATCAGACATGAAATATAAACAAGTATATCTGTCATGAAAACATAAAGAGATAGCATGCATAACGAATAGAAATCCCACTCGGGGTAAAAGTCCAAATCTCAATATACAAAGGAGTCCCAAATAGGGACACCAAGTCTAAGTATCCAATACATGAAAGTCTCAACATAGGAATACAAAGTCATATATAAATGAAATAAAACTGGCCCTCAACCTCACATAATAATACAAAAATATATCAAAAAAATATAATAAATGCAATAAGTGGTAGGACCCAGAATGGGCTCTACTCCCAGAGTGAAACCCCAAAAGAAACTCTCTACAGATGCCATACCAAAACCTGAAAAAGAAAGAAAACCGCGGCGTCAAATGCCAACAAGCCAATCCTCAATGGTTGCCTTTCAACCATGAGTCCGAGATTGGCTCATAAAGGTCGGACAATAATCAATAAGGCTAAAGAAGGGGTAAAACTAAACATGCGTATAAACTACGAGGAAATGATAGCGCTAAGCAAAAAGGCCAACGTGAAGTAATGTAGAAATGTATAATGTGGCGCGGATGCAAGAAAGTGCTCAAAAGCATATATGGATGTCAATGCTAGAGTAAAATTCATCTAGTACATCAAACATATCATCAGTGAGGAGATCTATCCACTCATGAGTGACTGAAGATAAGTAACTAGTCTCATAAGACTAAGACATGCAAACCTAGTCCATAGACTAAGTATCAATAAGTGACATATAATAAAGTTTGTCTAAACATGCGTCCAAACCACAATAATCTCTGATAGCGATAAACTATCACACGATAAAGGAAAATGGAAACACATCCAGAAACAATCTCACTTGTTTAATAGAAATATGCCCGCTTTCACATATCAAAATGTAAATTACTACTGGCCATATCCGGTATGTCACAGTAGGCACCAAGGAGCCTCAGCTCAACCACAAGTAAAATGAATATTCAACTCAGTTTATCTGCCACAACCTCAGTCTGGCTAAGCTCGCAATCATATATTGAAGTCATGTAATATGGTTCTCAAGTAGAAAACGAAGACAGAAAAATGCTTCCTAGCATACTCCAAATGTCATGTAAATCTGGTATGCACACTACTCTATATGTGCTAAAGACATGAACTTGACATGCTAACAACTATACAATTTTAAAACACATGCACCACACGTGTCTAATACACATGCACACCACTCCAGTCTAGTGCAAAGCTAAACTAAATGGGTCTAGCATACAGCTAGATTATGTCTAGTATACATTCAAAACAATCACGTGTCTAATACACAGACCAACCAATCACATATCTAATACCTAGGCCAAACTCTCATGTTCGATACATTGGTCAAACTACAAATCCATCTCTTATTCAAATCTGATCCAAAACTCTAGCCACGTACAAGCTTACTATTCAAGTCAACTACCATAGCTCGCTGCCCAACTACTCATACGGTTATCGTCCAAGCAAATTATTCTAGTAAAAAATCTCAAACAAATATCATGGCCTAACGCCCCAAATACAATATATAGAAATCCTTAAACAACAGAGAAAGATACACTAAAGAAGTACCCAAAAGATAAGAATAATTAAACAAGAGAGAAAGCCAAACACAATATTTAACGAGGTTCAGTAATTTGCCTATGACCTCGAGGCAAGGGAGAGAGATCTTTTTGATTCAACAATTAATTAATAGGTGTTGCAATTTATGGGGCTATACCTCTTAATTTATAGCCAGAGAGTCCTGGAGTTTTAAGAAACCACAATTGGATTCGACTCCAGATCAAAAATAGAGTTTGAATCCCAATAGGATTAGCAGATCCGTCTGTCGGTCGACCGACCCTTCCTTCGGTCGACCGAACCCCAAGAGAAACAAAGCTCATGCTAGTCGGTCGATCGTTTCCCAACAGATACTGTGCTTGTGCCAGTCGGTCGACCGAACCCCAAGAGAAACAAGGCTCATGCTAGTCGGTCGATCGTTTCCCAACAGATACTGCGCTCGTGCTAGTCGGTCGACCGAACTGCTGCTGTGCATGGGCGGTCGACCGGCTTCAGTTCTGGCTGCATATGGACTGCGTTCTTCTCGTTCCTTTTGGGCACCGATCTCTGCACTATCTCTTCCGATGAGTTAAAAAACTCTTCCATCAAGCTATTTTCTCCTCTCTCCCGATATCATTAATAATAAATAAAAGTAATTTTTAGAGAAAAAATCTCATAACTAAATGAATATAATTAATCTAAAAAGGGTTTATGTTTAATTAGTTTAAAGAATGATCTTATCAATTCTTTAAAAACATTGAAAATATTAGCATAATATTTGTACTATTATTGAAGATAAGTAAATATGAATTAGTAATTTGTACCTCTAACTAAAAAGAATGTTAATTGTTAAACATATAAATATTTACGGATACTCACATTAATAGTTGAAAATAATCATCTTATAATCATAATTTTTTCAATTATCTTTTCTATATCTTATTTCTTCTTGGTTAAGCACATGATTACTATCAATTTATAATTATTTTTTATCTCTGTTATATCTAAATTTTTATAAGCATTAATGTATCATTAATTCTCTTACAGCCTTGTGATATGGACAAAAGCAACATCTTTTACAAAAATTAATGCAATATTTATCCTAAAAAAGTGATTTTCTAATATTAATTATCATATGTGTATATTATATTTCACTTCAATTATTTTAAATTTTTTTATGTGTATAACACGTGCGCGATATACTAATTTAATATAGTATTTGACATTTTCCCAACAAATGTTGCTAATTTTTTTTTTTTAATGTCAATTTTTTTTAGATAGGGTTGAGAGAGAGAGATAGAGTTATATATTAAAATATTGCAATATTTTTTTATTTCAAAATTTTTTTTGAGATATGGATGAGATAGAGATGGGTGTCATAACGCCCGGGGGGGGGGGGTTGGAGAATCTTGATTTATTGCCCAAACTCTGATTAGGGATTTTAGACAGGGGAAACAACTATAAAGCGGACTTTATATATAGGTTGTTAGAGGTGTGGATCTTTACGGTACGGTCAATGTGGGACTAAAAGTTTTAAAATGCTATTTTAAGGACTGGACGGCATAATAGGAGTTGTCCGGACCCTAAAAAAGAAATATCATGGGAATTACAGGAGTTTAGAGCGCGGAGGAATCTGATAGAGTCGACTGCATGCCTGGAGGTCTGGACAACAATCTGGACTTGACAATGAACTTTTTATGGGTTTGTGTTCCCCCACTAGAGTGGTTATTTTTGGAGGAGAAACTATGCGTTTTTGGGATCTTGATGCTCCCTGACTAGAACCTCTTTGAGACACGAGAAAAGAGGGGGCTCACTTAAGGGTCCAAACAGTATAGGTACAACCGTTCAGGTCTTAATTATTTAAAAAATGAAAAATCAAGAAAAGAGACCAAACGGTAGTGAATCTGTAGTCTGAAGGTAGAAAAATTAAAAAAAATGGAAAAATCCCCAAAAAATTGGGTAAAATGAGTGTTTTGAGCAAACTTGGGATCCCTGAGATTGTGAAATGATTAAAAAAGGGACATCAACATTTGGAAGTGTTTCTCCTTTGCAGTCAAAACTGGTTTCCCTTAAGGATGGATGGAATAGTGTTTCTCTACTGTATATGGTGTTTCAAATGATCATTCTTCAAGGTCTAGTTCTTGGGATGAATTGAAAGCATGCAGGGATTGGGCTCATAGCAATTAGGTCATTGGTGGGGACTTTTATCTTACTATGTAGATAACAATTGTAATGGTGGCCAATCTGATCTTATGTCCTCTTTAGGCTTTCAGAACACTATTAGAGTAATATGATAGGGAGGAGATTTATTTGGTCCAATAAGAGAGCTAACTTATTCTGGTTATGTATATTTCAATTATGTGCATGATTGGTTTTGAAGCGGAAGTGGGGAAAAGCAGAAGTGAGGAAACTCATTTTTTACTTTCGTATTTGTTTGGAATCAGAAAAAGAAATTGGGGAAACCCTTTATTCTTTTCCCTTCTTCCTTTTACACCTTCTTTTTTCACTATTATTTTCTCACTTGCAGGGTGCTACAGTTAATTTTGTGGTCATGTAAATCTCAGTTGTAATAAGTTATATCTTAAAACAATTAATTTTGCGGTCATGTAAATCCCACTTGTAGGCTAATTATAGTCCAAAACAAACTTTAAAATTAATATTTATTTTAATATTATTTTGCGGTGAACTTTGTGTTCCACCTTTTCACTTTCACTTCCACATTACTAAGGGCATATTTGTTTCATTGCAAAACGTCACAAGTCGTAAGTCGTAAAATGAGATTGAAAAAAGTGAACTGTAGTAGAGAAAATATATTGTGTTTTACGGTGTTTGGTTGATAAAGTGAAGTGTAAATGGAAAAGTATACTGTGTTTTACGGTGTTTGGTTGATAAAGTGAAAGTGTAAATGGAAAAATATATTGTGTTTTACGGTGTTTGGTTGGTAATGTAAAAGTGTAAGTGGAAAAGTTGACCACAAAATAACTGTAGCAGTGATTTAAATATTATAAATACTATTAAATTAAATCTACTATTGCAAATTAAATTATATTAATAAATTGGAGATAAAAAATTAATAATCTTAATATTTTATTTATAACAATAATATTAATAAAATATTAGTATAAATAGTAAAATATTACTAAAATATTAACTAAATAAATAATATAAAATTTTAAGAAAATCTAAAGAACATTAATAAAATTTTAAGAATACTAATAAATATAAATATTAAAAAATCTTACAAAAACAATAAAATATAGTTATAATATTATAATATTAAAATACTTGAAAATTATTATAATATAAATTTTATTATAATATTAAAAAATCATACAAAAATAATAAACTATAGTTATAATATTATATATTAAAATACTTGAAAATTATTATAATATAAATTTTATTATAATATTATTGTAATATTATAGAAATATAAAATTAACAAAGTAAAATATAATTATAATTTAATAATAAATTATCATTATAGTATTATTATACTGAATTATTATTACAATATTAACATAATAAAATATTAATATAATAATAAAATATATTATGATATTAATAAAGTAATTTTTTATATTAAAAATAATATTAATTGTATAATAATTTATAAAAGTATAATATTGTTATAATAATAATATTAATATCTAAATAAATAATAAATAATAAAATATTATTAATAAAAAAATGGAATAGTATTATAAATAATAAAGTATTAAATAAAATATTAATAAAATATTATTAAAATAGTAAAATATTAAATATAAAACAATATTAAAAATAATAAAAAAATTAAAGATTAAAAATATAAAAATAATTAAATAATTAAATAAGAAATTGAACACTATTTAAAATATTAAATATTTAATAATATTAAATTATATATTGATTATCAAGTAACTGTTTTGAACTATAAGTGTACTACAAGTGAGAGTTACATGACCACAAAATTAACTGTAGCAACTGCAAGTGAGAAAATATGAGTGTAAAAGTGATATTTACATGACCAGAAATTTAACTGTAGCAACTGCAAATGGGAAAAGAAGAGTTGCATTTTGCAACTTATTTTTCAGCGAAACAAACAACGGAAAATAGAAAAGAAGTTTTACGACTTACGTTTTGCGACGTTTTGCGGCGAAACAAACACGCCCTAAGTAAACACCGAAAACACATATAATTTTCCACTTAACATTATAGCCAAACATCGGAAAACTTACTGACACAAATCCCTATTTCTCACATATTCCTCACATTTTCCCCCATTTCTCACTTGCACTTTTTCTTCCCATTTACAGCAAATCATAAAGTTCAATACTTAGTTAATCCATTTAAATCCACAACAAAAAGGAAGGACATTAGCCCCCAAACAGAACTCTGAAATAAGGTTGGGGATACTCGAGGGGTTTTCCTTTGCAAGTAAAGAAGACACTTTTAACTAATCCAACTCCATTACCACATAATGTGCTCTTTAACAGTGATTGATACTGAGATAAATTTGACAAATGCAGAGAAGATGGGAGCAAATAATTTCATTTCTTGACAGTAGTTTTCTCTTTTTGAATGACTAATTGTGTTCTTAATATTAAGTTGTTTTCTAATTTTCAAGTTAAATAAGCTTGCAGAGAGCTGACTGCCAAGTTTTAGCATATTTTGGCATTTTCATTTTATTGTTATTGTCAGTTTCATTCTCAGTGTTTGAGCTTTTTTTTACAGTTCAGCAATATTCTTTCATTTAAGTACTCAATGTAAAAGCTTTTTTCATCAGATCTGGAACATTATCGGTACATTACTCTTTGCCCTCGTACTTTAATTTGCAATATCATTTATTATTATCAAATTGATGAAAATGAGATTCTCTGTCAGGGCTGTTTGGTTGCAAGGAAGTGGGCGGAAGTAAGGAAATAGGGAAGTATAATTGCTCACTTCCCTATCTATCCAAACATCGGAAAAGGAAGATAAGAAAACCTCTTTTCCTTTTATCTTTTCTCTTTTACACAACTATTTCCTCACTTCCAAAGGGCTACAGTTAATTTTGTGGTCATGTAAATCACATTTGTAATAAATTGTAGCACAAAACAGTTAATTTTTTGACCATGTAAATCTCACTTGCATTCTAATTACAGTCTATTTTTTATTTTTCTTAATTATTTTTATTTCAATATTATTTTACGATCAACTTTGTGGTCAACTTTTCCACTTCCACTTTCACATTACCATCCAAACACCAAAAATGACAAAACATTTTCCAAACCACACTTCTCAACAACATCCAAACATCGGAAAACTTACTAACCAATTCACAAGTTCCAAAGGGAATTATTACTACTTCCTCAATTCCTCACTTCCTCACTTCTACCCTTAACCAAACAGGCCCGTCGTGACTTTTATAAAAACTTTGTTTGTCTGACTTCATCCGATAGAGCATTGTCAACCCCTTCCTTCTTCCTCCTCTCTCAGTTCCTCTCCTCTTTCCTCTTTATATCTCTCCCTCTCCTCTTCTTTTTGATTGTCAGTCGATTTCTCATGGACGACAGCGATATATTAGTTTTATTTTACTTCATATTTTACTTTATTCATTCATGCACCAAAATTCCAATTTATTAAATAAGCAATTTGGGTTAAAGAATAAGACTCTTGGGTGAGGGGTTGGGGGGTGTGAGAGAGAGAGAGAGAGAGAGAGAGAGGAGAGAGAAGATGAAGAAGGTGTTGGTGACCGGCGCTTCCGGTTACCTCGGCGGCAACCTTTGCCGGGCGCTGCTGGCCAACGGCCACTCCGTGCGCGCCTTCGTGCGCCGCACCAGTGACCTCACCTCCCTCCCTGTTCCTGCTTCTGCTTCCTTCGAGCTCGCGTACGGTGACGTCACCGACCTCCCCTCCTTGGTCGCCGCCTGCTCCGGCTGCCACGTCATCTTCCACACCGCCGCCCTCGTCGAGCCCTGGCTCCCTGACCCTTCTAGATTTTTCTCTGTAACCTCCTCCCTCTTCTCACTATTTATTTATTTATTTATTTATTCTTCCCTTTTGTAGTTTAATTAATCGATTTTGTTCAATTAGGTCAACGTGGGAGGCTTGAAAAACGTCCTGCAAGCTTTCAGGGAGTCGAATTCCCTGGAGAAGATAATTTACACATCATCGTTTTTCGCGCTCGGATCCACTGATGGATATGTTGCAGACGAGAGCCAGGTAGATAGTTCAACTCATGTAGCTTGATTACAAAAAAAAAAAAATTGAATTTTTCTATCTTTTTTTTCAGTGTCAGTGCCAAAATTAGGATACATAGGGAGAAATGTTTGTGTAATATATGGAACAAAACACTATAACTTGTTGGATGTTTCTAGAGTAAAGTTTCAATTTGTCACAGCTTAAAGAAAAGTATTTAGAATGTAAAATACCCTCGAGTCACATGTCACTTAAACGATCATATCACCCTTCGATATAAGTCGGATGTTATTTTGACATAATCTAAATAGCTCTCAAATATGTGATGGGATTATAGGCTTGTATTAGGTCATGTATTCGATTGAACTTTCAGATTTCTTTGTTTGATTTAATTACTTAGAAGGTATGGATTGAAGTCACTAATGTTTTCTACTTTTATTCAAACATGTTCTACCTAGTAACTATGGGTAATAGACACACGCACGCGCGCGCGCATATACACTCAAAAACTTCATGTCATTGGGTTCATGTATCACACTTTTAAAGGATTTGCTATTTCACATGTCCCTGTCACATATCGTGTTCCTTGTCTGTCTCCATGCTTCCTAGATCAAAGCATCCCCAGAATTCAATACGGGATATGTCTGTACTATTAAAGTGTCCAATATCGATGCTGCATAGTTGTGAATGCTACTTTAAAATTGAAGGCCTACTTATTTTTAGTGGATCCACACACTGTAAGATTTGAGAACAAAGGGAAACTTAGATGTATTTGTTGCAAGGTGCTTCACATCCTATTGAGAACTAAACCAAGTCGGATTTACTCATTGTTTGGAACCCATATGCTAATCAAATCACATAATGATTTGGCTTTGACACGGTGTGTAGTCTTCCATGCCTCAAGGTTAATTTAGCTTTCAATGACATCCAGAAAGAGCAAGCTGTCTTTGAGGTTCTAGCTCACCCAAAGCATAATAGAGGTAACAAAGCTCAGAACTTCATAACTAGGTTTCATATGAAGGGGATCCTTTTTTTTTTTTTCAATTTTTACAGATCTTCATTACTTGCCAATTGTGTTTCTTTTAATTATTAATATTTATGATTTTCTTTGATTGTCAAAAATTTTACCAAATCATGATAAGAAACTGAGCATATCATAATGTTAATTTTTGACATTAGATCTAGAGGGTTTAGGAGGTGATAGATATCTTAATATAAACAGAAATGGTACACGTGGTCGAGATATCTTGCTGTTAAAGGAAGTATCATCTAGAAGGGTTGATTAGTCCTAGTAGGTGACGGAAGGCTTGTTGTTTGATTCCTGTATGAAGCTGGTTGGATGATAATTTCGATTCAACTGAAGCGAATCTTTTCTGCACATTGGCTCCACTTAGTTGAAGCTTTCAGTTAGTTCCGGTTGTGGAAGCATGGTACCTTCTTTTTTTCAAAATTACCTTAGGAGCAATTGTTACATGGCAAGCATTGAATATTCAGAATTTGAATGGAATACTGTGCTTGTTCCTCCTGTTTGCTCTTTTTATTTGTCCATATTTTCTATTATGGTTCTTTCACAGGTTTTCAGTTTTTTATTCCTGAACCAAACACTTGGAACCTAAAGAACTTTGAACCGATGCCAAGTTAATAGGACTTGAACTAAATGAAAGTTTATTGTTTATGCACGAGGGGTGTACTCAGAAGATCAAATCTTTTATGTCAAATTTGTTATGGTAATCTTCTAGCGTCTTTAAAACTATTACTTTTCTCTGCATACTTTATGCAAAACTAAAATCTCATTAAATAATTTGTTGACATTGGTATCCAAAACATGTCGTTAACTAGGTAAGCTCAAATGTTTACGTTTATATATAATTATCAATAAGTTATGCACCTTCCTCTTTTTAAATTAATGAGGCCTTTTATTATTATAGTTAACTAGGTAAGATTAAATGTTTACACTTATATATAATTATCATAAGAATTGCCTGTAATTTTATTTATTAACTCCACTTTGTTGGATCCTTATTAAAAAAATTGAGAACTTGCGCTCAAGTATTGTTTGAGGCAAAACTGACCTATAAAGAACACAGTGGAGTTCCAGATAAGTTTCAGTAACATGTTCCATTTGCCATCTCTCTGTCATGAGATCTTTTGACTGCGAGACTACCTTTGTTCAAACTAAGCAGTTTAGTGTCAGCTCGTACCTCTTCTGAGTAAAGAGTGTCATATTGGTATTTCTTTGAACTCATAACAGTATGGTTAATCTCCTTTTGTAAAATCATTTCTAATGTTTTAATTCTTGCTATGATATGTTGGTAAGGTAAGGCTTGCGCTTGCTTAGTAGTGGTTGCCTCCAATTGAACTTGTGGTTCTATTGCTTAAAGTCCATAATTGCAGGTTCATCAGGGAAAAGAGTTCTGTACAGAATATGAAAAGTCAAAGGCTATTGCAGATACAGTTGCAATGCAGGCAGCAAGTGAAGGCATACCAGTCATCCTTCTCTACCCAGGAGTCATTTATGGCCCAGGAAAACTAACGGCTGGAAACATTGTTGCTCGAATAGTAAGTTTCTAATTTTTCAAGCCCCAAGGGTTGCTAATTAGAAGAAATGACCTTAAAATACAGCTATGTGAACTTGAAATATGGCCTCTCATAGTCAATTTACTTAATCTTTTTGGCTTACTCAACTGGTTAAGGATCGTTAACTATGGGATGCTCCTTAGTTTCTGTTCTTTCAAATGGATGTTTTTGTTGCTTTATCACATAAATAAAATCAAGTTTTGACTACTTTTCCTTTTATCTAAGGCCAATATTGGAAGACAAAAAAGATATAATAAATACCATGTAGGAACCTGAGTCAGGCGCTTTCCTCATATTAGAAAAATGTCAAGCCAGCATTGCCATTTTATTGGGGAGTGCATTATGACATTTCTTTTTTGGATGTTTTTAAGTTTACACCTCTATATGCTACAAACACGGACGCGGGTGTTGGACACGACACGGACACGACAAAATCCAAAAAAAAGATACGGGGAACCGGCAAGCAATATTTTATTATTATTATATATATATAAAATTTTTCCTGTTCCTAATTTTTTGATTTTCTCTATATACTTTCAAAGAAGTGCATTATCTTCAACTTTTTCAACGGTACTTTGTGAAGTAGACATTTCTACACAACTCTATCTATGTTAGTAGAATAATGAATAATCAACTTGTCAAAAAATAACCAAATATGAATAATAGTTTGATTAAAGGTAAGATGAAAAACAAAAAAATCTAAATAATTTAGATTTATAGCTTTTATAAAGTAACAAACAAAAGAAAAAAAATCTAAAAAAAAAAACTAACTATTATCTCACCTAGTTCGCTATGTGTGTAAATTCTACTAATATATTTTCTTATGTCAGAACGGTAATTTTTTATGCTTATTTAAGTGACATGTGACTTTTAAATATCTAATACATGATTTTTAAATTTTATTTAATGTCGACACGGCGTTGGACACAATGCTAACACATGATTTTATAACTGTCTAAAATTCAACACGACATCCGAGTGTCCGATACGTGTCGGGCAAGTGCCTTGCAAGTATCGGTGTCCGACACCTGTCCCACACGGTCACATCACTCACTTTGAAGTGTCTGTGCTTCATAGGTTTACATTTCCACTATTTCGTCTAGTTGCTAGGTACAAGAGATGGTTGTCTAGTCTTGTAGCATAAAATATGTATTGGTTTGAGTCGAATTATTAGTATAGAACTTGTCTCATTCTGATGCATCTCTATTTTTCTTTTCCATATCTCTAAAGAGAAAAATATTGCGAGAGTTGAAAAAAACTTTATGAGCTGGCAGATTCTGCATATCTTCTATTTTAGAGAATTGGTTTTCTTTGGACAAAGATAGGTCCAATTTTCTTAGAATATTTGTACTTTGTTCTTCATATTCAAAACTTAAAATTATTAAGGTCTGAGGAGACTTTGCCGAAGTGTCCCTCCAGGTTCTCAAATCGAATTTGTTTGAGCACACAAAAATATGTGCATCAAGTAAATACAGAAAGAAGAAGAAATCTGATAGAAAAACTGTGCAAATAATAATTTTAATTTAATCAATCTTAGAAACAAAATAATAAAAGATTGGAAAAACTTAACCGGCCTGCGTGAGAGAGACGAGATAGCTTTGCAATAAAGAACCAATTTGCACCTCGTACGACGATGCAAGTAAACTGGTTCCCCTGGTGCTAACTCCTCTTTGTTTCCAGCTTTCTTCCAACATACGAATCAAGAGAAGACCTTGCGGCTTGCTATGCCTAGATTTGGAGAAAGGAAAAAGACAGGAGTATTTTTTTTTTTTTCTGCAGAATGAGAAGAGAAGAGAGAACTTGTTTTCTTGTAATTTATGCTTTCATAGGCTTGTCCAATTTACAGGGAGAAGAGTGATCGTTTCTGAGAAATTATTGTTCTTTTGTTGAGAGATTTCCTCCCATGTATCTTCTACCAGAAGATATTATGGTAAGTTTGAAACTCTTCAACAATAATATCATAAATAAATCATATTAAAATAACCCAAAAAGATCAACCATATTTTGGGTTATTTTTAATATTATTTATTTATGATATTATTGTTGAAGAGTTCCAAACTGCCCGGAGATACACGGGAGGAATCTCTCAACAAAATAACGATCATTTTCAGAAATGATTGCTTTTCATTCTATAAACTGACAAGCATCTGAGGAAAAAATCACAAAATAACTAGTTCTCTCCTTTTCTCATTCTAAAAAAATACTTCTCCATATTCTCTCTCTCTCCCCAATATCTTTGTGCATGGCAAGCAACGTCTTTTTCTCTTGATTAGTATGTCAGGAGAAAGTGAAAACTGGGGGAGGGGTTACCACTAGGGAGTTAGTTCACTTGGATTGTCGTACGAGGCGCAAATTGGTTTTTTAGCGCAAAGCTACCTCGTTCTCTCACTCTAAATCCTGCTAATCTTTTATTATTTTGTTTTTAAGATTGATTTAAATTAAAATTATTGTTTGCAACAATTTTTCTGTCAATCTAAAGACCAATTCGTGCCTCATACAGTGATCCAAGTGGATTGGCTCCCTAGTGGTAAAACCCCATTTTCGGCTTTCTTCCGACGTATGAATCAAGAGAAGACCACCTTGTTGCTTGCTTTGCCCACATTTGGAGAAAGAAAGAAGATGGAGAAGTACTGTTTTTTTAAAATGAGAAGAGAGAACTTGTTCTTGTGCGATTTTTTGCCTTCAGGGACTAGTCTAATTTATGGGGAGAAAAGTGATTGTTTCTAAGAAACTATTGTTATTTTGTTGAGAGAATTCCTCCCGTGTGTCTTCTTATTGTTGATAATAACAAGAAGATATTACAGTAAGTTTGGAACTCTTCAATAATAATAACATAAGTTAATAAATTAGAATAACCCAGAACTAACCAATGTTCTAAAAAGCGGTTTCAGTACGCGAGCAGTTCGAGAGCGCATAATGCTTAAACGGTTTAAACGGTGATTAAACGGATTACACGTTTTATTATTATTATAATATATAATAATATTATAATACTAAAAACATGGAAATATGAGTTCTATAAACTCCAAAAAAGCATAAAAGATATAGTAAACATAACTTGAAAAATTAAATTGCTAGTACTAAGAAACATTTAAAAGTAATAATGACAATCAGTTTAAAGTACATCAATGTACCTCCACCTCCAACAACTATAGTTAAAAAATATTTTTTAGATGAACAAATATATGTATTTCTTTCAAAAAAAAACATACTTCCAACAACTTTGATTCACTGCTACATGCAACTGCAAGTAATGTGTAACTCTATCCTTCTCACCCTTGAGGCACTCATCAACCTATTAAAAGAAATAAAACCATTGGAAAAAATCTGGGCAAAATACATGCACGCGAGGGGGAGAGAGCTGACCAAAGAGAGGTCATCGTCGACGCATGAGGTCGTCGTCAACGCTTTCTGCTGACCAGAGAGCTAATCGCAGGGGGAGGTCTTTGTCGACAAAGAGGGAGGTCGCAGTGGAAGGATCAACTGTAAGGGGAGGTCATCGTAGAAGGGGGAGTTCGCCACAGGAGGATCAGCGCTTTGTGAACTTCTTCGTTGTCGAGCTTCGAGAGCTTTAATCCCCAGGAGGATAGTCGACGCTGTGAGCTTCGGGAACTTCAGATAAAATCAGGACTTCGGGAGCTTCGTCATCTCGTTGTCATGAGCATCGAGAGGTTCTTCGTGAGATTCAGGAGCTTCGTCGCCACAAGAGGATCGAGAACGCGAATAAATTTAGGGCTCGCGAGTCCTAATTCTCTAACATGTGACAATTTATATCCTCAATTATTGGATCGATTTTGAGTTCAATTAGTTTAATGGGTTTGAAATTCGAATTCATTTAGAAAATGATTGAATAACGTTTAAACGGACACTAATTAATCACCGATTAGACGCTTAATCATCGCTTAAGCGAATTAATCGCCTGGCCGAGTAATCAGACCGCTTTTTTCAAGTTCTGCTCGGTTTCAGGCCGAAAACATTTAAGCGGACGATTAATCGGCCGCTTAAACCTTTTTTTAGAACACTGGAACTAACATGGATTAGGCTCATATGGTTGATCAAGGTCATATGAGTCACACACGAAATTTTATTTTTTTTTAATCTCTTTATTTATTTATTCAAATAACTCCAACAAAAACATTATAATTAAGTCGAAACAAGCTTATGTCCACAGGGAGAGAAAAGTGATCCACTATATTATAAAGAAAGTACAAGGAGCTATATGTTTCCCAAACCCTTTAACCTCTCTTTTACCCAAGAAAAAAAATTATTTCGCTGAATACTTTATGCGAAGCATTCACACCGAATTCAAGACTCCTCATCATCTCCTCCTCCCTCACCATCATGGGAGATTCCTCATGGAGGATTACTCTATGTTTTCTCTAAATAACCCTAGATGAGACGTAAGAAACATCCTTTTTTTTATTTATTTTAGATTATTACTTGATTGTTGGATAACCCTAAATCATGATTTCAAATATGAACCAATTTCAATATATATCGGCAATATCATATCAGGTTTTGAAGTACGCAATACGATATTAACCCAATAATATTGGTTGAAATCAAGTCTGATATTATCGATATGCTCAATATTGCCGATATTCGATATTTGCAATATTGATACTAAAAACTGTTGATCAGTACTGATACTGAGATTTCAAATCATGCCCTAAATGAGGGCATTAAACTGAGCTGTTTGCTTTTGATGAGTCTTCTCATAAACAACTTTTTCCTTTATCGATAATAAAAAACAAACTATTTCTTAACAACTCTCCACGTTAGTTTATTTTAGTTGTCTACCTCTATGGTGTACTCTCATCATTCTTATGTCCCTCCCTGGGGCCCACTGTGAATTGACCACCGTGCCTTGTGTGGGCATGAACCTATCCACTAGTGGTGTTAATTTAATTGGGAGACACCAAATAATACCACCTCAACTCAAGATGCACCTTGTGTGTCCCCATCCTTATAGTTGAAGACAATTCCACATGAATTATGTGGTTCATCTTATTTCCAAATATCACAAAGCAACTGGGAGTCATCTTTTACATTCTGCTCCAACTTAGGCCCAAATCTGATAACCACCCTAGGAGTCATGCTAACATGTCTCAGAGTAACCAAAGCACTATTCCCAAGCTTTGACAGCTCCACATTTTTCTATCGTGCCACACTCATGCTTGTGGTGCATATATCTTTCAAACATTAGTTTGCACTAAATTCATTTTCAAACACGAGAGTGGCACAATAACAAACCTCTGCCTTGTGACGTCTTCTGGCTACTATGCATATTATTTTAATATTATTTATTTATAATATCTTCTGGTGTTATCAACAACCAGGAGACACGGGAGGAATCTCTCAACAAAATAATGATCATTCTCAAAAACGATTGCTTTTCTCCCTATAAACTTGACAAACGTGAGGCAAAATCACACAATAACAAGTTGTCTCTTCTCATTCTAAAGAAAAAATACTTCTCCATTTCCTTTCTTTCTCATGTTTCCCAATGCTTATTTTAAAGAGAATCTTGGAAGTCAGCAAAAGTGAATAATGTGATACTATATGTGGACAACTTGGTACCACAAGTGAACAACTCGATAATACATGTGTACAATTTTCCAATCTACTATTATTATTTCTACATGTGAGGCCCTTATTGATGCAAAACTGGCATTAGCAAGCGCTGCTTCTCTCAAAAAGTAATATACCCTCCAGCCTACACACACACACACCCTCTCACTAATTAAGCAAGTTAAATCCCCTGTTCACAACTGTGAGAATCGAACCTGAACATCCCCCCCCCCAACCCCGCCGGCACAAAACAAAAAAAAAAAAAAAAAAAAAAAAAAAAAAAAAAAAAAAAAAAAAAAAAAAACACACCCGGGAGGGAGGGTTACCAGCGGGCTAACCTGCCAGTTTGGTAATATGGGGATTATGAAAATAGAACTCTGACAAGGGGGTAAAGATGAGGGAGAGATTGTATTATCTTTTCGTACCTCATGTTATCTTTTTGTGGGGACAAGGGGGTAAAGTCGAGGGGAGATTCTGATAGAGGGTTTTGGAAAGGCAAAAAGCAGCAAGGGGCAAAGCGCACCTATGTGATGATACTATGTTTTAACTCTTCCAGCATTTTCATTTCAATTGAATCTGGGGGGGTTTCTGAATTCCATTTGAATCTGAGGGGGATAAACCAAATTTTCCATAAATAAAGGAAAATCTCTAAATATGAAACACATATTGAAATGGATTGAAATCTCGGTAGGCTGTAGGATTTTGATATTGGGATCGGCAATATCGACTGCTAATCAGCTGTTTCATCTAGTTGTATTGGCAATATCGGGTACTCTTTCAGTTATCTCATATCATATCGGCAATATTGGTATCGGGCCAAAATATAAGTATCCGGCTATATTTCAAACCTTTGCATATTGAATTACTACCAAAGTCAACACCGAAAACATAATTTTTTAGGCCCTCTCCCTTAGCAATCGTATATGAAGCATGAACCCACTTGATATGACTCAACTTTTATTTATTTGTTTTTGCCCCCTGTCTTTCAATAATCTGTTTCTTCCGGTATCATAATTCTTTGCTATCGGCATCCTATGCTTGTTCAGTATAAGTTAAATAAAGCTTGTGGCAGTTAATAGAAATATTATACTTTGCTGATTGGTTTAGATGATTGAACGTTTCAACGGACGATTACCTGGTTACATCGGCCATGGAAATGATGAGGAGTCATTTTGTCATGTTGAAGATGTTGTGAAGGGGCATATAGCAGCAATGGACAGGGGAAGAGTGGGTGAAAGGTACTTGCTTACTGGAGAGAATGCGTCTTTCAAGCATGTTTTTGATATTGCTGCTACTATCACGAAAACAAAGAAACCTTGGTTTCATATACCCCTGTGGTTGATAGAGATTTACGGGTGGATTTCTGTTTTCTTTGCTCGAGTTACAGGAAAGCTTCCTCTTATCAGTTATCCGGTATGAGATTATGTGTTTCTGCTTCCTTTCTGAATTCCTTCGAAAAAATTTTCCTGGAAAAATTCTTGGCGGATACAATGATTCATATGTTAATGGCTTGCAGATAGTGAGGGTTCTGAAACATCAATGGGCATATTCATGTCAGAAAGCCAAAGAAGAGCTAGGCTACAGCCCGAGAAGCTTGAATGAAGGGCTTGAAGAAACTCTTCCCTGGCTCAAGAGTTTGGGCTTGATCAGATACTGAATCTTTTTTATTGTGCAAATCATTTGAAGTTGTGTGTTGAACATAACGAGAGCGAGTTGCTTTGGCTTCAGAAGTAACAACAGTTTCTCTGGAAACTACTTGGCTAATTTGGATCACCTTGTTGAGTGTTTCCAGATGCCCTGCAGCCATAGAGGGTAAGAAATTAAATTCTGCAATGTAAAATATCATGTTAAAAGCTCCAATATATTTACTGGATTGCTTAAAAATGAATGTTGTTTCCTTAATTCTTCTTCTGTTCCATTTTGGAGTTTGAGTTATGAATTCTTCAAGATCTATTTTCATTAAAAGTTTTAATTAAAATTGCTAGATTTAAAGGATTTTGTTGGCCTTGATGTAAAAGGATATCAATGCTGACAAACCCATGGAGGAAAGTTAGAAAATTCATCCTACAGGTTGTGATCCTTCCTGTATCCATATTCAAGAAAGTGAGGTGCTGTTCTTATCATTTTGAGCACCGGTCTGCTGGAGTTGAATTACATCAATGATATTTGAAGGCCTAAATGCAAAAATTGCAACTTCATGCACAATGACACTTCAAAAGGGTTACAACCAAATTAGCTTTTGGTTTGTGTGATGTATAGTTTGAGCCATGTTTTGCTTCAACTACTACAAGCCAAAGATAAGTGGTTGTCGACTGATTGGTTCTCTGATCTTGTTTTCTTCTTATCATAGTCTCTGTTACTGCACCAAAATTCCGAAGTTAAAGTGAGGGTTGAGGTATTTATATTTTTACATGTCTATTTCATCCGTAATTTTGTAACTTATTTCGTTTTGTATCTAGTGTTCAAAATTTCTGATTGCCTGTTTTCTAGTTTTCAAATTTACTCTGAACACTAGGGAGAAATGAAGGCAATATTGTTGCCGGGCTGCTGTATGGATATTTGATAATACATTCCGTACCATACTAAAAAAAATCTCATTTGTCACTTGGAAACTCAAGGAGAACTGTGTTTGCGAAGAAAATCGATAAGAAGAAGAATATTACAGCTCATCTTGGTCACTCTGATTGGTTAGATATTCCCTTGTTGACGAAGATCTTTCTACCAATATATAGGAATGAGTCTTCGATACAGCTTACCGGATCCATCTGCTCTCTCTCTCTCTCTCTCTCTCTCTCTCTCGCGATCGACATTTTTTGTTTCGAGTTCGAGAGGAAGAGCATATATTATTATAAAAAGAAAATTGGGGTTAGAAATCAAGCAACAAGCCTAGGGCTTCTGTTTTAGCCCTTTTTCCAAGGGCCATCCGTTGCCCAAGAATTTGTAGGCAAGATGCCAGTTTCTAAGCCTCTACTGTTTTTGGTTCTACTTATGCCAGAGTCTTGTTTGATTCTTTTTCCAATGGAGAGTCCAGGCCTTCTACTGGTCATGATTTTAAATGAGACCTTGAAAATTAATGGTGGAGAGGGAGAGGGCTGTATGAATTAGTGAAGATCTTTGGGGTACTGAGGGAGGGGCCAGATTCTTGAAAATTTAGCTTCTCACGCTTTAGTGACTAAACAAAGAGAACAATGTCAAAAATGAATACAAGAAGGGGAGTATAAAAAATTTGCTAACATCACCAAGACCAAGCTCAAAGAATCAGCAGTAGATTTAGCTCTGTATGTCCTTGAAGAATCCAGAGCCTTGCAAGATAAAGAAAGGAAGGAGAGGGAGGAGTTTGTGCTATAAACTACAAGGTATCTTCTTGAAAGGAGAAATTGTGTGGAAGCAAAGGTCAAAAGTGGACTGGTTAATGGAGGAAGACAGGAAAACTTCTGCTTAAAGAGCATTGAGACTGGGGTGATTCAGGATCAAAATAGATATTGCCGGTGCATTTGAAGGGCATTTCATCAAGTTTTTTGGTGATCCAAAGCCATCAATTCTTTCCTTTTATTGAAAGAACATATATGGGTAGGAGGCAAAAAAAAAAAAAAAAAAACTTAGGAAATATGAAGGTAACTTTCACCTGTGAATTGAAAGCTGTTTATGACATGGGAGCTAATAAAGCACCAGAACTCTTCTTAAAGTCCAACGAGATTTGATGTCTTTCTTCTTTCTGCTGTAGTAAACAGTGAAGCAATTTCAGTCCATTATCCTGACCTACAATTGTGAAATCCCCAATCACGACACTATGAAATTAGGGTTCCACCATACAGTTTCGGTCCAAAGATTGCCGTGTGAATGCTACAAGAAAAGATCCAATTTCATTAATCTGATTTGAACATGATGTCCAACTCGCTTTCCATACATACTTTGAACTCATCCAACCACTCAACAACAAAGAGGCGATGCAGAAAGACGGGCGCTAGAAATTCTGATTTTGTTACTTTCATTTCGTCATAGTAGTGAACCAGTGTGCGCGAGCGTGCGCGTGCGTGTGCATGCTGACTCATTATTGTTTCTGTACATTGCACAAGGTGGAGGGAGGAAAACAGTTCATACTCACCTGCCAACGGAAGTCCCAGGGAAGCTCATCAAAGATCAATATTCACATTCCATTCCAAGTCACACCACTCAACACTATTCCTAGCTGTAATAATCCTACAATCTGGAACGCCATAAGCACTTGATGGGATTGAAAGGACCATGACGGCGAGAGGAAGCAGTTGGCTTTATATCCCACCCTTCTATGTTCTTCGGAACACAGACATCAAAAAGGATTTGACCCAAGACCCCATTGGCATTGATGGTCGGTGGGCTCTGCATCTGGAATGACCCTCCTCCTCCCCTCTGTTCGTTCACCAGAGAACCGCCTTCTTTAGTTTCATGGTACTCTGTCGAGCTTGGTCGGAAGAAATGGTCGCTTGGATCCATGGCTACTCTCCTTAGGCTCTCATTTGAGCTAACTGCTGCCTTTTGGAGACAACAAACAGATTTGCTTATCTTGTTCGAAGAACAACCCATCCCTCCTGTCTCTTCCATTGCAGATCGTCTTCTCTGAGTATACAGAGATGCTGCCTTGATGAGGAACTCAGTTACTACAGTTTTATATTCAGCTGGATGATGCTTGTAGTGACCTGCACAGGACCAAGTCACACGAATTATTTCCAGATTTTTCCAACATAGAAAGCCTGTGATATGTTAAATCCATGCGGATGTCAATTTATCAAATAAACTCGAAAAATGTACGTCTGGTAAAAGGACTGCCATCACTATCATCTTCATTTGAACCAATTTTCTTCAAAATGGTGTTGGATGGCAAGATTAACTGAGTTAAGACGGCTCTACATAAGAAATCAAGGATTAATTTTTTGTTGCCAGTTGCCAAACTGACATCAACTATTTGTGCATTGTGCCATGTGCCTGGCCAGACAACTAGGAAATACAACTAGGAAATCGGGGAGCTTAGCATAAGCCTACAATAGGCAGTTGGACAGTGGAGATACCTCAGTGGAAATGCTGTGTCAGAGCCACAAGTAACCAAGGAATCCTCAAAATTTCCCCGACTTGCAAGAAAATAGGGAAGATGCAGTTGGTTACAGGTGCCCCAAAGTGAAAAATGTGTTCTTTTCTACCAAGCCCTAGTTTAGGTCGTAAAAGATTGATGGCGGGTTGTGGGGAGTCCTATCCAAATCTAGGCTGGGACACACAAAAACAGAAGAAAATAAAATAAAAGAAATAAATAAATAAATAAGCCTTTTGCATATAGGATGATCCTCTTACCAATTACACCTTAAAATTTCCCGAGTTCTACATAAAATTCCAGTGGCTAGGATCCTGTTGGAGGCTAACCCAAAATAAACTTTCATACCTTCCAAACCAGCCTGATGGAACCATCTAAAGTTGATTTTTCTTTATTCTATTTTAGCAGCATGGGCCATATGGCTCCATAACAAATTTCATAGCTTCAAATAACAGAACTTCACAGGTTCAGATAATGATGAACAAATTTGTACATTATTCTTTTCGCAATAAATTAGATTTTAATAACTAGTTTCTAGTTATCATCTTCCCAGACTTCTCATTAGAAAACCACTAGCAGTTGCACACTGTATACGCAGTTACAAGTTTACCCAACTACTTAAGTTATGGTTACTACAGTTGGTGCAGCAATCCTTTTCAGCAAATACTATTGGCCCTGAGTATACTTTCCTCACTAACAAGAGGTCTTGTTTAGTAAATGATTATTTGACAGTTCCCACAGTGATAATTAGTCAATTTAAAGCTGGTTAAAACTTCTGAATCTTTATTAGTCTATTAATTATACCATAAGATGGCCTTGTGTAATTTAAAGTCATAGTCGAAGAATGAAGACCAGCAGGTCAAAGGTTCAACACCAGCCCAGGACCTACACAAAGCTCTCGGGCAAAAAGAAAGGAAAAAGAAAAAAAAAAACTGAACAGATGTCCTGAAAGTGACAATAATTGTATTCAGCAAACGGCAGAGGAAAGATTAAAGATGAAGATGACAACTAGACAAAATATTTGTCTCTTTTATGTTGTAAGTTATACTATTGATTCCCTGGTTATCACCTTGTAGCCATCTCTTATACCTAGCCAGTAATAAGATCACACTAAAATCCTCTTACATTGAACAAACCTCCACTCATCGGTACCAAACAAAACCCAGCATGGGAAATTTTTCTAGAATGATCATGAGCCAGTACTTTTCGGGTAAACCCTGTATATTGTGCAAAATTTAAGTATCTTGAAAAGGAAGCATAAAGATGTGCACTAGGACAGGATGACACCAACTGCAGTTGGAAAACTTATATGTGAAAGTGAGTTAAAATGATTATAGAATAATTCACTAGCTTATTTGATGAGAGCTTGAGCACTATAAAAATAGAAAATGAGAGAATGAAACTGATTTGCTAATTTATAAGAAAGTATTATTTACAAAATTGCTCAAGTAATCAGGAAATCCAAATTTCAGGTTTGCTTAGGGTAGCACCATGAAGCTATGGGAGCTGCTGCTGAACAACATATTTAAGGAAAAAAAAGAGTACAACATATTCAGAAAAAAAGTGTAATATCCCTACTTAATAATATGTATTGTTATTTTTAATATTTATTTGATTTTACTTATTATTTTATTATCATCATCGGTATTGTTAAATTATTAATATTGCTATCAGATTACTATTATTATTATTAGTAGATGTTGTTATTATTATGCTATGATTATTATTATTTATTATTATTGTTGTTGTTATTAATATTATTGCTATTATGATTATTATCATCATTAATGTATTATTGCATGTGTATTATTCATTTTCCAAACCCAATAACCCAAAATCCATTATCATCTCCTATATAATCTATTTTAATTCTAATCCCAACCCTAATCCTACCTTAACCCTATATGCAGGCCGCCACCACTCCCATCTTCCCCTCCATCTTCCATGCATGAGCCACAGCACCCCCCAGTACCCACCGCACTGCGGTCTCCTCCCCCGCACACTTACCATGGCCGTGCCGAACTCCGCAAACCTTGCCAAGCTCCTCCCCTACGACCCATCCACTCCACCGCAGCCCCCACATCCGAGCACAGCCTTCGGAGCCGCCATCTCCACCATAGCCGCCTCCTTCCTCTCCACCTCCTCGTCGCGCTGCCTCCACCTGCGCATCACCACCACCCTTCCCTCCTCCCTGCACCTCACCGCCACTGCCGCCCAGAGGCAGCCTCCGAACTCATTAGCCCCTGCCAACTCCTCTGCCAAGCCACCATGCCAGAACCCTCTCGTCGGCAGCCTCCGTCCTCCTTGCCTTCTTCCCGTCATGCCGCCGGAGGCCCCTCGTCTTCCCTGCCGGCGCCTCCCTTGCTCTCCCTCTTTCCCGGCATGCCGTCATCCGCCGGAGCCCCTGTGGACTGTTCTCCAGTCTCCGCCAAGCTCCCCGCATAGCCACCGTCAAGTGCCACCCTCCGTCGCGAGCGCCTCCCAGCTGCCATCGCCTCTGGCCCGCCGCGCCTCTCCCCATGGCCTGCGTGCGTGAGATTCCTCTCTGTCTCCCCCTCTGTGTGTGTGTAAATGTGTGTGTGGGTCTATGTTTACCTCTCATTCTGTGTTGTATAGGTGTTTTGTGTGCATTTGTGTGCACTTGTACGTGTAAGTAGCATACATGTATGTGTGTATTAGATTAGTGTATATGTATGTGTGTGTATTGTGTATGTGTGTGTTATTCCCCTTCTCCCCTCAGTGTGTGCATGTGTGCGCGCGCATGTGTGTGCGTGTGGGTTTGTATAATTCTCTCCCCCTCTCCAATTATGTGTGTGTACAGGTGTGTATCAGTGTGCATGTGTTACATGTGTTGCAGGTGGTCCGTCGAACCCGATCGAATATTCCAAATCTGAACCCAGTAACAAAAGATTTGGAGTCGTGTTGCAGTGCCACGCAAGCCGATTCGAAAACCCGATACGCGAGACGATTTAGAGATCCGGACCAGTTCGTGTGGTGCAGATCTGATGGCGATTTGGACGCGGATCTGTGTCGTTTCATGTAAGTGTTTGCTTTTGTATTATTGCTTATTTATTATTATCAGTGAGTGTTTACATCATTTGTACGTTTTATTGTATCATTTCATGTGAACATTTTAAAGTATCTTCTAATAATTATATTTATTGTTATAAGTGAATTCATTTAATTAATGCTTTATTTTATCTATATTGCAACTAGGAAACTGTAATTGTCATGATTTAATTCTTTATATACTGATAAATACTTTGCCCTGAATTGTTCATCATGTGACTGAATCTATAGTTGTTAGAGGACTGGCTGGGCTATTACTTAAGTTACTGATATTATAACTATTATTTAGGAATGTCAATGTTGAGGTGGAACATCTGAAAGTTATATATCCTTGATGTTTAAACGTAAATAGATTATTTATTTTGATCATTGAGACCTGGATGTTTCTCTTTGTCAATTTAATATTATTTGGTTTATTAGATCTGTAGATGTTGGATCGGTTAGTGGATTACATTACAGCGAGACTATTATATTATGGGAGAGTACAGTATTTTAATGATGATGGATCGAATACATCCTTGATGTCAATGTGTATGGACTCTGTATTTTGACACTGAGATATAATGTTTCATCATTTCATATGAATTTGTTTATCATTCAAATCTGAAACCATTTGTGATGTAACTTAAACTGTGATCGGATTTGGACCTTGGATTTGATTGGTTCATGATTACAGTTATATGTGTGGATACTTGGGTGAGCTAGTTAGCAGACTTGATCTTTCTTTATTGGTAATAAATCAGATGAGAATTTAATTGGATATTGGTGACTGAATAAATAGGAGATTGTTTATTAAAAGAACGGGATCTTGGAATTGAACTTTTCAGTAGACTCGATTGGAGTGGAGTTGACTTTGGGTGAAGAAATATGTGTTTGATTGGATTGGTCAGAACTAGTAGATTATACATTTATCCAGTTGGATTGTTACCTTGGTATATGGATCTTGTGATTGACCTTGATAGAAGTGAGCTTATGATGATCTTGATCGGATTGGATAGTGAGGATTTGATTAGACGTATTGGAGCATGTATTTATTTCAGTTATTGAGACTTGAATACACCAGTGACTTAAAGGATGGACATATTAATGACTTAGAGGATATAGTAGAATAACAAGAATGAGAGAACTGATTATTGGTTTATTGAACTTGTGATTTACGGTGTCGGATACTTTGACACGGACTTAGCATTTGATGTTTGTGATGACTGTATTGAGATTATGAGTTAATGGATCAGTTACTAATATATCCTCAGTACAGACGGCCGAGATTTTAATCAGTTCTAGATGAGATTGTATAGTAAAGAATCAGTATTCTGACTTGTTATGATATCATTTCATGTTACTGAAAATTACTGAGAAAGTATTGTTAGACCGTAACACTACGTACAGTTTTACTGTTTATCGTAACACGGTTACTGCTACTGTCCATTGTTATTGTTATTGTTTACCGTGTATACTATACGATTATTGTTCACAGTTATTGTTATTGTTATTGCCACTATATTGTCTAAGTAATCAAAATAATATGGACATTGATTGATTTAAGTAAATTAAATAATAATATAAATAGATAAATTACACTGAAATTGGAAAAATTGATGAAGGAGACAACGTCTGTATTTTAGGTGGACCTAGGATACAGGTTGCGCAGCCGACATACGGTTTCACTGCAGAGTTCCGGGGATGACTGACATCCCATCAGTTATTATTCTACTGTTCCACAGTGATACTATGAGTATTGTTACTATTATTGTTGTACCTAGCGGTACGGCCTGATTTAGCGTCAGGCATCTAGGCCGTAATCCCGGGTATGTATGGGATACACCTAAAGTATGGACAATTTCTCCAACCGATCAATTTCAATAACTTAAGACCCCCGATTGACACATGTAGTAAACGCAGTATGGAACACGTTTACTGCATGTGACAATTGACATTTGCTGATATAATTAATAATGATAAACTATTTATTATGTATTGTGACTGACTGTATCCATCTGATATGTACATAAGGATAAACATCTGACTGTACACATGACTCGACCACACGGTTTTAGAGTAGTCTGTTACTATTATTGTTTATTTATACTCTGTATGTTATAGTGATCTTAATGATCTGACGACTTTATTGTTATATTGTATTTTATTACTTCATATGCACGTGCACCTTCTTTCATTTTACATACTCATTAGGTCACTTTCTGACGATCCTGAATTTGCGCATCTAGGTATAGGTGTTTATTCCTTTGACCAGGTGATGATGAGCTCGTACATGTTATGATGAGTCAGACTTTCTCTCTACTTGATACGGGTATTTTTGTTTACTTTTGTCCCTATCGTTTCCTTGATTCTATATATACATCATATTCAGTTGCTATTCCCTTCCTGTATTCATTTGCTATCATGTGTAGAAATTATGTCATATTGCAGTGATGTTTAATACCTCCATAGTTGATTTATATAGCTTGTTCATCTTACTTTAGGCTCAGCGTGTATACGTGGGGTATTCTCCTCGCGTATATACGTCGCCAACTCTCGTCGCGACTCTGTTTTCACGTATTTTGAGAAGCGAAGCGTGACAAAAAGACTTTGGTATAACTAGGGATAATGGTATAACTAGTAACTAGGAATAATAAATGGGCTGGTGTTGAGAAGGCCCGGGATAGCCCTAGTCCCAAAAATTTTAGGGACTTAAATACCAGCCTTTCCTAGCCCCAGGTTTTCACATACTAAGCTCTAGCTCTTGCCTTTGTGGGCAGGCCCTAAGATGAGCATACTAATTGGTTGCCCAAAGGTTCCAAATCACATTTCATAAAATTATGGTTTTAGATCTACTTACCTTCTTAAAATATATAGACAATAGGTCAAATGTTTAGAATTGATGTAGTACTAAAGAAATATCTTTTAAAACAATAGGTCGTTCAAATTATTTTTCATGTACTATAAGTCAAATATCTTTTTAAAAGAAACAAATATCTTTTGGACTTCTAGAGTGGGCCTAAAATAGGCCTCAAAAGGATCAGGGCTATGGATCAGGGCCGTGGATCAGGTCCGTGGAGCCTGAAGGAGACCCTGGCCCGCCCTAAAAGCCATAGGCCCTTAAATTTTGACCACCCAAATTATGAGAGGGTCAGGACAGGCTGGACTATTTTGGGGCCGGGTTAAGGGGCCATCTGGCTGGCCGATTATTATACGTAGGTCCAGCCAATGTGGATTAATACTCAGAACAAATTTCACATTAAGATGGCATGATTCTTGGTAAGATGATTTTTAAGAGTTTAGAGGGGTGAGAATTACAAATGGTCTTTAGTTATTTGGTGAAATTGTGAGAGCAGATGATATTTGTAAGTTTCAAGAAAACTAAGTTGCATTGACAAAGAAGCTGTACATAAAAGGATACACTGGAATATGCTATGAATATGTAACAGTGACAGGCATCATACTTATGCCAGGACAAGCAAATAGTGAAGCATATCAAAGTTCAGTAGTCAGTAAATATTTGCTTTAAGTCATTTAGAACCAACATATTCAAGAACATATACAATGATGGATGGTATTTCTGAATATATACTATTTCTTGATGAGACCATGATAAGGCTTCTGCTAAACTATGGGTACAAAGAAAAACACTGAGGAACAGGATTCCAAAAATTAGCAGAAGAAAAACAAATATGTAAGCTCAGTGATTTGGTAGTGAAAACAAGCGCCCACAATAAAACAGCTGAGAAACCAAAATGTAATAAATTTGTAATCTTCTATCTGTCACAACAATGATAAATGATGACATTTCCAATAGGAAGCTGAACTGTTGAAGTAGAGAAGTGCTTGTGCTTCAGGGATGTCAATGCCAGGGATTAAATCTAAGGAAAATTTAATTTAATAAAACACCAATTTTGTATGTACCACAATATAAAATAAAATTAGGCCAAGCTAACCAGAGACAATGATGATTCATGAGAATGGCAAAATGACTGTCAATGAACATTCGCATTGCATTATCACCATTCTCTTCTGTAAAAACTTGATTAGGCCCTTTTTTGGCAAAACCTCACATAGCATGCAGTCATTGATTTTAGTAATTTCTTACAATATCTCTAAAAGAGGATATATATGTTTGGTTTGACAGGTGTTGAAAAGATACTCTGAAAAACACACTAACTTGCGTAAAAATTTAAAGAACCGTGTTACAGTTTTTGTCAATCATTTTACGAAATCATACTCATAAGGGTTTATTAACTTATCATTCATATTCAATAAACGTACTGATACCATTTATAACATTGAAATTACATGATCATTTATCTGAGCTACAAACATGGGTGGTATTTATCTAAGTTGCCGTCATGATTGGGACTGTCGTAATTCACTCTTTATTTCATCCGTATAAAGGAGAGGCTATACCAATCTAGAGTAAGCCATCTATTCCTAAAACCCTTAATCCAAACACCAAAAAAAGTACTAACTGGACAAATATTGTACATGGGGATGTGAATGATAATGTCCAGTCTTGAGGTTAACTGAAGGTTGGCTCCAACATTGAACTTTCATACACAGTGAACTTGAGCAGTATGTGCAATCCAACGGACATATTCACACACATATTTGAGGGTGAGAAATGTTAAAGATAACAGATCTTTGAAATATGCTAAACTGTCAATGTGTGTAACAGTGTAAAGTATGTACAAAACCTAGTCAACTAGAAAAAGATATTTTTTTGCATATCGTACTTTCAACTTCCGATGTTTATTCTGGGAAAATTTGTGTTTTGCATACAAGTGGATAATACCTAGAAAAGCAACAAGCTAACATGTTTTCCATGTGAAAACTAACCATAACGTAAAAACATTACTAACACCCAGTGGAAAAATCAGTAAAAATCATGGAATACAGGGTGGTTCATTCGACACATACAATTGATATATAAAATTTCTGTAAACAATATGCACAATATAGTTTAAGAATGTTTTTGGATGATATCATAACAAAAATTGGGGTTTCTTAGAAAAAACATTTTTCTTAGATTTTTGAAGTCACAAGAATTTCAAAACTACAAACTACAATCCAGTAGTTGTTTGGTTGAGATATGGAAAATAAGGAACAATAGTGTGCGATCAGAAAAATAATCATCGTATTTGAAACTTCTACTTGTAGAAATATCACTTTCCATATTACTGAAAATAAAACAAATCAGAGTCCAAGCGCACACTAACTTATATTATCCACCTCAGATAGATTTAGAATTAGTTTTCTGTATACTATTGAATAAGCTCTGCTTTCTATAACCAGCATAATTTGTGCTACAACACATAGTTAATCTATACATCAAAATGCATGCTCACTTATATTATCCACCACAGATAGATTTTGATCAGTTTTTATATATTATTGAATAAAATATGAAGATCTACTCTCCAGTTCTAAGCGTAATTTGTTCTACAACACATAGCTAGACAAAAGTAAAAGCTAATATTGGTTAGGAACATACCTATATGAGGCGAACTATTCCATTCCACTAATCTGACATCACCACCAAGTTCTTCAAGACGTTGAGCAAAATTAGAAACAACAGGATAGGGAGCAAGTTCATCATCTTCTGAACAAAATATGAGTATGGGACCAACATTCTGCAACCACATTTACGCTACATGAGTTAAATGTAAAAAGAGTGAAGTAAATACGAACCAAGCAAAGCTTCGATATGCTAATATTGCAGGGTCCTTACAACTGAGGAGTATAGAGTCTGCCAATACTCAGATCGTTGTTCTTCAAATCTGTTCAGGAAGAGGGTGTCCAAACCAGAGGCAAAGGCTTTTGCCACCCATGATACTACTCTTGGTGGTTGTGACATTTTGAGCACACTTGGATGGAGGACAAATCGAGTGCCCAAGTCACTGGTAAAGTCTACAGGTGTAGAATCAAACACTTGTCCACATACACAGTCTCTTACCAGCTGATACACATCCTTCAGTAAAGAGGAAAAAATGAGGCGGTTAATATTCAGCAAAAACAGAACTGTGGTTTCATGATAGCATATAATCCTGAAGAGGTAAATTAACAAAACTGGAGCAAAGCTTGAGTAAACTTTTGATAACATGGATAGCGGGTTTTTTTGATTATCTTCGTAGAACTTGTGCAAATGATATTTAGCTCAAAGATGTCTGCGAAAACTAGAACAGTGATTTCATGACAGAATGTAATCCTGACGAAGTAAACTAACAAATCCAGAGCAAAGCTCGAGTAAACTTGAAAAGTGATTTCATGACAAAATATAATATGAAGAGGAGATAAATATGAGTCGGTTAATATTCAACAAAACCAGAACAGTGATTTCATGATAGCATATAATCCAGAAGAAGTAAACCACAAATCCGGAGCAAAGCTTGAGTAAACTTTTGATAGCATGGACAACCAATTTCTTAATTAGTTTCATAGAACTTGTGTAAATGATATTTAGTTGAAAAGATGCCGAGGAAAACTTAATATGATGTCATTTCAGAGATAAGCAGAGTTGCAAACCAATAGATTTATAGTGCAAATCTTATTATCTTGATATTACTGAATCAATGAACAGCAAAATTCAAGCCCTTGACAGCAAGTTCAAGGAGACTTTACTATATGTGCATAACTTGTAGCAACAGAGGAACGAAAGACAGGAATCATATATCAATCAAATTTGTGACAGTACAACGTAAAACAAAAGAAAGATAGTTGCAACTAGAAGAACATAAACTTACCAGGCTGAGCTGTCCTTCACATTTTCCTTCCATCAACTGACAGAATGGCAATACACCTATCAGTCTTTCGACAATAGAAATAGAGGTATCCAGTATTCTCTAGGTGCACATTGTAAAGGTCCAAATGGAAAAAGATAAGTTCATTAAGCAAATTACCTGGAGAACTTTGTACAAACAGCCTTTTGTTCCCCCAGAGAAAGCCGCAAATACAATGGGTAAAGGTCTAATCTTTACTTCCTGTTACTCCAGAAATGAAAGGATGTTGGAAAAAACCTTACAATAGTAATATCATTATGCAGTAATTACAGAAAAAACATCATAGACAAATGTCATAGATTGTTCCATGTCATCAGGGAAAATAATTGGGAAGCGCTCATGGGTCAAACCATCCAACAATTGATTATAATCAGAGTCTGGAGGTAAAATCAATTGTGACCTCAAGGAGGATTGACCCAACTAACATATGGACAATGAATCAGCATCTGACTATCTTATATACCTAACTTTTTGGATTAATTTCAAAGGTTGTCAGAGAGATGACAGATGAAACAGCAACGGAAGACAATGTTTAAGACAGTTCTGGATATGGCATACACAAACAACAGAACTTTGGAGCACATATATTTAATGTAATTTCAGAGAGTAGACTAGATATTATTCGAACACCATTTGTTGCAAAAGAAATCAAAAGATAACTTGGATGGTGGCAAATATTTCTCATTCTAGATTTTAAATCACTAACACTAACCTTGGCAAGCTCATTAAGAACGCCGCACGCCAATGATGTGGCTTTATCAGGGAGAAAACTGCACAAGAAATGCATTCATCAGATCTAAATAATATGAAATAGATGATGAGTTCAATTCTTCCGAGCATATAAATTATCAAATTAAAGAAGAAGAACAATCATGAGATGCAGATGAATCTATTATGGGTCTGTTTGGATTTAAGGAATTGGTGTGAAGTGAGGAAGTAGGAAGTAAGATTTATTTCCTTTAGGAAAAAGGGAAATGAGTAGTAAGTTTTCTGGTGTTTGGATGATTGTTGGGAAGTGTGGTTTGGAAAATGTTTTGTCGTTTCCGGTGTTTGGATGGTAATGAAAAGTGAAAGTGGAAAAGTTGACCACAAAGTTGACAGCAAAATAATATTAAAATAAAAATTAATTAAGAAAAATAAAAAATAGATTGTAATTAGAATGCAAGTGAGATTTACTTGACCAAAAAATTAACTGTTTTATGCTATAACTTATTATAAATGAGATTTACATGACCACAAAATTAACTGTAGCACTCTGGAAGTGAGAAAATGGTTGTGTAAAAGAGAGATGAAAAAGGGAAATGGGGGTTTTCTTATTTTCCTTTTCCGGTGTTTGGATAGATAGGGAAATGAGCAATTATACTTCCCCACTTCCTCACTTCACTGTGATTCCTTACATCCAAACACGCCCTATATGTTGGCATGGTACATGAAAGGTGCTCTTCTTTCTACAATTGTAGCATAGGTCAGCTGGTCAACAGTGGGAAAACTAAGGGAATGATGATGCAGAATATACTACTAGCCGGCATTCAGAGGCGCTAAAGATCTTATCATTGGCCTTTGACAGCATGAAATATTATGGAGAAAACACAAGGATGTGATAAAACAATGTATACCACAGAAAGAGCCAAGCAATAGATACATGCTACAATAGCTACAGCGATTTTCTTGGTAACTGCCATAATAGAAATAAATGTCAAATGACAATAGCTATTTAAGAACAAATGTCCTTCAGTCAGTTTCAATCAGAACCCAAAAGACTGTTTGGAGATATACAACATATGAGTTAACACACATAGAGCAGTTATTCATGCATGCTTCATCTAATAAACTTATCGTGTTGGAATGTGCCAGATCCGAAGCTGGCCCAGTAAGAATATCAGATTCAATCATGCATCCAGCTGCGATTTTTATATAATCTCTAGTTATGAGTTATCGGATTGGGTATCATTCACAGCCCTACCATTGGATAAATGTTGCTCGGAAACTTGAGGCTCTCCTGCACGAACAAATAAAAGGTCCTAAGTTTCTAGAGTAATAAATAACCTCCTCACCTGAATGCTGAAACTTGGTCTTAAAAGTCATATATAGAGAAATGAACATAATGTTCAACTCCAAACTGAAGTTCATATCTAGATTACTCAATTGTGTTTTCATCTTTTTGCACTATCAGCTCATTAAACTCCTAGCTGTATTTCTCAACTGTCTTAACGCGATAAGGTTACTGGAAATTCTATAGTAAGTGCTAGGAAATCAGCTCATAAATTTTGTTGACATACCTTCAACTGCCTCCATTTCTTCAACAGTGACTGTTTTTGTTGTAGATTTCTTTCATGGTTGTCCAATACAAAATTTTGACATTGTATCACAATGAATTCCAGAACACTTTTGTCCTCCCATATACCATCGTTTACTTTGAACCTTTCTCTCTTTCTTTTCTCCTCATAATTTCGCAACAAACAAACTCTTAACCCTCCAAAACTAAATGCCACATTATTTCAAGCACTTGAAAATGGAAAATAGCCACCATCAGGCTAAAGGGTTGCAACTTTCACAAGGTGGGTGTACCACCAAAGTTATAAGTAAAGCTCATGGTTCAAAATCTACTTCATCTACATTTGGGGTGTAAGTGGGTCTAGGTTTTGAGTAATTTCCATCTAACTTTGTACCATATATTTTGTGATAGTAAATCTTTGCCCCTCCTCAGCTTGTAGACATAGGCCAAGAAGCATGTAAATGTTTGATCTTTTGTGTGATTTGGGTATGTGTTAAAACAATTGTCCTTCAACAATTTAAAAGGCAACTACTAGAAGTGCAACTTTCTTCCTAAATTGAGCTGCAATAACTTCTCAATTAGTTACACGTATTTCACATGAGAGGGGGGCTCACCAGTATAAAGATTACATCTTTTTAACTTGGGGTTGTGTGTGTGTTTGTTTGTATAAAATAGATTAACTAATCTAAAGAAAAACAAAAAAGGAATTCCACTGAAATGTATTTTTATTGACCAATTAGAACTACCCCAAGGACCTATAATTGTCCCAAAAGGTCCAATATACATACATTATTGGACCTTTTGAGCAACAGTCAAGAAGATCTTATGAGAATTGGATATTTTCGTACAGAAAATGTAAAACAGATATTGGACACTCTACAGAAACAGATATTGGACACTCTATAGAAGCATTTCACAATCAATTTACCCAAGAATAAGTTTTCGTTTTAAATCTATTAGAATTATTTCATATTATTTTTATAAATTATAAAGCAAAAAAACTTCATTTTTTTTTATCTGTAATACGTGAATTTTCACGGAATAGATGATAATAAAATTCATGTATCTAGGGAGGATTCACTTTAGAAGCGACTATTCCCTAGATACCTACATTGTGGTATTTCGCGGTTGAATCAATTTGAAAAAGACCTAAAGTTAGAGATTTATCAATAGGTAATGTTGCTCCAATACCTAACCAAAGAGCTAGTGCGGTACCGATCAAAAAGACGGTTTTGCTACTGGACGACGAAATGGATTTTTGTGTCACAGTTTTTGTCTCACAGTTTTCCATCACACATGACAATTCTATTTTAAGTGCTACGAAATTAGGTCATGAAATTTCTTGACATATTCTTCAACTGTCTCAATTTCTTCGACAACGACAATTTTCTTTAGGTTTCTTTCATGGTTGCCCACAGTACAAAATTTTGACATTGTATCACAATGAACTCTAGAAACAACACTTTTGTCCTATGATCATTTACTTTGAAGCTCTCTCTCTTTCTTTTCTCCTCGCAACTTCCAATATATAGAATTTTGACATCGTATCACAATGAACTCCAAAAAATGACACTTTTGTCCTATGATCATTTACTTTTAAGCCTTTTCTCTTTCTTTTCTCCTCATAATTTCACAATAAAGAAACTCTTAATTCTCCAAAACTAAAAGCCACATTATTTTGTGCACTTGAAAATGGAAAATAGCCACCATCAGGCTATAAGGGTTGCAACTTTCACAAGGTGGAGTGTACCACAAGAGTTACAAGTGAAGTTCATGGTTCAAAATCTACTTCAATTTCATCTGCATTTGAGGTGCAATTGGGTCTAGATTTGAGAAATTTCAATCTAACTTTGTGCCAGATATTTTTTGATAGTGAATCTTTACCCGTCCTCAATCTGTAGACATAGGCCAAGAGGCCAAGCCACATAAATATTTTACTTTGAAACAACAGAAACAACACTTTTGTCCTATGATCATTTACTTTGACGCTTGCTCTGTTTTTTTTTCCTCCACATAATTTCGCAATGAACAAACTCTTAATTCTCCAAAACTAAAAGCAACACTATTTTGTGCGCTTGAAATGGATAATAGCTACCATCAGGCTAAAGGGTTGCGACTTTCACAAGGTGGAGTCTACCACCAGAGTTATAATTAAAGCTCATGTCGAAAATCTACTTCATCTACATTTGGGGTGTAATTGGGTCTAGGTTTTTGAGTAATTTCCATCTAACTTTGTGATAATGAATATTTGCCCCTCCTCAGTCTTTAGAAGTAGGCCAAGAGGCCGAGCCATGTAAATCTTTCTATCTTCTTCTTCTCTCCCTTCTCAAGTTATTTGTGGCTTGTATTTAATCCTTTGTGTGATTTGGGTATATGTTAAAACAATTGTCCTTCAAATACTTAAAAAGCGACTACCAGAAATGCAACTCCCTTGCCCGTAATTGAGCCACACGAACTTCAATTAGTTACACCCCCTAAAAAGTCCAATCATTACAACATCCATATATTTCACATGCTCACTAGCTTAAAGACTACACACATTTCTAACTTAATATAAAAAAAATAAAAAAAATTCTCCATTTTTGCCTCACAGTTTTCCATCACACATGACAATTCTAAGTGCTATGAGACCAGCTCATGAAATTTCTTGATATATCATTCAACTGCCTCCATTTCTTCGTTATGACTATTTTTCTGTATATTTCTTTCATGGTTGTCCAATACAAAATTTGACATTGTATCATAGTGAACTCTAGAAACAACACTTTTGTCCTGTGGTCATTTACTTTGAAGCTCTCTCTTTCTTTTCTCCTAACTACTTCCCAATAACCAAACCCTTCAACTCTCCAAAACTAAAAATCATGTTATTTGGTGCAGTTTAAAATGGAAAATAGCTACCATCCGGCTAAATGTTTGCAACTTTCACAAGGTGGAGTATACCTCCAGGGTTATAAGTAAAGCTCATGGTTCAAAATCTACTTCGACTTCATCTAAATTTGGGGTGTAATTAGGTCTAGGTCTTGAGTAATTTTCATCTAACTTTGCACCAGAATTTTGTGATAGTTAATCTCTGCCCCTCCTTTGTCTGTAGATGTAGGCCAAGAGGCCAAACCACGTAAATTTGTGACTTCTTCTCCCTCTTCTCAGGTTTTGTGGCTTATGTTTGATCTTTTGTGTGATTTGGGTATTGTTAGACAATCATCCTTCGAATTCTTAAAAGGCAACCACTGAAAGTGTAACTCCCCTTCCCAATTAGAACTTGAGCCGCAAGAACTTCAATCAGTCACACACCCTAAAAGATTCCAATAATTACAAATTCCACATATTTTACATTAGAAAAAAGACCCCAGTAGGTTAAAGATAACACCTCTTTAACTTAATTTTATAAAAAAAAAAAACAGTTCTCTCCTTCATTTTTTTCTCGCAGTTCTCCGTCACACATGGAAATAATTCATAGAAATCGTAAGTTTTCAAAAATCTGAAGAAAAGAATCATTACAGAGTGAGGAAATCAGAGTGGCAGACGAGAGAGATCCAACCGAGGGACGAGTAGAGATCGATGAAGGGCTTCAAATTCCTCTCTTGGCTCGACAACCACGCGAAAATTACGACGATGCCATCAGCCGCCCTCGTCCTCCTCTCTTCCTCCCTCGTCCCCCAGTAGAACCTCCCCCCTTCTCCCCACATCTTCAGCTCAAAAAGGATCGAGAGCTAGGGTTTCGCGCTCCCAGCTCAGCGTATTTTAGCGGATTTCAGCTTTGCTCCCCCCATTTCGCTATCCAACGCTGCGCTTGGTGAGTTTTTTTTTTTTTTTTTACCCCTTTTGTTTGTCCTTTTTAAATGGAAGTTGCAACCAGAGACGAAGAGTGAAGGAGAAGAAAAACGTGGCCAGCGGATGGCGATGGGCTGAAATGGCCCCCTGGGCCCCATCTTGGATTTTTTTTTTTTTTAATTAAGGGAAGGCTCCAAGAATGGGCCACGTTTCCCTCATGGTGGGCCCGGCGATGGACGGTGATCAATATATGTATCCATTTAGAATTTTTGGAAAACAGCTTTTTTTTTTTTTTTTTTTTTTTTAATTTAGACATGGATCTCTCTATTTAAAGAATTCTTGGAAGAACAGTATTTTTTCGAAGGTATTTATCTTTAATCTACTTGATTGGATGAGAACGAAAGAGGAACAGAAATTGAAGGAGCTGTTGCACATGAGGCAGGAGTGCCACTGGATTCGTATCTGATCCGATATCTTAATGTTGGGTGCTTGATAACAATATCTGTAAGAAAAAAACTATTCTTCAATAGAATAAGACATTAGATTTTGATATTTTGAGTTGGTGAAAAAGCAATAGTAGAAAATATTTGATTCATGTAAGAATAGCACGAGATATTTGAGTATTTCGACATCAATCATAGCATTCTGCATTTAGCATCGGAGGTCATGTAATCTTTGCGATAGAAGCCGAATGACAATAGATAATAGTGACATGTACACAATAATATTCATAATATATATCACATTTATATTGTTATAGATGAGATAAAAAGTAATATAAGTATATCCATTTAGTTTATCTTTAATCGAATCCATTTTTACATATATGATTAGTATCTACATCTGATCCGTTAATATCCGATCTATATCCGATATCCGATTTTGACGGATACGGATATCATTTTTTCACATCCATCACTATTTGTATCCGTATCCGTATCGAAGGTTGGGTGTGGATACAGATATGATAAAGACAATATTCGATCAGTATCCGATCCGACGACACCCCTACACATGACCCCTAATTTCATCCAGCCAAATACAAAATTGAAACTATAATTCCTAAAATGTTTTGCCTTTTTTTAGAAGAAGCTCTTGATTAATCGTCAGTTTATACACACATTCTATTCACATGTGTCTTAGAATTGCAATTACTGAGTAAAACCTAAGAAATTGCAAAGACAGGGAGAGAGAGTTATTTAACTAGACCACTTATTTCACACAGAGTCAGAGCGTGCAATCCTAAAGCAATTACATAGCCTACATTTGACTCAAAAAATTAAATAGATCCATGCTCGGGGTAATATGAATCCAGCCCTTTACCACCCCACATTATTTAGGATATGAAAATGATATTATGAGTAAATTTTTTTTTACAGAAGAAACAAGGAAAAAGTAGAAGCGAAAAAATCATACAGAACATTGTGCAAAACATGCTTCCCTATTTTTTTCATTGCTATCTTGAGCTTTTGTCGTTGAGACAAGGACAACAATGACAAAGACCTGATAGCATAGAGAAGCAACAGGTTGATTTTCGCACACAAGTTCCTGTACATTACAGTCTGGAGAACAGGATTGTGAAACCTATACAAATATCTGTTACATTAAAAATAACCTGTGATTGCGAAAACAAAGGAAAATATAACATCTCAATACCGCGGTACAGAGATGATACTGTGACATATATATGCAGGTTAAAAATATCCTCACATATATACGCTGAGTATCAGTACAGGTAAGAATCAGTGTACCGAAGCACAATGATAATATACATTCCAGCAATAATAGTACAAGTACGCAATATCACAGAGCATGATACAATATTCCAAGAATATTGGATCACTAAGAAGCGCAAAAATATGATATGCAACATAAAAAACTGAAACAAAAACTCACAAGCAGTAAGATGAGAATCTTGCGAGCCGATCAAGGGGGCTGGAAGAAAAGGGGCTCCAGACAAACAACCGCTAATCCACGCATCCGCTACACACTCTGATCAACTACAGAAGGCCACCACGGTCTAAACTCCTGGATCTGGACATGAAAGTCCAGGGTTGTCAGAAAACAACCCAGCGAGTACGTAAGATAAAACCAGTTGGCGTGCTCAGGCAGTCACACGTGTACATGATCAAGTGATGTGTTGCAGACATACATGTACAAGTAATGACCAGTAACATAATGAAAATAAGAGAATTAGTAGTAAATCCGAAATCAAGTAAGTACACGAGTATCGATAAATTTGAATAGAGAAAGCATGAATCTAAAACCATGTCAAGAGCATAGGTACACATAAATACGCAATGAGCCATCAAAAAATAATTTTTAACTACAAATGTGGACAAAACTAGTGGTACAAGCTCAAACGTTGGATTCATGAGATTGATACGTTGAGGGGATAATCCAAGTAAGAAAATCCTCATCTATATACCATATATTTCATGTCACCATGGTCTGAGTTCATACAACCTGAGTTGCCCTCAGTGTAACAGAACAAGAATGTCAGGTGTAATTACAGTGTTATAGAAATCATATATATAGGTAACGAGCAAGATAACTTAATCATGCAATAATAACAATCAGTGTCGCCTATTATTATAATCATTTCCTTCCAGTATCCCATACCACTAGTAGCTCATGTCAGATTCGTACTCCAGTAGAACTCAATCCGAACTCAGATATACGGATACCATTATTCGAATGAGGAAGTGATTCAATAACACCCGTTCTTGAGATTATTATTGTTTAAAAATTAAGTTATAACTGGTGTACAGTAGTGTCAGGTCTCAGTCATAATAGCAATAATAATAATCAGTATCATTTGTAATTTTTGTCCTTTCCCATCAGTGTCCCACAATACCGACAGTTCACGCTGGAGCCCACACTTTCAGTAAAACTCATCCGAACGCCGATATACGGGTACTATTATTCGAACAGGAGAGAGACCGAATAACATACGCCTCTGGCATTATTATTGTATAGATGCGTGTCTGTTAATATGCAATGAGAATGCTTATCACGCTAACAACAGGCGGCACAGGTAAGAGGAAGGATTATTTTTCTTAAAAAATAGATTCAGGAGATAGCCCCACAGATTCAAGATGCGGCCCCCACCACGTGTATGGTATGACACTTTACTCTGTGTAGCACTTTGCTCTGTGTGGGGAATGGATTCTAGAGGTGCCCCCATAGATTCAAGAGGTGGCCCCCATCACGTGTGTAGCATGACACTTTACTCCGTGTGGTACTTAATTCTATTCAGAATCCATCGGACGTTAGCATAATCGTGGGATACATCCTCATCATCCCGACACCAGGTGGTATGCTCCGCCGGACGCCGGTATGACCGTGCTATTAATAAGAATAACAGTGCGGGGGACATCAGTATAGGAGACACAGGAGTTCAGGAGTACAGAAGTTCAGGAGTACCAGATGTCTGGTAGTAATATAATAATCATGTCAAGTCCCCGTAAAGCGATAATCATGAATAGACAATGTAATACAGGTATCAGGTGTAATAATATCTAGTCAGGTGTCACAACATCAAGTCAGTGTATTAGTACCAAGTGATAGAATATGTCAAGTATCAAATGATAGCATGTCATTGTCAGGTGTCAGATATCAGGTGTCAGATGTCAGATATCAAGTGATAACATGTCAAGATGCAATCAGATAATTAACATGTCAGTGTCATGAAATTAGTATATCAGATGTTAAATGTCAGGGAAAGTACAACTAACATGTAAGTACTGTGACCAAACAATATGTGGGTGGCAGGTTATGTGACATGGCATTCGTAAAGCATGTAATGGACACTGGTAACGTACTCGCAAAGCATGTAACGGATATTAGAATAGTAAGCGCAAAGCATGTAACAAATATTAGAATATCACTCGTCAGTCATGTATTAAGCAGTATAACATGTGTCAAGTCGCATAACATGCATTGAATTAAATGTTAGAAAAGTACTCGCCCAACATAAATATAGTACTCGTCCAAATACCGAAAAGGAATACTTATCCAAATACCAAAAAAGAGTACTCGCCCAAATACTGAAAAGAGTACTCGCCCAAATAACGAAAAAAGAGTACTCACCTAAATCTTCAAAAAATACCATAAAATCCTGGAACACCAGAAGCACGTGCACGCCACCAATTCATATATTAAAATATATAAATAGTAATTTATTAAGAGAGAGTAAGAGAAAGGAGAGTGGACGATGAGAGAGAGATAGCAGAGGGGGAGAGAGAATGAGAATCAGATTAGAGAGAAAAAGAGAAGAAGAGCAAGAAAGAGAGAGAGAGAAAGAGAAAGAGAAAGAAGAAAGAAAATTGGAGATGGAGAGGGGACATGAGCTGGCCGGCCGCCTGGGACTGCCCGCGGGCCTGGGCGACCAGGGCGGACATGGCTGGCGGCGAGGGGGCCCGGGTGAAGGTGGTGATGGTGTTGTTGTTAGTTGTTGTGGATGGTGGAGTTGGTGGAAGGAGAAGATGGTGGTGATAGAAGTTGGTGGTGCTTGGGGTAGTTGGAGGAGAGGAAGAAGGTTGTGGTGGTGTTGTGGTGGAGAGATGGTGGAGGGGAGAGAAGATGGTGGTGGAAGTGGTAGAGGAGGGTGGTGGGTTTGGAGGAAGAAGATGGTGGCGTTGATGTTGAAGTAATGTTGTTGTTGGAGTTGGAGAGGGAGGTGGATGTGGGTGGCTTGGTGGTGGCCGGAGGAGTTGGCCGGAGGAGTGCACCAGCGGCGGTGGCCGGTGGTGGATCCAAGGGAGAAAAGATGAGTTTGTAAGGGAGAAAGTGAGAGTGAAATAGAAATAGGGAAAGAGAGAGAGAGAGTGAAATTGTTTTTAAAGAAAGAGAAGTATAGGAGAGGGAAGATGTGATGATGATGGTGTTAGATCTAAATTTATTCCATGCAAAATCTCACACATGCATAGATCTTTATCATGATCAAAGGGAAGGAGGATTTAGGCATACCTATATCCATCATGAAAGGAATGCCGAAGGTTGCACGATCTCGAGGATGCCAGAGTTGAGAGAGAGAGAGGATTCTTTTCTCAGCCACCAAGTTCTCTTCTTGATCCTTAAAGGAGATGAGAGACCTCTAAGAGAGAGATTACGTCATTGTTAGTGGAGAGGAACCCTACCCATGATATATATATATATAGCATCAAGGAATCCTAGTTCAACTCATCATAGATCTAGGCCCTTAATTGATAACGCGAGTTCCACACGTGTAGATGAGTCCCACATTTTAATTTAAATACACTCATGGCTAAGTGTAACTGAAAACGTGTCTAGACCCAAGCCATTTAGGCTTGATTAGTTCTTTATTGGGCCAAACAATATAGGTTAAGTGGGTGGGTGCAAATATCCAATTGATTTGATTAGGCTCAAATTAAATTAGACTTTAAAACATAATATGTCTAACAATCTCCCACTTGGGCCAAGCAAGCCGTATGTTGGCCCAAAGGCCTATCACCCTAGTTTTGATGATGATCAACTCATGAAGTTATGATTTCTAATGATCTTGTGTTTAATTAGTGACAGATTCTTTATCAAGATCTTAGTAGGTGCAAAGCTCAACAAAGGATAAATTGTCAAGATTTAGAGCTTGCATGATGTGATCCAAGGAGCTTTTGGATCAAGCTTGGACCAAGTCAAGAAGATGAGAAGCCTTCAAGGGAAGACTTCAAGGAGTTGAAGACTTGTGTCTAGGTATAAGATTTGTATTTTTGTTTTAGTAAAAATGTAAAGGATAGATAGTTGGTGGATTGCTCAAGTCTATTTCACACACACACTCTTGATAGAACTCTTGATTTAATTGATTTCATAAAAAAATTTCTTTTTAGAAAAGAATTTTTATTTAGTAAAAGATTTTCTTTGAGACAAAATATAAACTTTGGTTTTGGTATTTCTATCATATATATCTTTTCAAACCATAACCAAGTTTAGAGCTTTATGATCAAAACATAGATATTTTATTATGATTGTGTAGTGGATCATATCCATACACACTATGCTTTATAAGTTCAAAATATCTTATTTTTGTATTTTGTGAAGTTATGGAAAAACAAGTCTTAGAAAGACATGTTTTTAGAAAAACAGTTTTTATTGTGATTAAAACTATTTTTTAGATTTACTGTGAATTTATGGGATTTTTATTGAGTGAAAAGACCTATTTTCAAATCCCGTATCTGTGCAGAACTGTGCAAACTGTTTCAGGCTTCAGCGGTCGACCGGACCGGTCGACCGGGTCTGAAGTCGGTCGACCGGATCAGTCGACCGACGTGCACAGACGTGCACGCCTTGGTGCACTGGAGGACGGTCGACCGGGTCGGTCGACCGCTTCGGAGAGCTTTGCTCTCTGGAAATATCGGCCGACCGGTCCGGTCGACCGACAGAGAGATTACTCTCTGCTCCAGTGGGTCGGTCGACCGAGCCGGTTGACCGGAGGCTCCAACGGTCGGATTTTTGACCGTTGGCGGTCGACCGGGCCGGTCGACCGGTAGCACTGACAGAGCCCCAACGGCTCTATTTTCTGACAGCCTATAAAAGGGGTCTTGTCAACTGTTTTTAGGAGAAGATTTTGGAGACCTTTGAGCTAGTTTTTCCAACTGATTTCAGAAGTTCTCTCCACATAATTGAGTGCAAATACTTCCCATCTTAAAGGGAGTTTTATCAAGAGAGTGTTTTAGTGATTCTTTGAGATTTTCACCATAGTCTTTCCTTGCTTTTCTCACACCACACTTGAGCTATCCATTGCTAGATATTCCTATAGGTGTGTTGTAGTGAGAGTGCTCTTTAGGTGATCAAGTGTTGTGATCATCAAAGAGATTTTTCTTTGTTCTTTGAGGATACGGGCAAGTGTGCTCGTTGGTGGTTGAGTTCGGTTGTGAACTCTTTGGTTTGAGGTGCGGCCTCGGCGAGTCGGTGGACTTGCGTGTGTACGGGACTTGGGAGTCTGAGGGCTTGTAGGTGTTGCGGCACCGGGGAGAGATCCATTGGGATCTTGCATAGTGGAAATCCTTCGTGTGTCGAAGGCGGGGATGTAGAGCAAGTGTGCTCGAACCTCGAAACATACCCTTGTGTTTGCGATTGCTCACTCTTGCTCTCTTTCTCACTTAGTCTCTTTTATATCTTGCATTACTTACATTGTCTTTACTTTACATGCTTGATATACCCTTGTGCTCATAATTGCTATACTTGCTTGGGATTGTTATTAACACTAGTATTCAATCAAGAGAGCCAACGCGGCACCTCAACCCATTCAAGGGGAATCTAGAGGAGTTTGTCCAGAGCCTCGCAAGGGGAATTCGGCAACACTCTTGTGTTATACATAAGTGTTCAATTAAAAGAAGTTTAATTTGGTCAACTTAGTTTAATTCCGCATTATTTGTTCATAAGTGACCATTAGATTAGCCATCACCTATTCACCCCCCCTCTAGGTGAACTTTCAATTGGTATCAGAGCTAGTGCTCTTGATTTGGGTCTAACAACCTAAGAGTTAAAGATCCTCATTTTAGGCTAATCACCATACTTTGTACACACACCATGGACTTTATGTCACCACCCACCTTTGACATCCTTAACATCCAAATTTGGAAGGTTAAGATGTCCTTGTTCCTCAAAGCCCTAGGATTTAATGTCTATCTTGCCACAACTAATAATGCATATTGTTTAAATGGTAAGAATCTTGAGGCTAATGCAAAAGCCCTTCATGCTTTAAAGTCAACCCTAAATGATGATTATTTATCTAGGGTTTCTAATGTTGAATCGGCTTTTGTAGCTTGGAACATCATCACCTCCCTTGGCGAAAAGGACCTATACTATGCGGGGAGCGATTCGGACGTTGGAAGCGACATCTCCAATGTATGCTATATGGTCCAAGGGGATAACCCCCTTGAGGTAAACTCTGAATCCGATGATGAGGACATGTCATATGATGAGCTTAATACATTTTGCCAATTATTGCTTGAGAAATATGACATGATTAAAAAGAATAATAAAAATTTGAAAAAGGAAATTGCTTACATGCATAAGGAACATGACTCATATAGTAATAACATTGCATGCTTAGAAAAAGATAATGAAAGTTGGAAAAAGAAATTTGATTGCATGCATGTAGAAAATGATTCTTTTAAAAATAAACTTGCATGTTTAGAAAAAGAAAATGAGGATTTAAAAAATGAGAATATTTCCTTAATGTCTAAATTGAATGTTTTATGTGAAGGAAATATGTTTTTGAAAAATAAGGTTGATATGGTGGAAAAACAAAAGGAAGTCATTTTGCAAGAAAATAAGTCTTTAAAAGAAAATTTGTTGAAAAAGAAAAGGATAATGTTTTTCAAAAGAAAAGAAAATTGACTCTTCATCTCATCATGCTTTTCATGCCACCACTAATGAGATTAAAAATTTGAAAAATAAAATTGATAATTTGAGCTCTAATTTGAGCTCATGTGCATTCAATCATACTAGATTGGAATCCTTGTTTCAAAAGAAACAAGTTCCTCATACTCATGCACATTCACATCATGCACATGCTTATGATGCACATCATGCTCACACTCCCACTCATAAGTATACTAAGGTGTACGTATGTACACATTGTGGCCGCAAAGGCCATTTAGCAAAATTTTGTTTTGATAAGAAACCTCATTTATATTTTGCTAAGTATAAAAGATTTTGGGATCCTTACAATAAAGCTAACCCCATAGGACCCAGGAAAATATGGGTACCAAAATCCCCACCTTGTGTATTTGATGTAGGTGAGGAATCTCTCAAAACGTGAGAGATTTGGTGCCTTGATGGTGGGTGCATTTGAACTAAAATGACACATACTTGGAGCACCGCTATCAAGGAATTTTGGTGGGTCAACCACCATGCTAGGAGCTTTGGAGTTGGTAACGATTTCTAAACTCCTATTTCATTTATGCACATGTTTTTAATTTCATGTAGCATGTTCATATTTTTTTTTTGGTACTTCATGTGGCATTTACATGCTTAAATGTAGAATGTGTCAAAACTTACATTTATACATATATGAATAGTGAACTACAATTGACTCATATATATTTGAACTTCATGCTCATTTGTATCCACTATATGCATGTGTATAGGCTAGTTTTGATGATTCGGTCATTTATACTTGTTATGCCTATCTTTGATCTTACTTCATGTATATGTGTGTTTAATTCAAATCTAATAAATATACATGTATACCCCTTGAGTCATTTGCCTTCATGCAATATATATTGGACTCCTTTCATATTTGGGATATGTATGCATATTGTTAGAATTGGATAAATCATACATATACCATGAAGATTAGTATTTTAAATAAAAAAAAGGGATTTTTCATGTTTTTGATTTATACAACAAAATGTGATTTATGATCTTTTTTGAGCTTGAATGACTATTTTTATAAAAATGCTATTTACATGATCTTTTGAACACTCATCTTTATGATACAAAATATTTTGAGCTTTATAGACCATGAGTGATTAAATCTTTATGTATTTAGCAATGCTTTGTGAAAAATATATGATTTGTTTTAAGATGAAAATAAGATTTTCATGAGATTCATGCTTCACTTTCTATTTTCATGAAAATACCATTTATATAACCTTTGAACACTCATCTTTTATGATAAAAGATAATTTTTGAGCTTTATGGACTATGAGTGCTTGAACTCTTGTGTATTTAGTATTATTCATGAAAAACATTTGACTTTGTATTTTTGAAGGATCTTTAACTAGTTTGTCAAAAATCCATTTAAACTAGTTATCTATTCTTCAAATTGATTCACATGATCCTATTTGTAATCATATGGATAAATTCTTTTGTATTTTCAAATTTATTTGATGCTTCATGATTTGAATATTAGTTTAAATGTTAGCTTTTGTCAACACTTGGATTTATACTTATACACATTATGGATCACAAATAAATCTATATATGATTGGGTTTGAATGCTTATTTGTGCCCATTAGGTGTGTTAGTATAGCCTAAGTTTTGATGATTATTACATTTTAAACTTGTATTCCCATTTTGGATTTATGCTATGATCATGTGCTTTCATTTCATGTATATGTTTGTCTTGCCAAAACATTAAGATATACATGGATACCTCTTGAGTCATTTGCCTTTCATGCAAATCTATATATGGACTCAATTGTGTTTTAAGGATATGTATGTATACTTAATGTCTTGTCAAAACATACATATATCTTGAAATATAAATTTTTGTTTTTAATAAAAATTTTGTAATTTTTCAATAAAATTTTTGTGATGGATTTCATGACTTCAAAATTTTAAGGAATATTGAGTTTTATTGCTATTTTTCATGATACCATGTTCCACATAACACTATCACACTCACTTCTTTTTGATATGGACTTTATGGATAGAGTGCTTTTTAGTGCCTTGTGTTTCATTGATATTTCATAAACACCTTCATTTAACTAGTTCGAATTCTTCATGTGGTAGATTTTATGATATATACACTTAAGCTTAATTTTCAATTGGTATCATTAGATATTTTCAATTGGTATCAATTTGATTCATGTTGTATATACTCATATTTTGTTCTTTCATGTATGTATGCATCTACTTCAATTGATATTATCTTTTCATACATATATGTGATCTTTTGTGCTTGATTTACACACGTATATTATATACTATATGTTTGCTTATCAAGATTTTGGTTTTAAAAAAAAAAAAAATATTTGATATGAACTTGTGTTTCGTATTGCCTATATGCAAGGAGAGCTTAACATCTCTCTTACATATAGATTCATGTTGAGTGTATTGTGTATTGAGGAGCTTAACTTCTCTTCTTTATATGGTACACGTGTGTAGGGGGAGCTTCACATCTCCTCTTATGCATGACATATTATACGTTATGTGAATTAGGGTTTGTCATCCCTCTTTCATGTAATGTATGTGTGTCGGGAAGTTAACTTAACGTCTTTCTCTTCATGAATTTATATCGCATATAAATTTTATTGATTGATTTGATTACCCTCCTTGATTTCTTGGTTTTTGACAAAAAGGGGGAGAAAAATTTGTTTGATTTGATTTCACTTTGAACCCTTTGTTGATGATTGACAAAAAGGGGAGAAGTATTGAGTATTTGAGTTATATGCATGATTTGATTTCCTTACTTAAGGGGGAGAAGTATTTGTTTCCTTACTTAAGGGGGAGTAAGATTTGTATTTATGCATATATATGTTGTCTTGCAATTAGGAGCAAAAGATTTGACTTAAGATTTGATTTTTGTTATGATTGCATCTCCTACATTGCATACATGTCATGTGCTTTTATTGCCATATCTATTATTTATTTGGTATGCATGAGTTAAGGGGGAGCTTCTTTGAAGCTTTACTTTAATCCATGCATATATAACGTCATGAGTTTTGTTATCATCAAAAAGGGGGAGATTGTTGGCCCAAAGGCCTATCACCCTAGTTTGATGATGATCAACTCATGAAGTTATGATTTCTAATGATCTTGTGTTTAATTAGTGACAGATTCTTTATCAAGATCTTAGTAGGTGCAAAGCTCAACAAAGGATAAATTGTCAAGATTTAGAGCTTGCATGATGTGATCCAAGGAGCTTTTGGATCAAGCTTGGACCAAGTCAAGAAGATGAGAAGCCTTCAAGGGAAGACTTCAAGGAGTTGAAGACTTGTGTCTAGGTATAAGATTTGTATTTTTGTTTTAGTAAAAATGTAAAGGATAGATAGTTGGTGGATTGCTCAAGTCTATTTCACACACACACTCTTGATAGAACTCTTGATTTAATTGATTTCATAAAAAAATTTCTTTTTAGAAAAGAATTTTTATTTAGTAAAAGATTTTCTTTGAGACAAAATATAAACTTTGGTTTTTGGTATTTCTATCATATATATCTTTTCAAACTATAACCAAGTTTAGAGCTTTATGATCAAAAACATAGATATTTTATTATGATTGTGTAGTGGATCATATCCATACACACTATGCTTTATAAGTTCAAAATATCTTGTTTTTGTATTTTGTGAAGTTATGGAAAAACAAGTCTTAGAAAGACATGTTTTTAGAAAAACAGTTTTTATTGTGATTAAAACTATTTTTTAGATTTACTGTGAATTTATGAGATTTTTATTGAGTGAAAAGACCTATTTTCAAATCCCGTATCTGTGCAGAACTGTGCAAACTGTTTCAGGCTTCAGCGGTCGACCGGACCGGTCGACCGGGTCTGAAGTCGGTCGACCGGATCAGTCGACCGACGTGCACAGACGTGCACGCCTTGGTGCACTGGAGGACGGTCGACCGGGTCGGTCGACCGCTTCGGAGAGCTTTGCTCTCTGGAAATATCGGCCGACCTGTCCGGTCGACCGACAGAGAGATTACTCTCTGCTCCAGTGGGTCGGTCGACCGAGCCGGTCGACCGGAGGCTCCAACGGTCGGATTTTTGACCGTTGGCGGTCGACCGGGCCGGTCGACCGGTAGCACTGACAGAGCCCCAACGGCTCTATTTTCTGACAGCCTATAAAAGGGGGTCTTGTCAACTGTTTTTAGGAGAAGATTTTGGAGACCTTTGAGCTAGTTTTTCCAACTGATTTCAGAAGTTCTCTCCACATAATTGAGTGCAAATACTTCCCATCTTAAAGGGAGTTTTTATCAAGAGAGTGTTTTAGTGATTCTTTGAGATTTTCACCATAGTCTTTCCTTGCTTTTCTCACACCACACTTGAGCTATCCATTGCTAGATATTCCTATAGGTGTGTTGTAGTGAGAGTGCTCTTTAGGTGATCAAGTGTTGTGATCATCAAAGAGATTTTTCTTTGTTCTTTGAGGATACGGGCAAGTGTACTCGTTGGTGGTTGAGTTCGGTTGTGAACTCTTTGGTTTGAGGTGCGGCCTCGGCGAGTCGGTGGACTTGCGTGTGTACGGGACTTGGGAGTCTGAAGGCTTGTAGGTGTTGCGGCACCAGGGAGAGATCCATTGGGATCTTGCATAGTGGAAATCCTTCGTGTGTCGAAGGCGGGGATGTAGAGCAAGTGTGCTCGAACCTCGAAACATACCCTTGTGTTTGCGATTGCTCACTCTTGCTCTCTTTCTCACTTAGTCTTTTTATATCTTGCATTACTTACATTGTCTTTACTTTACATGCTTGATATACCCTTGTGCTCATAATTGCTATACTTGCTTGGGATTATTATTAACACTAGTATTCAACCAAGAGAGCCAACGCGGCACCTCAACCCATTCAAGGGGAATTTAGAGGAGTTTGTCCAGAGCCTCGCAAGGGGAATTCGGCAACACTCTTGTGTTATACATAAGTGTTCAATTAAAAGAAGTTTAATTTGGTCAACTTAGTTTAATTCCGCATTATTTGTTCATAAGTGACCATTAGATTAGCCATCACCTATTCACCCCCCCTCTAGGTGAACTTTCACCGTACTGAATAGATATTATGTATAACTTTATGATGTCAAAGCTTTAACCGATAACAAACCACATTTCAAAACAATCTGGTCCATTAAGTGTCCTGCCATTAAACATGACAATCGTTACCTTCCGGATAATCGAGGTAGGACCTTTCACATTATAAGTTTTAGAACTCTTAACAACATAGATCAAATGTGGACGTGCGGCACGAAAATGTCTTCTGATCAATTAAGGTACGGTTTCAACTGGTTTTCACTTTATGACTCCAACGAGTCCAACTTTATGACTCCAACGAGTCTAACTTTTTGACCCTAATGAGTCAACTGCTAACAAACTCAAATGCGCAAATTAAATTTAAAAGAAATTTAAAGAAAGCAGTTATCACTTTATTATTGGAATCAACAAATATACATAAAGTGCACTTAAAATAATGTCTGTTACATAAAATTATTCACTCTCACTAAATCAGGATATCATCATGACTAGCCATCCCCATATAAACAATATGCTCTCAGAAGACTTTAGGTGGAAGTCCTTTAATGAGTGAATTTGTAATGTTAAGAATAGTACTAACACTATTAACAAACACAATATGATTTCGAACTTATCATTAATGATAAGAAACGATGTCGATATGCTTCAACTTTGCTAAACTCTTACCACTATTGTAGTAGAGCTCTATAACTCTTATTGTCATAATGTAGCTATAATGAACTCTCATTTAAATCTACCATCTTCCTACAATCAGAAAAATGTAACCTGAAGTGGACTTCTTATTATCGATACATCCAATATATTCTGAATCTGTGTATCCGATTAGCTGCAACTGATCAGATTTTATGTAATTTTCTGTAGATATCACATTACCTTCTTGACAATCTTCTAGTGATCAATCCCAGGATTGGTCAAGTTCTGTCAAGTTTCTCAATGGTATATGTTATGTCTGAATGGGTACAAACTTGAGCATACATCAGACTTCCAACCATCGATGCATATGAAATGTCTTTCATTTGCTCTTTCTGTATGTCATTCTTGGGATATTAAAATAGACTCAACTTATCTCTCCTAATGCAATTCTTCATGCCACATCTATCTAGCACCTTATCGATATAGGCATTTTGTTATAGACCTAATATTCTACGTGTCCTATCACGTTGAATCTGGATGCCTATCACAAAAAAAGCTTCTCCAAAATCTTTTATCTCAAAGTTTTTTGAGAGAAAACTATTGATCTCAAGTAAAAGAACCATATTGTTACTTGCTAGTAGAATATCATCCACATATAGCATAAGAAATATATAAGTCTACTTTCTTTAAATTTATGGTAAATGCATTGATCATCTATATTTTCTTAAAACCAAATCGGATATTACTTATCAAATTTCAAATACCATTGACGGTATGCTTGCTTTAAACCATAAATAGATTTTTTTTATTTGCAAACTAAATATTACGAAACTTTTACTTTAAAACTTTCTAGTTGTACCATACAGATTTCACCCTAAATGCGACCATTAAGGAAGGCAATTAACATCCATTTGATGTAACTCCAGGTCGAAATGAGCCACTAGTGTCATGATAATTCTAAAAGAATTCTTTATGAAAACTGAAGAGAAAGTCTCCTTATAGTCAATGCCCTATCTTTGATGAGTCTCTTTGTGATGAGATGTGTCTTATACCTTTTGACATTGCCTTTCAAATCTTACTTGATTTTGAATACTCATTTACAACCAATCGGTTTCTTTCCTTTAGGCAACTTTACTAAATCCCAAACATCATTGTCCTTCATGTACTTTAACTTATCTTTCATGGCATTTGACACTTAGTGGAGTAAATGTTGAGTTTGACCTCATTCAAGGATGTGGGGTCATCCTCTTGTCCTATATCAAACTCATGCTTTTGGAGATAAACTATATAGTCATTTATAATGACTGGTCTCCTCTCCCTAGTTAATCTTCTAGGCACTTGTGATTGAAAATTTTCAGGTTCTACCTCATCACCAGGATTTACTTCAGGATGAACTATATTGTACCTTGTAAGGGTACAACTGTATTTTCATTCTGAAGTGGACTAACTACTTCATTATTTGGAATAGTTGTCAAGGGTATAACAATATGTTCTTCTTCAAATGTGAAATCCTTATATAGGTGACTCTCACTGTTCTGAATATATTCAAAAAATTTAGCATTATTCATCTTTATGTTCTTAGTAGAGGGACAGTAAAACCTAAAACTTTTATACCTCTCAGAATACCTACGAATAAACAACTAACTTTCCTTGAGTCCAACTTCTTCTCATATGGTATATATGGCCAAGCTTCTGTTGGACAACCCCAAACATGTAGGTGCCTAATACTAGAAGATTTCCTAGTTCATAACTCATATGAGATTTTAGTTACTGTCTTACTAGGTATTCTATTAAGGAGGTAGACAGTCCTCTTTAAGGCTTCACTCCATAATGACTCTGAAAGAGTAGTGTGAGCTATCATAATCCTAACCATATCCTTTAGTGTGCGTTTCCTCTCTCAACAACACCATTTTGACGAGATGTCCCAGGCATGGTGTACTGAGCTGCAATACCATACTCTTCAAAAAAATTGACAAAGGTCCTGAACATCTACCTAATCCGTCGTATCCGTTGTAGTACTCACCACTATGATCAGATCTAACGGCTTTAATTTTTTATTCAGTTGATTTTCAACTTCAGCTTTATAAATTTTAAACATGTTAAATGATTGAAAATTTTCATGTAACAAGTGTAGCTACCTATAAGGAGAGTAATTATCTATAAAGTGATGAAATATTCGTAACCATTCCAAGAAGCTGTAGGGAATGGACCACAAATGTCTATATACACTAAATTCACAACACCTGAACTCCGTCTAGCACCAAACTTTCTAATATTTCTTTAATTAATATTCGTTTAGTGCTTAGGTTATCACATATAAAGATTCAGGATATGAAGTATGAAGTTTCAATTTATATAGCCATCAATCAGAATTCTAATACCAACAATTTTAAATTTGAAAAGTAGACTAAGTATTTCATTACGAAGAGTGACAGTAAAAATAGATCTGTCTAACAATGAAACAGAAATACAATTTCACCTAAAAAGGATGGTACATATAAAGTCTCATCCAAATCTAAAACAAAAAATTAGAATCTAATCTAAGCCTACAAACTCTAACAGCTTCAACTGCAACTTTATTTCCATCACCTGTGTATATGTATCACTCAGCTGGGCTGGGCCTCCTTTGGTTTAGAAGTTCCACATTGAATCACTTATGTGAATTATCTATCCACCATGTATGAAGTGACACTAAAGCCAAATTAATGTCAGAATAAACATAAATATGAGAGATACCCGCTAAATAGCCATTTCTGATATTTTATGCAATCCTACTTGAGGTGGCCTACTTTCTTGCAGAAGAAGCATGCAATGACTTTAAGCTTCTTGTCTTGCACTTTTGCCACTTAGGATCGGCTACTGTAGTGATGTTTATGTTCCTTCTTTTAGTTTCACCTTTTCTTTTCTTATTTGAAGTATTATTATGGATGCTAAGTGAGCACTTTCAGTCTTTTCTTTTTTCAATCTCTTTTCTTTTCGGACAGTGACTGATGAGCTAAATGACTCCATTTTTTCTTTGAACATTATAAATAATCTTAAAAAGAATTATACTTTATAAGAACAAAGATTAGAATGAAGTGCATTAGAATCTCTTCAGAGAGTTTCAATTTCAGTACCATGAGTTTAGAAACAAGATTGGACATTTTCATCATATACTCCCTTTTGTTTTCTTTGCCATTGTAGCACATATTTATCAACTTTCTAAGATGTGTACTGGCCTCAACTTTATCCGATTTAATAAACCGGTCAGCTACTTCAGTTGAAAAACTCTTAGCACTGACTTAATTAGGCATAAAACCCCTAATAGTTATATGCATAGTGTGCTTTATGACCATTAGACACAACGTATAATATCTCTCCCACTTATCATAATTGGTCTTTTCTTTACTGGACTTTTTTAGTGATAGTAGAGGTCCATCAGTCCTTAAGGTGTAGTCTAGGTCCATGAATCCAAGAATGATCTTTTATGTGGTCTTACCACTTCTTAAAGTTTATACAATTCAATTTAGACTACATAAGTGTACAATTTCTCATCAATTTAAAATAAAATATTGCATTTAACAAAATTCAACTGTAATAGCCATAAAAAATAAATTTCAAAAAATGCAACCAATTTAACCGGTAAAGCTGCTGGCCAAACTTTCAGAACAAGTTGTGTCGCTTTATGCCAAACTGTACTGACCCAATATAGATACCTTAAAGTCTAGGCCCTATGTAAGAGAACAACTTTCCTTTAGGCCGACTGTCCCTTTATAGGATTGGTCCCAAAATTTAAGTTATCTATATCGACCATATAATATATGTAATGACCCGGCCATAATGACAACCTTCCTTTGGGCCGATTGCCACACACATGGGGCCACACAAATCTACGCATTTGGATTCTTATTCCACCATCGGACTAGTTGATGAGGATAATGCAATATGGACCTATGTGTGACAACCTTCCTTTGGGCCGATTATCACACACCAGCGTTCTCCCACTTGTGTTACTCACATCAAGTATTAGACACCATACATAATTGGGCAAAGTAATAGTCTTCCTTTGGGCCGACTATTGTCCGCATGAACTGTACACGCAATTTGTTGGCCCAAAGGCCATTAGCCCTAGTTTTGATGATAATAAAACATATGTAGTTACGTTTTTTGGCCCAAAGACCCATCACTCTACTGTTGATGATGATTAACTCATGCAGTTATAGTACTAATGATCTTGTGCTTACTTAGTTTCAGATATTTTATTAAGATCTTAATAGGTGTTTAGCTTCAACAAAAGATTTGAAGTCAAGTTTTGAAGCAAGCACATGTTGATTCAAAATCTCACGTATCAAGATCGTATCAAGCACTTAAGAGGAGTCTAGCTCATTGGATCAAGGTTTGGACGAAGTCAAGAAGAAGAACAAGATTTTCAAGAGAAGATTTTTAAGAAGACTTGTGTCATGTTTATAAGTGTTAAGATTTATTTTTAGATAAAATGTAAAGGATAGATTAGTTATGGATTGCTTAAGTTCATACACACACACACACAAAATTATGTGTATTCATAAGATAGTTTTGAGTTTAGAAAAATATCGTTTTGGATTTATCAAAACTTATCTTAGAGCTTACTGTCAAAAAAAATAGATATTTTTATCTCATATGTGTAATGGATCATATCCATACAGATTAAGCTTCAAAAGTGTTTAAAATATCTTATTTTTGTATTTGGAGAAGTTTTGAAAAAAAATTATTTTTCAATTTGGAGATTGATTTTGAAAAATATAGATTTTTGTTTAAGGCAAAATATCTATATTACAAAAATGGTTCAAAATATTATAATATGTGTTTAATTTGATCAAACATATTGGTATATCAAAGTATTTCAATGAACCTATTTTTTTAGATTCTATATGATTTATGAGATTTTATTAAAGTTAAAAGACCAAGTTTAATCCCAAATATTTCAGACCTGGCCTTCTGCCGGTCGGCTGGGCGGTCGACCGAGCTAGAACTCAGTCGACCGGGAGGTCGACCGATGTGCACAATATGTGCACGGCCATTTGGCTAGTGGACCGGTCGACCGGGTGGTCGACCGTCCAGAGAGCTCTGCTCTCTAGATCTGGCCTCGGTCGACGGGCGGTCGACCGGTAGGTCTAAGCCTAGGCACGATCGACCGGGTGTCCGACCGACAGGCTGTAACGGTCAGAAATTTGACCATTGGCCGGTCGACCGATAGCAGAGAGTTTTTGCTGACTTTAACCTCAACGGCTATATTTTTTAGGGCTATAAATTGGGGCTGTTTTGGACTATTTTCCATAAGATTTCAAGAGAGTTTTTGTGCTAATTTTTCCTATCTCTCTAAGTGTTTATCTCCACTTATTTTAAGGCTAATACTTTCTTATCAAAAGGGGAGTTTTCAAGAGTGATTTTCAAAAGTGATTTCTTGAGTTTTCACCACAAAATCTATCCTAGTTTTTCTCACACAATCTTGAGCTATCAATTGCTATATCAATCCTCTAGGGATATTTGTTGGGAGAGTATTTTTAGGTGATCAAAGCATTTAGATCACCAAGTGTTTCATCTTGTATTTAAGAAGGCGAACTTGCGGATTCGTGTTGTTTCAAGTTCTTGTGGGAGCTCGGTGTAGAGGTGCGACCTCGGCAAGCTAGTGTGCTTGCGTGTGTTGTTCTTATAGGAACAAGAGAGGGACTAGCGAGTCCAAGAGTTCAAGTGTGAACTCCTTGTAAGTGTTGCGACACTGAGTGATCCGGTGAGATCGTTTATAGTGAAAATCCTTTTTAGTGTTGAAGGCGGGGACGTAGAGCAGGGGTGCTCAAACCTCGAAACAAATCTCCTATGTTTGCGATTTCTCTCTCTATCTCTCACTTGTGTTTATATCTTGCATACTTACATTGCTTATATCTTTATATGCTTGATATATCTTGTGCTTAATTGTTATATACTTGGGATTGTTTGCTCACACTTGTATTCAATCAAGAGAGCCATAGTGGTACCTCAACTCTTAATCTAGAGGAATCTGAGGAGATAGTTCAAAGCCCTTCATCAAGAATTCGGCTATACTCTTGCGTTATACTTGGTGTGTTTTGCATAATATTTTTAATTACTTAAATAGTTTTTAATTCTGCATATTCATCATTAGATTAGCTAGTCACCTTTCACCCCCCTCTAGGTGATCTACAAGTGGTATCAGAGTTTGGTGCTCTTGATTAGGTCTAACAATCTTGAGTTAAAGATCCTCATTCTTAGCTAATCATAATATTTGTTTACACACACATGGATTTTATGACACCTCTCATGTCTGATATTCTTAACTTTCAATTTGGAATATTAAGATGTCAATGTACCTTAAAGCCCTAAGTATTTATATTTATCTTGCCACCATTAAAGATCCCTATTGTTTAGATGGTAAACATCTAGAGGCTAATGCAACAGCCTTCATGCTTTAAAGACTACCCTAAATGATGATTATCTATGTAAGGTTGCTAACTTTGATTCAATTTTTGTAGTATGGAACACTCTTATCTCCTTTGGTGAACAAAAGCAATACTATGCGGGGAGTAACTCGGATGATGGAAGTGATGCTTCTAACATATGCTACATGGTCCAAGGGGATAACTCCCTTGAGGTAAACTCCGAATCCGAATTAGAAGAAGATATTGACATGTCATATGATGAGCTTACATCTTTTGTCAAAAACTTCTTGAAAAATATAATTTATTAAAAATTGATAATGATAAGTTGAAAAAGGAAACCACTCTTTGTTAAAAGGAAATAATTCTTTTAAAAATAAATTTGAATGTATTTCAAATGAAAATGAATTTTTAAAAAAGGAGAATATTTCGTTGTTTTCTAAATAAATGATATTTGTGAAGAAAATAATTATTTGAAAAATAAAATTAGTTTGGTGGAAAAAGAAAAAGGGATTGCTTTGGATGGAAACAACTCTTTGAAAAGAAAATTTGTTTCAAACGAAAAAGAAATATTTTTAAAAAGAAAAAGATTGTTGATTTCATGCTTTTCATGCTACTATTGACAAAAATGAGATTCATATCTTGAAAAATAGAATTGATTGTTTGAACTCAACTTTGAGCAATTGTGCATTCAACTATTCTAAATTGAAAATGTTTTTCAAAAGAAATAAGTTCCACATGTTCATGCACATAACCCATGGCACACATATGCATACTATGCAAATCATGATCACAATCATTCTTATATGCATGCTAGAGTGTACAAATGTACACATTATAGCCGCAAAGGCCATCTTGTAAGATTTTGCTTTGATAGATTAAATTCTACAAATTTTGCAAATAAAAATGTTTGGGCTTCTTATGATGCTAACCCCCGTAGACCCAAAAAATGGGTACCAAAATCTCACCACTTATATTTGATATAGGTGTGGGCTCTCACATGACGTGAGAGATATGGTGCCTTGATGGTGGATGCGTTTCAAGCTCAAAGGTCATATTTATGGATGCATCAGCTTCAAGGATGTTTGGTTGGAGGACCACCATGGTTTGGAGACTTAGAGAATAGTTCATATGGTTTGATTACTATCTCTAAACTCCCATTTAATTTACATGCTTTTATATAAATATTTTTAGCATGTTTTGATTTTGTACTTCATGAGGTGAATACTTGTTTAGATATAGTTTTCATTAAAACTTGTGTCTATACATATACAAGTAGTGAGTTACACATTATTATAAGTTTGTGCTTCAATGCTCATTTGTACTCATTACATGTACATGTATAACTTAGTTTTGATGATTCTTTCATTTACACTTATTTTTCCTATTTTTGTAAATATTTAGCTTCATCTATATGTTATTTTTGTCTAAAACTAATAAATATACATGTATACTTTTGAGTCACTTGCCTTCATGCAAATTCTTTTATGGACTCGTTGTGTTTGGGATATGCATGTATATTGTTAGTTTTCACATATACCTTGAAGTTTGATTTTTAATGAAAAATAAATTTATGATTTTCATATGTTTTGATATTTTGAGCCTTATTGACTATTTCATGAATATGCTACTCACATGATTCTTGTGCACTCAACTTATTTTTGTTTACTCATATACTTATTTATGAGCACTTTTTGAGACTTATAGATCTTGAGTGACAATTTCATGTACTTAGCTATGATTCATGGGATACATGATTTGGTTACATGTTTTGAAGGATTTTTAATCAGATTTTTTTTAAAAATTACTTTATACTAGCTTCTTGATTTCAATTGGTAGTATTTTGTGAAAGTACACCTAGAGAGGGGGTGAATAGATGTAAGGTTAATCTATGACAAATAGTGCGGAATTTAAAAACTAAATTGTAACACACTTAGTGTAACCAAAGAGTGTAGTCGAATTCTCGGTGAAGAGCTCTGAACAACTCCTCTTGATTCCTCTGAATAAGAGTTGAGGTGCTATATAAATCTCTCTTGATTAGCACAAGTATGGCACACAAATAAACCAAGCATGTATATGATATGAACAATATGAATCAATGCACAATGTAAGAGAGACAGTAAGAGAAAGTGGATCAAACGCAAACACCGAGATATGTTTTGAGGATCGAGCTCACAGCTCTATGTCCCCGCCTTCACACAGAAGGATTTTCACTAATCCGTCCACACAGGACTTCCCACAGGGAACCTTCACTGAGGATTTGGGTAAATATAATTTGGGAGTATACAACTCCTCTCTCCAACAAATACAACCTCTACACTTAGAGGCAAGACACAAACCAACACAATATCCACCTTTCACTAGAGGGTTACCAACAAACTCAATCACCTCACACTTGAGGGATTCCAACACAACCTCCACGATCACCTTTACACAAGAGGGATACCAAAACTATCACCTCTCACTAGAGGGATATCACAATAAATGGAAGGTTTACAACTTGGTGGTATTAACAACCACAAACTAATTTTCCCACAAAATAGATCCTAATAGATAGGATAGATAGATAAGCTCAAGTGTGAGAAAAAAGTATTTGGAAATGAAAACAATAAAGAAAAACACTTGGAAAAATCATAAGACAGATGTTGAAATAAAGATCAAAAACCAATTTCCAAATACTCTCTTTTTCTTTGAATTTTCTAACACTTTAAAACAAATAAAGATTGATCTTTTAAACCCAAAAACTCTTTTGAAAACTTACTGTTAAACACTAAAAAAGAGTGAGATTTTTTGCTCCTGAAAAACTTGTGGAAAACAAACTCAAATGGGGGGTATTTATAGCCCCCACAAAATTCTGCCCGTTGGCAGCTGGAAAGGGCTGAAATGCCATTCCGGTCGATCGGCCAATGATCATATTTTTGACTGTTGAGCCCATCGGTCGACCGGCTCGATCGACCGAGACTGGATACAGAGAGCAGAGCTCTCTACCGGTCGACCGGGGCCATTTCCAGAGAGCAGAGCTCTTTGGACAGTCGACCGACCCGGTCGACCGGCCCATCAGCTCAAGCTGGCGTGCACGCTTGTCCACGTCGGTCGACCTCACCGGTCGACCGACTACTGCTATGGTCGACCGTTCCGGTCGACCGGCAGACAGCCAATCTAGATATTATAGGACTTAAAAATTTAGGTTTTTATTTTTAATTAAATCCCATAAAAACACATAAATTCCACAAAAATCAGTTCTTATTATATCTTTGAAATACAAATATGTGTGACCAAAATTTAACACATATTTTAAACAATTTGAACCATTTCTGTGTGCTTGAAAATTTGCCTTTAACCAAAAACTGTATTTTCCAAAACTAGGATTTTTGAAATGGAAATCCGATTTTTTCAAAACACATATAAATACAAAAATATGATATTAAACAACTTTGAAGCATGTTGTATATGGATAGAATCTAATATAGATGAAAGGTATTATATCTATGTTTTTGACATTAAATCCAAAAATAAGTTTTGTTTAAATACAAAAACTCCAAACTCATGAAGTAGATTATCAAAATAAGTTTTTCTAAGTAGATGACGCATAAATGTATATAGATCAAATCTAATATACATTAAACCGTGTAAATTTGTTTTGATTCTCTCTATTCATTAAAACTAAGATTGGTTAAACCGAAAACCAAAACATGAAACTTGTGTGTGTATTGTGAACTTGAGCATATCATACTATCTAATCATTACAATGAGATCAAAACAAACTATACTAAAAGAAACCGATATCTTCTTATAGAACTTCGTCTTTAAGTTGACTCGATCCAAACGTGATCCACCGAGCTTGACTCCATTCGAGTGCTAGATGTGAACTTGACGCTCGAGCCCTGGAATCACCAAGTGAAAGCTCCAAAACTCCTTTCTTGAAGCTAATCATCTACTAATATCTTGGTTAAATATCTGAAACTAAATATCACAAGATTATTAGTAAACTATAACTACATGAGTTAATCATCATCAAAACTAGAGTGAAGGGCCTCTGGGCCAACATTTTTCAATATACAACTATTTTCAAATCTTTTTTTTGAAAACTTCTACCTTTAAAGGGCGGATGATTGGGCGACCATGCCTTATATACTCTAAATTGAAAATCTTTTAAACATGTGCATGAATAGGGTGGATAGTTATGACTAATACACATGATCTTCATGATATTTCACTTTTGTATTCTCATATATGTTTTCTATATATATATGTATGTATGTATGTATGTATGTATGTATATGTATGTATGTATGTATGTATACTTCAAATTTCAAACATTATCAATTTCAATTGGTATTTTTTTTCATACATATAAATGATTTGATTGTACTTGAAAGCACAAATTATATTTATACTAAGCTTGACTAATTTTTAAATGCTAATTGGTTTCTTAATGAGCTTATGCATTATTTTCATTGATATCAAAAACATAAAATGTCTCACTTTCAATTGGTATCAAAAATCTACTATTACTATCTTAAAATTTTGTTTATTTATAAGTGGTACCAACTTTTATTTTGTCAACTACAATTTGATTTCATTGGTATCAAAATTTGCTTTATTGACTTAAGAAATTTCAAAATTTGTTTTAAAAGTGATTTTTCAAAATTTGTTGATATTTATTGCCTATATGCAATAGGAGCTTAACATCTTCTCTATATATAGATTCATGTTGAGTGTATCTCACATTGAGGAGCTTGACATCTCTTCTTTATGTGATACATGTGTGTAGGGAGGGCTTAACATCTCCGTTTATTCATTGTATATTATGCTTTATGTGGGTTAGGGTCTTGTCATCTCTTCTTCATGTATGCATGTATACAGGAGAGCTAACTTTACGTCTCTCTTCTTTATGACATTACATCGCATATATATCTTTATTGTTTGTTTGTCTTTGCCCCTTTGTTGATGAATTGACAAAAATAGGAGAAGAATTTTGAGAGTTTATATATGCATATTTATCTCCTTGTTTATGTAAAAAGGGAAGAAGAATTTGGTGAATTTATTTTATTGTTTATGCATACATATTTGTGTTTATGCACGTTATTGAATATCTTTATTATTTATTATTATGCATGAGTTAAGAGGGGAGCTTCTATGAAGCTATCTTTAATCCATGCATATATAACTTCAAGAGAGTTTTGTCATCATCAAAAAAGGGGAGATTGTTGGCCCAAAAGCCCATCATTCTAGTTTGATGATGATTAACTCATACAGTTATAGCACTAATGATCTTGTACTTATTTAGTTTCAGAATTTGATCAAGATCTTAGTAGGTGTTTAGCTTCAACAAAAGATTTGAAGTCAAATATTGAAGCAAGTATATATTGATTCAAGAGATCGTGCATCAAGATCGCATCAAGCACTCAAGAGGAGTCTAGCTCATTGGATCAAGGTTTAGACCAAGTCAAGAAGTAGAAGAAGATTTTCAAGAAAACTTGTGTCATATTTGTAAGTGTTAAGATTTATTTTTAGATAAAATATAAAGGACAGATTAGTTGTGAATTGCTCAAGTTCATACACACACACAAAATTTATGTGTTTTCATAAGATAGTTTTGAGTTTAGAAAAATATCGTTTTAGATTTATCAAAACTTATTTTAGAGCTTATTGTCAAAAACATTGATATTTTCATCTTATATGTGTAGTGGATTATATCCATACACACTAAACTTCAAAAGTGCTTAAAATATCTTATTTTTATATTTAGAGAAGTTTTGAAAAAATCGTTTTTCAATTTGGAGATTGATTTTGAAAAATACAAAATTTTATTTAAGGTAAAATTTCTATATTAAAAAATGGTTCAAAATGTTTATAATATGTGTTGAATTTTGATCAAATATGTTTGTACATCAAAGTATTTCACTGAACCTATTTTTATAGATTTTATATGATTTTATGAGATTTTATTAGAGATAAAAGACCAAGTTTTAATCCTAACATATTTCAGACTTGGCCTTTTGCCGGTCGACCGATGAGTACAAAATGTGTACGACCATTTGGCTAGTGGGCCGATCCATTGGGCGGTCGACCGGTAGGTCTAAGCCTAGGTACGATCGACCAGGCGGTCGACCGAGAGGCTGCAACGGTCAGAAATTTGACCGTTGGCCGGTCGACCAGCCGGTCGACCGATAGCAAAGTTTTCTGCTACTTTGACCCCAACGGCTATATTTTTTAGGGCTATAAATTAGGGCTGTTTCGCGATATTTTCTATAAGATTTCAAGAGAATTTTTGTGCTAGTTTTTTCTACCTCTCTAAGTGTTTATCTCCACTTGATTTAGGGCTAATACTTCCATATCAAAAGGAGAGTTTTCAAGAGTGATTTTCAAAAGTGATTTCTTGAGTTTTCATCACAAAATCTATCCTAATTTTTCTCATACAATCTTCAGCTACCATTGCTATATCAATCCTCTAGGGATCTTTATTGTGAGAGTGTATTTAGGAAATCAAAGTGTTCAGATCACCAAATGTTTTATCTTGTATTTGAGGAGGCAAACTTGCGGGTTCGTGTTGTTTCGAGATCTTGTGGAAGCTCGGCGCAGAGGTGTGGCCTCGACAAGCTAGTGTGCTTGTGTGTGTTGTTCTTACAGGAACAAGAGAGGGACTAGTGAGTCTAAGAGTTCAAGTGTGAACTCCTTGTAGGTGTTGCGATATTGAGTGATCCGGTGGGATCGTTTATAGTGAAAGTCCTTCATAGTGTTGAAGGCGGGGACGTAGAGCAAGGGTGGTCGAACCTTGAAACAAATCTTCTGTGTTTGCGTTTCTCTCTCTATCTCTCACTTGTGTTTATATCTTACATACTTACATTGCTTATATTTTTATATGCTTGATATATCTTGTGCTTAATTGTTATATGCTTGGAATTGTTGCTCAACTTGTATTCAATCAAGAGAGCCATAGTGGCACCTCAACTCTTAATCTAGAGGAATCTTGAGGAAATAGTCCAGAGCCTTTACCGAAAATTCGGCTACACTCTTGTGTTATACTTAGTGTGTTTTGCATAATAGTTTTTAATTTGCTTAATAGTTTTAATTTCGCATTATTCATCATTAGATTAGCTAGTTACTTATTCACCCTAGGTGACCTACATATTTCTAACATTTTTGCTTAACTAAGTTTCAGGTTAATTCATCGTTGTGTTTTAGCTTCACCACAAGACTCGCACGTTTGGAAGCCATGAACATGTCGATCCCAAAGCCTAGGCACATAGACAAGTTCAAGGATCAAGATTACAAAAGAAGACTATACAAGATTTGTATTTTTTGCTTTTTATATTTTAGATAGGATTTATAATCGTTTGTTAAAACTAAGATGATATAGGTTGATAACTTTTGATATTGACACACATACACACACACCGCTCATCTTTCATATTTCTATGTTTTTTTGAAAAGACTTCAAAACATTTTTCTTTTCAGTTTTCAAAATCGAGTTTCGAAAAAATAAGTTTCAGAAAAACTGGTTTTCTATTTAGAAAAGTGTTTTATAAAATATAGTTTTAACTTTATTTTGTGTTGATCCATGAGCATACATTGATTCTATCAAGTCCCTAGAACTTCATTTTGTGTTAAAATCAAAGTATATTTTTGTTAAAAAAAGATTGACTTCAAAAAGATTTACAAAATATATTTTTGTCCCATGGCCGGTCGACTGACGGTCGACCGTAGACAGAGAAAAATTGCTCTGTCGGTCAACCGAGTGGTCGACCAACATGACAAGATTTCCTTTAGTGCGTTGTGTGCACTTCGGTCGACCGACTGCGAGAGCTTTGCTCTCAGTTGGGCCAGTCGACTGACAGGGAGCTTTGCTCTCTAGTTGGGATAAACGGTCGACCAACCGGTCGGCTGCTAACCCGAACGGTCAGAAATCCGACTTTTGGTGGTCGACCAGCCGGTCGACCGACAAACGTATTTCCTTTTGATTTTTCTCAATTGCTAGTTTTCTATTTGTCTTTTTCTGGGCCACATGCCAACGACTCTATTGAGTTTTCTCCTCATGTTTTCATCCCCTATAAATAGTGGGATGTAGAAAAACCCATTAATAAGTTTACAATAAGATTTAATCATCAAAATCAGGTTTTGATAAATATTCTTTTTCTTAAAAGATTTTCATTTGAGCCAAAATTTCATATACTTGATTTTAGCTTGAGCCTTCCCTTTACATCTTTAAAAGCTAATTTCACTGCACAATCCCAAAGAGCTTCACTTCCTCATCTTGGTTATAAGATTATGCTTGTGAGCTATTTGTGATCAAGAGAAGGTCACCATTTTTCTTCTATTGTGAAGTTGTAGAGGTTGCGGCCTCAAATGAGCTAGTGAGCTCCGTTGTTGGTGTCGCGGCACCGAGAGAGGACTTGTGAGTCCATAGGGTTCTAGTGAGAACTTGTCACGGTTGATGATCTCGTGACATCGGTCATAGTGAAAATCTTTCATAGTGTTGAAGGCGGGGACTAGAGCACTGGCTAGAACCTCGGAACATTATCATCATGTTTGCGATTGCTTACTTGTTCTCTTTTACTCTACTCTCTCTTTACATACTTGCTTACTTATCTTGTCTACACTTTTGCAAGTATTTTTTGTGTTGAGATTGATATTTGCTAGGTTGTTAGCAAGCAATTTTTAATTTTGCTTTATTTACCATTTAGTATAGCCATCGCATATTCACTCCTATAGGTAATCTACTGTTGGTATCAGAGGCTAACCCTAATTTTGGTTTAACAACCTTAGGGAGATCCTTTCATTTGGTTATATTCATTTGTTGCATTTGCTATTTGTTCTTTCACTCAAATTTATTTTCATGTCATCACACGATTTCTCTAGCATCAAGTCCCCACCCAAATTTGATAAGTTGAACTGAACTATTTGGAAAGTCAAGATGAACCTCTTCCTCAAGTCCTAGGGGTTAGAGTAGCTAAGGCCATAACCAAGAAATTCATTGAACCTCACGGTGATGAGGATACATGGTCTGAAGCAAACGCTAAGGACTATGAGGCCAATGCTAAGGCACAATATGCACTCACACAAGCATTAAATGATACGATCTTTTTCTTGTAATTAATTATAAATTCGCTTATGAGGTTTGGAATGATCTAATCATTACTGATGAGGGGACGTCGCAAGTCAAGAGATCTAAAGTTGATTTGCTTCATTCTCAATATGAGAATTTTTACATGCTTAAAAATGAAAGTATTGACAAGATGCTTACTCGGTTCATCATGATTACTAATGGATTATCTTCTTTACGTGACACCATTGACAATGACCAGAAGATTAGGAAGGTTATTAGAGCTCTCCCCAAAACTTGAGAAGTGAAGGCCACAACATTAAAGGAGCTTAATGATAGGGAAGAAATGGACTTCTCGGGATTCATCAAAAATCTCAAGACATATGAGAAGGAGATGAAGGTGCGAGAAGAAAGGGAGACTCCAAAGAAGAAAGTTATTGCTTTCAAAGCTACTCCCTCCACCATCGACAAAGAAGATTCATCCGAAGATAGAGATGAAGAATTTGCTATGCTCATTAGGAGAGTGGGCAAAATATTTTATAAAAAGGAAGAGAGAGCAACTTCCGAAGAGGAAGACCTCAAGAATTAAAAAGAAGAAGGAGGAGATGTGTCCTTACTTTCATTACGAGAAGACGGGCCATCTTATTGCGGATTGCCTCTCACTTCAAGCCACGACCTCCAAAAATGTACATAAGAAGAAGAAGGCGATAGTAGCTACATGGGATAATTCGGAAACAGAATCCAAAGAGGAAATTGATGCCACACACGTTTGCTTCATGACGAACGGAGAGGAGACTTCTAAGGTAAATCTCGAAACCTCTCTAAAAGATGATGATTTAACTATGGATGAATTTGTACAAGTTTTTTAAGAATTACAAAATAGGTATAAATTTCTCTTTCTCAAAACAAAAAGTTGAAAAAAGAAAATGACTTTTTAAAGAATAAGCTAGATATTATTTTTACAGAGAAAAATGAATTATCTATTTCTTTTGAGAAAACGAAAAAGAATTTTGATAAATATAAACTTGTTTGTAAGGGCAAAAGTTCTAATATTGCTTTTAACAAAAATGAATTTTTGGATATCCAAAAACGTATTGATGTTTGGATACCACTTTGAAAATGTGTGCATTTGATGTAAACAAATTTAGTTCTATGTTTCTAAAGGAAAAAACTCAAAAGAAATATACATCTTATACATCTCACGCACACCATAAAAAACATGCATAATATACACATACATATCTACATAAGCATGTTTCATGTAGGTGTGCACATTGCGGCCACAAAGACCATTTAGTAAAATTTTGTTATGCTAAGTTAAACATGTTAAATAAAAATATTTGAGTTCGAAAAAGTACTAACCATGTAGGGTCCAAAAAGATTTGGGTACCAAAAAATACTCTCAACTTGATTGATGTAGGCGTGTCGTCCTCCTCCAAGACATAGGGAAAGATGGTACCTTGATAGTGGATGCATCGGAGCTCAAAGGATCAACCGTCATATTGCATCGTCATCAAGAAGCATCTCTTTTGGAGTTTGCCTATGATTTGGTAACTTCTCCACTTGAAAATTTCAATTCTAATTAGATCTATATATACATAGGAATAGCTTGCTTTTCATGTTTGTTAATATGTTTTAAGTTGTGTTTACATGATCTTTGTTTGGCTTGCTTATACTTGAGCTAGTCCTTAGACATTGTCTTTGTTCTATATACTAGCCCATGTATGCTTGCCCATGTTTATAGTGTTTACACATGCTCACATGTTTGATAGATATCTTTGCATGCATGTGTACATAGATTTCTTTATTTGTTCATATATATATATATATATATATATATATATATATATATTATATATATATATATATATATATATATATATATATTGCATATCTATCATGTATTTGGGTATCCTATTTAAATCATATTTAAGCAATAAAGCAAAATAGCAATTGCACGCGTCAACTCTTATCTACAGGAATGACGAAGAGAAGTTCAGAACCTGTTAAGGGTATTCAGCTTCAATATCTTATTTTTAATTGCTTAATATTTGAGTTTATTATTGCAAATTATATTTTGAAATAAAATAAAAATTATTTTGATATCATTTTTTTGTATTTTTCATGCCTATAAGATTTTTGGTTTTATATCTCTGTTTTATGTATAAAATATATAAGTTAAAATATTTTTCAAAATCCTTAATTCATATTTTTTTAAAAACTATTTTTGGGTAATCCGATCGACCGAGTTGGCCTGAAATGGAGCCGGTCGATTGAGCAGTCGACTGAGGTAACCTGTAACAAAAAAAAAAAGAATTTTTTGGTCTTAAGTCGGTCGACCGACTGAAACCGAGTTGATCTCGATTAGGCCCCGGTCAACCGGGCGGTCAACTGAGAGTCGGGTCAGGCTGTGATCTTACCTGGTTTTAAATTCTAGCTTCTCCATTTCTTTCTCATTTCCCTCTTCCTCCACTGACTTTCTCTCCTTCTCCTTCCTATTTTCCTTCATCCTTTTCTCTCCCAAACCTCCTCTATACTCTAAATTGTCCCTAAAAATTGTTGAATCTCACTTCCGATCTCCAGATTCACTTGATTTCAAGGTAAAATTTCAAAAATTTCAAGGTATAAACTCTAAATCTATCTAATCTCCTTTGTTTCATAATTTTTCTTGAAATCTCTCTTAATTCATGCCATATTCTCGATGATTATCTTTCTATCATCACCATGTCTAAGAGACTTGGATCTGAGAAGGGTAAAAACCCAAATCCTCTTCAAACCCTTTTTTTCACAAAATGCATCACATAGGTTTTCAGTTATTCACAATAAACATGTAATTTCTGGCAGGACTGTCGGGCTTGCTAATTTTGAGCATTTAAATCTTGCACATATCTTGAACACCAGCTCTTTAGAATATTTAGTCACCATCAAGGAACCTGTCCACCCTGAGCTTGTTCATTACTTCTATTCTAATCTGACTTTTCAAGATAATCATATTAGATCTAGAGTTCTGGGTAAAGATATTAACATCTCTTTAGATATATTTGCCCATCTACTACGCCTCTCCTGTGAGGGTGTAGACATATACAATGTTGACTTATATAGTTTTGAGTATCCTGACGGTGAATATGCCCTCACTGCCTCTCTTTTTCTCCACGACGATTAGAACCCAGCCTTAGTTAGGAACGAGTAGGTGAAGTACTATACGCTCACCGCCCAAGTTCTAACTAAGATAGTTTCCTATAATCTTCTGTCAAAATCAGAAGAATATAGTCATATCCGGAGATCTGCTCCTCTCTTGATTTATTGCCTTCTGAAAGGCATTAGAATCAATATCCTGAAGCTCATCATCAACTTCATGCTTTCTGAGCTCCTCTTGATCCTAAACCGGCACTTACATTTTGGGATGCTCATTACCCGACTACTTAAATTGTTAAAATTTGACCTTTCTGCTGAACGATCCATTGAACTATCCGTAGATATCAACAACACACTCCTTAGTAAGATGCATGCTAGGGAGCGTGCTCCTGCTCCTCAGCCCCCTCATATCATTCCAACTGTTGCTTCTGGATCCTCCTCAGCCTCTGTTGACCCCTATACTGCTCTCTCTGTTCAACTTCGAGAACATGATCTGAAGATGACTGCTCATCTTAAAAGGATTCAGCAGGTATTTCAGAACGACCTGACATATATCCGCTCATCCATTCGCTACCTTCAGACTAGCGTCGATGAGAGCTATGGTAGGCACGCTTGGCCTGTTCCTCTTTCGAGTGGCTATGCTGATTAGTTACAGTTCTGCATTATATATCGCATTTCGCTGCTAATTTATGAATAAAATGTCGGTGTAAACTATGTTTTGGCCTCTCTTGTAGATAATCAAGACAAGGAGGATAAAAGGGTAATAAAAGCTTAATTAAACCCATTTTTAGGTAATTAAATCCGGATTTCTTGGAGGTCAAGTAAGGGAGCTTTAGAAGATGCATTGAACCTAGACTCTAGAGCACGTCAGACAAATATCCGAGCGAAAATACCAGATCCAAGTATACAAGAAGGTACTAGAAGCGATGGGAACACGCTCGCCAGAACCAGGGACTTAATTCCCTGGTTTTGTTGTGAAAACGCGGCAAATGCCGCGTTTCTGTAGCATTGTGGTGGGGCCACGCGTCGATCTTCGACGTGTGGCCCCGTCTCGTCTTTTAAAAACCTCTTTTGCCTATAAATAGCCCTGCAGAGGCCCGAAACTGAAGCAGATTTGGAATTAAGCTAGGTTTTCTCTCTTCTAGTTGTAGATTAGGATTTTCTTCTTCTTTTATTTTATATTTTCATTTTCTTTTTAAATCTTGTAGTAGGGCTGAGAGATTCAGAGAGAGAAAGAGAGATATTGATGTAATAGATGGTGACAATCTATGTAAAGATGCCTCCTTTATTCTCTATTGTAATCTTCTCCATCTTCTACATGATGCTTAGCTAGATTTTCTTCTCATGGTGACTAACTACTAACCACTAACTAGCTAACCACTTACTTGATAATCCACATGAATCTAGTAGCCTCTATACGACCTTACTCTTGTAAGAGCCATTGATGGCTCAAGATCATGGGTTATAACATCTAACTTGCTAACTTTCTAACCAAACTAACTCTCTTATTTCATGCTTGTTTCTAATGATTTTGATGATCTGATGCTTATATTAGCTTGCTTTTGATGTAATTTTGAGTGTGAAGAACCATCTTATTTGTCATGCTTTATATCGTCTCTTAAAGCCAAGAATTAGTGATGGCTAAGGATCCATGTGAGGCAACTATCACTAAGAGGTTAGCATGCTAATGGAGTAATTAGTAGTTAGACACCATGAGATTTCTTTCATAGTTTTTCTTCTACTTCTTTACTTTATTTCAAAAATCAAATTAAAATTCTTTTATCATTTTCTTCATTGTTTTACCAACTTCTTAGTTCACCTTTATTTCATCTTCTTTATGTTTTCCCTAACCACTTCTCTTTTATTTTCACATCGCCGTTTTCATCACCTTCTTCACTTATCACTTCTGAATTTCTTTTCTTTTTTTTCTCATTCTTTAAACAAAGAAGACTTGTTAACATAACACATGAATAAGAACGGTTAATGCTTCTATCGCCTCCTGTCTCTGTGGATTTGACCTGTTGAGCCAATGCTATAAGAAAGTATCGAGGGAACATTAGCACACACATATAATTTCACTGATTTCATAAATACACATTTTCAAGTGCTGGTTCCACCCGATCAAATTTTTGGCACCGTTATCGGGGACGGGAATGGTTTTGATTTCATATTTTTGTTAACATTTTCTTCTCTGTTTTGGTGTGCAGGTTAATTTTTGTAGAAATTGAACATTACAAAACTCTCCTTTTGCTTGCATGTCCCTGCTCTAGAAAGCAGGGACCCTGCTTCTAAAACTTTGCCGCGGAAATCAAAGTAAAGCCACGAAACGCGGCAATTTTATGGCAATTGTGCTTTGTCTTTTGCAGAAAATTTGCAAGTTGCATATATTATTGTATTCTTCTGCTATTTATCTGTTTTGATTGCCTACACACTATAACAAATTAAAGAACTAAAATACAGTATTTAGACGATTTTAATGCGGTTTAGACATTTGCATTTAGGCACGTGTCAATTCAATTCCAATAGTATTTTATTCTGTTGTTGTGATCTGAATTAAGGTGTACATATGGCATTGCATATAGTATAGGACAAATACGTAGGTGATTTACTCGCTTTTTGTGTTATATTCTTGTCTATATTGCACACTTGCACGAATTGAATTTAAGGGCAAAACTCATACAAGATAAGGTGGGGATTTCATCACTCATCCTTAGCCCAAAAATCACCTCCCCACTCACACAACCAAGCCCTAATAAAAATTGATAGACGTTAGCCCCTGGGAACATCTCGGACTCATTAAGAGATTGACCGAGGGTGAAACTTGTTTTGAATCTTACTCTTGTGAAATTGGTGTCTAAGGTTGGGGATTAAGAGGTTACGCCTCGAAGATACCGTAATTTGACGTAATTAAGGCCCGTTGTTTTTGCACGGTTACCTCCCACCGTATTTTGCCCCTACCTAACCGATTAGATTGTGGTCGGATTCAAGCAACAACCTCCCCCGGGTAATCGACCAGTTAGGAGTCTTTAGGTCTAGGTCGACCCTACTATAAACTTGGTTTTGATTTTATTTCTTTTTGTTTGTTGTTCGCTTTTATTTTTTTTATTTGTGATTGTTTGTGAAATGGAATTTAACAATAACAATTCTTTCAATCCTAATATGAATCCATATTTCACATCGATCCCATTTGTTTCGGATAATTTCAACCTATTTTTATAAATATGAACCAACCAATACATCTGGTTGGACTTATCCGAATCAATACAACCCATACCCCCATTCTTATGATTATAATTCTCAAAATAATTTTAACTCTTCACAGAGTCAATGGAGATTCATCTCCCCCGAATCTAATTTTCATCACCTTGTCCAAAATTTTCACAATTTTCATAATCTCTATTCCCTAATTTTGCTTCCTATACTCTTTTTTGTAGACCTCCCATTGAAGAAAAATCTGAGTTCGAAAAAAGTATAGAAGTCATACAAGTCATGCTTGAGTCCCAATAAAAGAAGCTCAATTCACCAATTCCACAATATTTTTATGATTCATCCTCAGTTTCACCTATTCAACATGCCCAACCATCTGTCCTGAAAACGAGTATGAAGTGCTTTCGTGAGTCTGAGCTTCAATATCAAAACATGTTGGACTTATAATCTTCATTATCTTTTCAAAACCAAGATTCTTATACCCCTTTCTGGAACATCCACTTGAAGAAAAATCCACATCTAAAAAAGAGTATATAAATTTTGCAGGAGTCTGCATTATAATTTCAAAAATCTTCTTCTCAGTCTATTGATAGGTTGGAAACACAATTGAGTCAATTGGTCAACATTTATAGGAATGAGGAAACTCTCTCTTATCAATTTTTGACCAATTCAGATATCTCTAACTGTATCAATTTGACCCATGACTCTTGTTGTTTTAAAAACCAAGACTCCTATACTTACTTTCTAGAGCATCCACTTGAAGACACATCACATCTAGAAAAAAAAGTATAGAAATCTTGCAGGATTCCGCGCTATAATTTCAAAAATCTTCTGCTCAGTCTATCAATAGGTTAGAAACACAATTGAGTCAATTGGTCAACATTTATAGGAATGAGAAAAACTCTCTCTTATCAACCTTTGATCAATCCAGATATCTCTAACTCTATTGATCTGACTCAGGACTCTTGTTATTTTAGAAACCAAGATTCAATTTCAGCACACCCATCTGAACTTGACCAAACTTCAAATGTTAAAAATCCCATTGACATTTTGGCAAGTTATCCTTTTCCTGAAATTGAACTTGAGCATGAATATGATCCTGAACCTCAACTTGGTAATTCAATTTCACTACCTGATTTCCTAATGATTGAGGTATTTTTACCTGATTTCAGGCTTTTTTCTGAGTCAATATTGGATCCTGTGCCAATCCATCGTGAAGTTGAATCACCAATCTTTTATGATCAATAAATTAAACTTGACCAATTTCATACTTTTGAATGTCCCATTGACATATTAGCAAGTTCTCATTTTTATGAAATTGAACTCAATAAGGACTGTGACTTTGATCCTCAAATTTGTGATCCAGTTTAAATTCCTGAATCAATATTGACTTCTGTTTTGTTACCCAACTTGAGCAATATTTTAGAGTCAGTTTTGGTTCCCATACTTATCATTCTTGAACTTGAGTCACCAATCTTTAAAGTCACATTCCGTTGTGGAGAAATGAATGTAGACTTGAGTTTCAATTTCTTGATTTGGACCTGATTCCTGAACCAATTTTGACTTCTGAACCTTTACTTGACTTAAGTCAAATTCCTGAGTCAGTATTAGTTCCTGCACTTTCGGAGTCCAAATCAATCATTCCATCTTTTTACACTCCATTTTAAAACAAGGGTGTTGATAAAATTGACTCAGAAATTATTTTGAAAATTTGAAAATTAGATGGGGTAAAATTCATAATAAAAATCATAAATATATACATTATTTTAGTGAGTTATATTATAGAGGTCTCTGGTGGGTTCCTTCGAACTCCATACAAATTGGATTGGGCCACATTTCATGGACCAATCAGATCACCACCGGAACCACCACCTTGAGGTGATTTTTTCCTTTCCTCTCTATTTGTTTCATGTATACATACATTCACGATGCATTGAGGACAATGCATGAGATAAGTGTGAAGGAGGGTTTACTAACATAGAGTTTTTAGATTTTCTTTCTTTTACACTTCTTTTAGGATACGTTTAGAAATCCTCCCTTTTGTATAAGATTTTCTCTTTCTTTAAAAATTTTTGAAATAAGAGACCATATTTTGATCTATTTTTAAAGAAAATTAAGATTATCTTAAAAATTAAGGAAACCTTAATTATGACATCTTAAACCTAGTTGAAATAATAGACCTTATTTAAAATTATATGTTAAGTATAAAGATTGGGGAGATAATTTTATCTTGAATTTTTTTACCTTAGATAGTTTGCACTTCACACAAACATAATTTTTGGGATAGAAATAAAGACCTAAAATGTCATAAAAATAAAAAATAATGCGTAGCCTCTTCTACGTCGGGTCTTCCACTTGACCCCTGGGTACCTCCTCCAGCTTTCTCAGAGGCACCGACTCCTCCTGAAGGTCCAGACTTTTAGGAAGAGTGACCCCTTTTTTATTGATGACAAAAACGGGAAGAGAGATTTTAGAGTTATCTAGGAGTTTTATGATTTCATGTCTTTATTTATGTACTCTTTTATTTGGACATGTAGTATTTGGTTTGGACTTGTGCTTTTATTGTAATATTTATTTTGTGGTGTGGAACTTGTTGTGTTATTGGCATTAACCTTTGTATGAATAATTTCTTTTATGATATCGATGTTGTTTTTTTGGGAAGTTATGTATCTTTTTTATAGTTAATATTTGATACATATCTTTTATGTTTGGTATGTGGTGTGTTTGTGTTCTTGAGTATTCTTTGTATATCATCCATTAACCACGTGTTTTGGAGGTTGGAGGCATTGCTTGGTTGGAGAAAATTGTTTGTTCATACACTCGTGTAATTCTGTATTCTTTGTATGCATAGATGGGTTGCATAGAGCTTACTTAATATATCTATTCATATGCTATGATATATCTTAAATTTTGTATTATTTGTGTGCATAGTTGATGCATCTTGCTTATATGTCCCATTTGATATATGCATGTGTTTAGGGGAACTTCGCTTGAAGTCTCTTTCTAAATTATTGTGATAACCCCATGTGTTTTGTTATCATAAAAAAGGGGGAGATTGTTGACTCAAAGGCCATTAGCCCTAGTTTGATGATAACAAAACATATGTAGTTATGTTCCTAACAATTTTGTTTAACCAAGTTTCAAGTTAATTCATCATTGTATTTTGGCTTCACTATAAGACTCACACGTTTAAAAGTTATGAACATGTTGATCCCAGAGCCTAAGCACATAGACGAGCTCAAAAATCAAGATTGCAAGAGAAGACTATATAAGATTCATATTTTTAGTTTTTGCATTTAAGAAGGATTTATAGCCATTTGTTAAAACTAAGATAATATAAGTTGATAGCTCTTGAGATTGACACATACGCACACAGACACACACACACACATCTTTCATATTCGTAAGTGTTTTTGAAAAGACTTCAAAACATTTCTCTTTTCCATTTTCAAAATCAAGTTTCAGAAAAAGGAGTTTTGTAAAAACCAATTTTCGATTTAGAAAAGTGTTTTTACAAAATATAGTTCTAACTTTGTTTTGTGTTGAATCATGATCACACACTGATTCTATCAAATCCTCAAAACTTTATTTTATGTTTAAAATCAAAGTATATTTTGGTTAGAAAAGATTGGCTTCAAAAAGATTTACAAAATGTATTTTTAGCCCATGGCCGATCGACCGACCGGTTGACTGCATACAGAGTAAAATTACTCTGTCGTGTCGACCGACATGCACAAGATTTCCCTCAGTGAATTTATGTGCACTTCGGTCGACCGTTCGGTCGACCAACTGTGAGAGCTTTGCTCTCGATTGGGCCCGGTCGACCAACAGAGAGCTTTGCTCTCTGATTGGGATAAATGGTCAACCGACTAGTTGACCGTTAACCCCAATGGTCGAAAATCCGACCGTTGTCAGTCGACCGGCCGGTCGACCGATAGAAGGATTTCCTTCTGATTTTTCCCAATGACTAGTTTTCTGTTTATCTTTTTCTGGGTAACATCCTAACGACTCTTTCTCCTCATGTTTTCATCCCCTATAAATAGTGGGACTGTAGGAAAATCCAATAATAAGTTTACAACAAGATTTAATCATCAAAATTAAGTTTTAGTGATCAACATTCTTTTTCTTAAAAGATTTTCATTTGAGCTAAAATTTCATACACTTGATTTTAGCTTGAGCCTTCCCTCTACATCTTTACAAGCTATTTTCACTACGCAATCCCAAAGAGTTTCACCTCCTCATCTTGGTTATAAGATTGTGCTTGTGAGTCATTTGTGATCAAGAGAAGACCACCACTTTTCTTCTATTGTGAAGTTGTAGAGGTTGCGGCCTCAAGTAAGCTAGTGAGCTCTATTGCTGGTGTTGCGGCACCGAGAGAGGACTTGTGAGTCCATAAAGTTCTATTGAGAACTTGTAACGGTTGACGATCTAGTGAGATCGGTCATAGTGAAAATCCTTCAAAGTGTTAAAGGTGGGGATGTAGAGCAATGGCCTGAACCTCGGAACATATTATCGTGTTTGCGATTGCTTACTTTTTCTCTCTTCACTCTACTCTCTCTTTACACACTTGCTTACTTATCTTATCTACTCTTTTGCAAGTATTTTTTGTGTTGAGATTGATATTTGCTAGGTTGCTAGCAAGTAATTTTTAAATCCGCATTATTTGCCATTTATTATAGCCATCACCTATTCACCCCCTCTAAGTGATCTACACAATTAAATAAGCTCTTTTATAAATTCTTTAACTTGAATATGTGTATATCTTTATCTGTGTGTTATTAACTGCAGTAAACATCAATATTCATCATGCTAGAATAATATAAGCAATATAATAAATATTGATGAAGAGGAAGCATATAAGGGTACACATTACCATGGTAAATAAACACTTCAGTGCCTTCTTTATATTAACTAACAACTATTTTGTCATGTATAGTGCATGTAATACTGTAGTGGTCGTTAAGAGCTTTGAATGGCTATTCACATACCCAAAACAGAGGTCGGATGAGCCCGTAACGGCTAATTGAAGTTTCTATTGGCAAAACGAGTCTGCAGTGCTTATCGGGTCTGAATCAGACCCAACCCCGTAATGATTGACTTATGAGTTTTTTCCTTAATGGGTCGGGTTTAATAAACTGAATAAAACCTGATTAACTTTTTGTGAGATTATATTAAATTAGCTTTCTTTATTTGAGTAGAATTCTACCCAAAATTTATTAATAGATTAGAATTCTATCTTAATTCTAAAATCCAAATCAATCTCAATAATCCCAATTGAAATTTAATATTGTTGACACTCTAAAAAAGACAAGATTCCTAACTGCCTGAACAATGTCTAGCTTGTTAACATCTATAAAAGACAAGTGACAGACAAGCCGACGACCAGTTCTTCACCTATCTCAAAGGAACAAATCAGCAACTTGGACTCTATTTATCCAGTGAAGCAGACAGTAAGCCAAGATCGTCCTTAAAAAACTCGTGAGAAGGCCCAAGCAGGTCCAGAGACACTAAGTTATTCAACACTTAGTCTCGCACGAACCCACGAGATAAGTCTCACATGAGAAACTAAAGTTGCTTAGCATCGCAGGAAGCTCCTTCACTGGCTCGCTGCGAGCTAACTTACAGCTTCACTAAGAAATACTCAGTTAACTCCGCAGAAAGTTAGCTTCGCTCGAAGCTCCACCCAGCCACGCAAAAGGTTGACTAGTAGTTTCGCCACAAGTTTTATCTAGCTCCGATGAGAGCTTTCTTCTAGCTTCGCCAGAAGCTTCTCCCAGCTCCGCTTTGAGCTTAACGCAACAACTCCGCTGCGGGTCCTTTATGGTCATTTTGATTAATCAAATCTACAGATGAAATCAAATCTCCACATGAGATCATGTTGATTGAAATCAAATTTGGCAGTTGCCTGCCATGATCTTTTGACTCTCCCAATCAGGTAAGAAGATCATGGGAGATCTCTCAATTAACTAGAGAGCATCAAGGGAGTATCCCTCATTTAGCGGAGCGAATCAAGAGATTGGCACTACATGCTGTTCCTAGCTTCACAGAAGCTGTTTCTAGCCTCGTAACAAGGCTACTTTCCAATGTAAAACGGATTGACTCAATCTGTTTTCAGATTTTCAGGGCGTTTATACCCCTGTTTCCCTATAAATAGCCTACCGGGGGGGACGCACGAAGAGAGAGCAGAAATGGGCCAGGATAGAGAGAAAATTAGAGATCTACTCTCTTGTTTCTAAGAATTCAGAGAATTACTTCTCTAATCCTACAAGGATAAATTCAGGATGCTAATACCCTAAGATCTTCCTCCCTCTCAAGGAATTTTCGGAACCAGGCGAGAAGGATTTCTCAAGCGGAGGCAGTTCGATCATCTGACTGGTCGCATCGTCAAAGGGATAAAGTGATCGCATGCTGATCAGATTCCTACCGGCACACTTTCTCAGAAATCTCAGAGGAGATCTACATGTATTTTCCTTCTAAATTACTTGTAATTTAGCTCCTCGACACTTTTTTGTAAGTTTTTTCCTTTGCAAAATCAATAGAAAATAAGATGGCAACTCCGCTGGGGACGTCAGTCTTCTGACACAACAAGGAGACAGTGTCACAATGCGAAGGTCAGAATCCTGAGCCTGTTACCTTCGAAAACCTGGTCATTCATTTTGACCAAGGAAAATTCAAAGAGCTTCTCTCTGAAGGTAGTCCAGTGCTCCATATACGGAAGCATAGGAATGTCTCGATGGCCAAGGTTTCAGAATAGAAACCAGAATGAGCCTCCTCCCAACTCCTCTCAGCCTCGCGCGAGGCTAACTAGGTTCCTTGCGAACCTAAATCTCCCCTCCCAAAGCAGATATAGAGGTCAAAACAGAAAGCTCTGTGTAAAGCTTTAGGCATAGCTATGCCACAGGCTCGCTTATCACGCGAAGACAAAGGCAAAATGTCTGCTTGCTTCGCCAAAATTATTAGCCGTGAGGCTAGAACGGTAACTATGCCTTCGTCCAATCCAGGAGCAGTGACTCCTCGTGCTAACCTCGCTCCCACGAGCGAAGTTGCTGATGACATAGCAAGCAAAGCGCCAGTACCTCAGAGTACGCGTGAAGTTCCCGTCTGCCAGGCTAGAACTAAAGCACCTAGTAGTGCTACCACCTTCGCAACTTGGTGGCGAACAAAGCGCCACTGTGTGGTTTGCTCCCCAGTTCCTCAAGCGTTAAGTTCGTTGTTCGCAGTGGAGCTAAGGGATCATCCCTGGGTGCTGATAGCGGTGCTTATGCAGCTTCAGTACCTAAGGGTGCTCCCAAAGTTTTAGCCGCGAAGTTAGAGCTAAAGCACTATCTAGTGCCAATCACCTCTGTGGTGATGAGAGGAACGAGGCATCATCCTGTGTTTCGCTTTCAAAGCTTGCGAGCAAGAAGGTGGTGTCAAAATTACCTGAATGCATCAATGCGCGATCTACCCGAGCCTCTGCGCTGAGTCACTTAAACTCGGCTGGGTCCGACTTGTGAGACTTTTTAGCAAGCAAACGAAAATCGAAATCACTCCAGACTTCTCCCACCTTTTGTCAACAAGTGGGATGTCAGTTGGTGATGGTCCACTCAGTCCGTTGCCAGATAGGACCAATCCCCACCACTCCTCTAAACTGACAATCAGTCTTTGATCGACTATCGGTGTAAGCTCTTGCAAAAGGAGCTTATCACGAGATCTACCAGATCTGCCCTCTACATCCGTCAATATGATCGAAAGGGGACGGGAACCATATAGGGGCAGACGAGCGCCACGTAGTGCTAATTCTCCTCCCTTCAGTTATCTGGATCTAGACTATAGCCCAGGTTTAGGCCAAGTCTTAGGGCACGAAGAGGGTATCTTCCAAAATACCAGATCTAGGGTCGCAATACCCTACAATCATGAGCGACCATCCTCCTCAACTGCAGTAACCTCACCAAGAACCAATGAGAGGAGCATTCCAATGGTCTAATGAGGAGGACGAAGACAGTGGGTATGCCTCTTCGGCAACAGTCAGCTCGGTACGAACAGATAGAGTGTCCATAAATATGGCTGATAATGGTATTGATGACCTCCGTCGATGGTTGGAAGCTCAGGAGCAAACCTCCAAGGCCCAGCAAGAAGCCTTGGATAACATTCAGCAGATGCTCGCCCAACTCCTCACTAACCAGAATAATAATAATACCGGGAATAATCATGATGAAGAAGAACATCATAACGATGAACAACTCAAGGCTGAGAAGTCAAAAGAAAGTTCTTCTATGGATGTCGAAGTTCTTAAAGGCATTCAAGCTCAGATCGCATCCCTAACCCAGAGGGACGAACTGAAGAAAGTAGGGGCAGTCCGTCCTTACCCCTTGGAATGGGATTCAGTACCATACCTATTAAAGTTCAAGCTATCAATGTTGCATACGTATAATGGTAAAAGCTCCCCGAACTAGCACATCTATTACTTCCGATCTCAGACCAGTAACGTTATAGATAACGATTCTATTATGGCCAGACTGTTCATTGGCACCTTGAAAGGGATGGCATTTGACTGGTTCCAAAGCCTTCCTCCAGGCTCTATCAATTCTTAGATTGACTTAGAAACTTGATTTCTTTCTCGTTTTTATGAGGATGACACTGAGGTAACCATGGACAAACTCCTCTCTACCGTACAGAGGAAGGGCGAATCTATCCGTAGCTACATTGAGCGATTCAGAAACTTATCTCTGATGTGCCCAATAGGGACGCCATTACCCATGCTCTTGCAGACATGCAGATATAACTTCCTGGACCAAGTAGAGATTCGTATGGGGGCTATCAAAGCCCATACCTGGAAGGACTAGTCGAACAAGTGGAGATAGCCGAAAAGTCAGCTAAGAAGTTCAAACCATCTACCCCTAAAGGCAAATAGGGTATGAATAATAAGGGGGATGGCGACATGGCACAGTCTTCCCAAACCAAAGGGAAAGAGACTATGTCCGTTGAATTGTCAGGGGACGTTCATTCGAAGGCCAAGAAGAGCGGCTTCAATAATCAGGAGTCTAAGTTTTCTCCGAAATAATACTCCTTTAAAGACGAACAGGTGGTCGTAATATTCTATTTACTCCACAAAGGGAATAAATTGAAGCTGCCGGATACTCGACGTCCTAATGAAGTGGGACGCATGAACGATCCCAACTATTGCCTCTTCCGTAGGATGGTTCATCATCCTACTGATAAGTGCTTTGTCCTTAAGGATAAAATTCAAGTTTTAGTCGACGCCGGAGTTCTGACTCTGAAATCAGAGCAAAAGAAAGTCACTGCAAATATGGTCGCCCTCGAGTTCGACAAAACCCCAAAGGTCACAGTTCCTGATGGGACATTTCCAATCCCTGAAGCACGGCTAGAAATAAAGCATCCTTCAGCCAAAACTCAAGAGATTAAGGGTCTTGTTCCCTTGACATTGGAAACAGGAGAAATCATGTGGATACACCCAGACCTTGCACAAGACGAATAATTGGATTTGAAGAAGTTCAAATCAAAGGGCAAATCTTGCAATGTTATCTCTATCTTGCCGGATGATGGCAACTCACATCAGCTTCTCTTAGTGATTCTGAAGGGGAAAAGCACGCTTGCACAGCGTAGGTTGATGTACCTCAGCCAATAGATACTCGATCTGAAAAATCATACTTAAAGCAGTATGAGAAAGTTACTGATGAGATACAGTACCCACACCGGCTCCGCTCCCAATAATGGGAAAAGAGAAGCTGAAAGAAGTCCGATTTAACCATGTCCTGAAGAAGCCTTCAGGCCTAGGGCTTAACATGCCTTTTTGCTTTGATATATTAGCCCAGCTGGCTAAATCCCAGCTCGTATCACCATACACGAGCTCCTTCATCTCTCGAAAGAGACAAGAGAAGTACTCAGGGATGCACTGGCTAACTCAGAATCATTCCTGACATATATGCCAGAAATTCCTAAAGGTCACATTCACCCCTCTTGCCTTGAATGCCATCATGTGCAACTGAAGGTACCCGCTATTACTTTCACAGCAGATATACTTCTCAAGGATAATAAGCACGATCGACCTTTATACTATACCGGTTACATCGGTTCGACATGCATTGAAAGGGTACAGGTTGATCCAGGATCCGCGCTTAGCATCATACTCAAGAGGCTTCTCTACTTCCTTGGCATACCACTATATCGGTTGGCTGTAACCACTATAACAATATACGATTTTAATGTAGGAATAGTCATCCACTTGGAAAGATTAGACTCCGTTGCCGAATCAGGAGCCTGAAATCAGAGGTGGCATGCTACGTCATTGACGCTGACACGTCATACAACTTATTACTAGGGAGACCTTGGATCCACGCTAATTGGATTGTTCCCTCCACTCTGCACCAGTGCTTCAAATATGTTGAAGATGATCCAACCGTACAAACTGTCTTCGCCGAAAAGTAACCATTCAAAGAGGTGAAAAACTACTTTATTGATGCTCTCTATATCAGGAAGTCAGTAAAGTGTCAAAAGATTCATTGCCCGACAACGATGATAGTAGCAATGAAGCAGATCAGAGTCTGAAGGTAACACGTTAGCTACTTTGGTCAGCAAACCAATTATAGCATATTTGAATTCTCAATGTAATACTCTTTCTGAAGAGGAGGACGAATGGGTAATTAATGACAATATTTCCTTTGATTATCCTGTGAGTGTCGAATTGTTTGAATCTGTTACGGATAGCTCTCTACATATGCCCTTGCATAAACCAGTACATCAAGAACATTTGTGGAATGTATAGAAGGATCCATTCTAATGTTTCCTCCGTCAAAAAGGGTCAATCACCAATAATATTCGGTAGAGCTCAACTCAAAAGTCTACAGTCACAGATTCAAGTTCAAACTCAGAGACCCCGCACTTTTTCCATTATGCACGATCAACACAGCGTATGATGAAGAAAATGGGATATAATCTGCAGCGTGAGAATGGCCTGAATTTCAAAAACGGAAGACGTGATTTTCTGCGTAATCTTGTGCCAAAAGGGAAACAGGCAAATTACTATGATAAAACACGCAGGAGATTGAGATACGTAACACCTCCACCACCTACAACGGTTCAATCCAAAGATAACAAACCAATCCCATCACGCTCTGCCTCTTCCTCCGAATGGGACTTAGATGTCAGTGTGGGAATGATGTTCGAGAATCTCACCATTAATATGACTTCAAGCAGTCAATTGGAGCCAGCAGAAACTACTGATGAGGGACCATGGGCTCAGCAATTGGATTTTCAGTGGGAAAAGCGATTCAAACAAAACGAATCACCTACTGAAGCCAAAGTGATCCAGGTTAACTTGGGTAGTCAAGATCACCTTAAATCCATCTTTGTAAGTGAAAGCTTATCACTTACGGAAAGAGAAGAATTGATGGTACTCATAAGAGAGTATATCGATATCTTCGCATGGAACTACGAGGATATGCCTGGACTTGATCTACAAGTAGCCATGCATCATCTGAACATCAAGCCTAACGCCAAGCCAGTCAAGCAACAACAACGCCGATTTCGCCCGAACATTATGGACGCTATTGAAGCTGAAGTCCATAAACCCATTACATGTGGCTTCATACAGGAGGAACAACATCCAGATTGGGTTACGAACATCGTCCCCGTTCTTTAGAAGAATGAAAAAATTCAGATCTGTATTGACTATGGTGATCTCAATGCAGCCTGTCCTAAAGATGAATTCCCATTGCCCATCACCGATGTCATGATTGACAATACCTGCGGATTCGAAAGAATGTCTTTCATAGACGGCTTCTCAGGGTATAATCACATTAAGATGTATCGAGAGGATGAGAAGCATACTTTATTCCGGACACCGTTGGGGGCGTATCGTTATACCGTGATACCTTTTAGATTAAAGAACGTGGGAGCAACTTATCAGCGCGCGATGAGTATAATTTTTCGTGACCATCTCCGAAAGATGGTAGAATGTTATGTTGACGACATTGCTGTCAAATGCCGCGATAAGAATGATCATCTTCATGACTTGAGAACGATGTTCGACATAATGCAAGCTCATCGACTAAAGATGAATCCGACAAAATCCTTCTTGGGGGTTTCAAGTGGCAAGTTCTTAGGATTCATTGTTACATCAAAGGGAATTCATCTTGACCTAGACAAAGTCAAAGCCATCCAGATTCCAGAACATGCATCCACCTAAGAATCTCAAAGAACTTAGGGACCTACAAGGTAGACTGGCTTATATCAGAAGATTCATCGCAAATCTCTCGGGCCGCTGTCAACCATTCACCCACTCATGAAAAGGGTGTCCCTTTTGTATGGGATCAAGCCTGTCAAGAAGTTTATGAGGATATCAAAAGATACCTCACTAAACCTCCGGTCTTAGTAGCTCCCACATCAGGAAAACCTTTTATGCTTTATGTGAAAGCTATGGACCATTCTCTTGGTGCTTTGCTTGCTCAAAAAGATGATAATGGTCATGAACATGCTATTTATTATCTAAGCAGGACTCTCATAGGGGCGGAGTCTCGTTATAACCCAATTGAGAAGGAATGCTTAGCTCTTGTCTTTACTATTCAAAAGACACGACATTATTTGGCCGGCCAAACCATACATGTCATTCCAGAGTGCATCCTTTTCGTCTTCTCATGACGAAAGCAGGATCAGTGAATTTTAGATTAGCTAAATGGGCTCTCCTTTTGTCTCAGTACGACATGCTTTTGTCCCTCAGAAGGCGGTTAAAGGTTAGGCACTTGCAGAGTTCTTGGCTGCTCATCTGGTTCCGGAAAGCTTAAAACTTTATGAAGATATTCCATATGAAGTCTTCGAATTTAATATAACTTCAGAGGATGAAGTTTGGCAAATATTCTTCGATGGAGCATCACAAATAGACCCTAAAGGTAAGATCATTGCTGGTGTGGGGGTTGTGTTTATCTCACTGCAAAATCATGTTCTTTCTAGGGCATTTTCTTTGACAGAATCATGCTCCAACAATGTGGCAGAGTACAACGCTCTACTCATTGGCCTTCAGCTCGCCCATGAAATGGGGGTATGCTACCTTGAAGCTTATGGTGATTCAAAACTAATTGTCAATCAGGTTAAAGGCGAGTATGAGATTGGTCACGAAGATTTGGTACCTTATCATCACGCAGTCATCGAAATGACTAATCTATTTAATGGCTTTTATATCAGTCATGTGTCCCGATCTCAGAATACTAAGGCCGATGCTCTGGCTGCACTAGCAATAACGTTATCCTTACCAGTCGACACCAAGTATCACCTTACAGTGGCTACTCGCCACCTTATTATTTTTCATTGATTTTACAAAGGGGAAACTTTCAAAAAAGAGTCGAGGAGCTAAATTACAAGTAATTCTTTGCAAGAAGAAGATTACAGGTAGATCTTCTCTGAGATTTCTGGGGAAGTGTGTCGGTAGGAATCTAATTAGCGCGCGATCACTTTATCCCTTTGATGAGGCGATCGATCAGATAATCAGACTGCTGCCTGATGGAATTCCTTTCTCGCCTGGTTCGGGGAATCGGAGAACAGAAGGTTGGTATATCCCTCTCGTTACTTCTCAAACTACCTCCACTTAAGAATTCCTTCTCACTTGGTTCCGGAGATTCCTTGAGAGGGAGGAAGATCTTAAGGTGTTAGCACCCTGATTAGAGAAGTAGTTCTCGGAATTCTTAGAAGTAAGAGAATAGATCTCTTGTTGGCTTCCGCTTTCTTGTCCGCCGGTGATCCTTTCTTCGGGGGGTCTCGGTCCGTCCGCCTTCTTCTCCCCTTTGCCTACAGTGGGCTATTTATAGAAGAACAGGGGTATAATGGCCCTGAAAATTTGAAAACAGATTAAGTCAATCTGTTTTGTATCTAGAAAGTAGTCTTGTCGCGAGGCTAGAAACCGCTTTTGCGAAGTAGCGCAGGACGCTAAATGAGGAATATTTCCTTTATCTCTTCAATTAATTAGGAGATATCCTTTTATGAAAGATATCCCTTTAACTGATTAAGAGATCTCCCCTAATCTTCTCAGTTGATTGAGAGAGTCAAAATATTATGGCAAGTAACTGTCAAATTTGATCTCAATTAGATTCGATCTTAATTAGATTTGATCTCATCTAGAGATTTGATTGGTCAAAGATGACCATAAAAGATCCGCAGCAGAGCTGCCGCGTTGAGCTCACAGCGGAGCTGGGAGAAGCATCTGACGAAGTTAGAAGAAAGCTCTTTAGCGGAGCTGGATAAACTTTGTGGCGAAGTTACCAATCAGCCTTTTGCGCGGCTGCACTGAGCTAACTTTCTACGGAGTTAGCTGAGCTTTCGCAGGCGAAACTGCAAGTCAGCTCGCAATGAAGTTATGAAGGATCTTCCTGCGATGCTAAGCAATTTTAGCTTCTCATGCAAGACTTATCTTGTAGGCTTGTGCGGGGGCTAAGGGTTGAGCTAATTTAATATCCTTGGACCTGCTTGGACCTTCTCACGAGCTTTTCTTGGCTTACTGTCTGCTTCACTGGATCAGTAAAATTCAAGTCATTGATTTGTCGCGTTGAGATGGGTAATGAACTGATCGTCAGCTTGTCTGCCATTTGTCTTTTATAAATGTCAACAAGTTAGACATTGTTTTGGCCAATTAGGAATCTTGTCTTTTTTTAGAGTGTCAACAAGACCCCCTTCAAAGTTTTCGTAAGTTTGCAATGGAATATTTCAGACTCTGAAATACTTTGAACTGCTTTGATTGATGATATGTGAAATGCGAACGTCACCATAGTGGTTGAGTTCAGCTCCGCTTTCAATTCTGCATTCAGATCGGAATAAGTTCGCCGATGAATCGCGTAGATTCGCGATTCTAAATAGCTTTGCATTGGATAGCTTCGCGTTAACTTGGTGTTTGGAACGACGTTCCTTTCCAAAGCTACTGCTTTTCGGTTAGTTACGAGAGGGAGTGCTCCCTTTTTCGAGGTTAGAATAAACTTTCTTGCTTTTGTCGAGGGAGATTGTTCCTTTCCTCGAGGCAAAGCATTTAAACGCTTTAACTTCGCTCGCGCTTCTAGGCTTGAAGCAGCAGCGGTGTGGTCAGATCATGAGGCCTATAAATAGGATACTTGAAGTCCTCTTCAGAGAAATAGTCTGTTCATGACATCCCCCATTGCCCAGGGAAGGAGACTCAGATCTCTGAAATAGTGGAGGCGCCCATCCTGGTCACTAACCGGCTAAGAGCTGGTAGGTCTTGGTCATCCAGAGACTTTCAGGAGGTTCATCTTCCTTAGCTTTACCAGCTATCTTAGGTATTAAATTCCCTAGAGCTTTGCATATGGCTGACTTTCAAAAAGGGTTTCGACCCTATTTTCTAGCTTCTCGGCGAAGCTATTGTTTTCGTTTGATCAGGAAAAGACTTTTTCATGCGGAGTTCCTGTCTTGATCTATTGAATCTACCTGTTAAATCTGCCACATAAGCAAGAATTAGGACTTTAGAATCTTCGAGGTTGAGCCAGTCTTGCCATGTGGGTGGTGCTAAGACTGCGTCCCTCTGGATCAGTCTTGCTTAGCCATATAGGTGAGGTTAGGACGTGGTCTTTTTTTAGGCTTCTTCAGCCTAACTGCCTTAGGCGGAGCTAAGACTTGGTTTATGCTGAGCTAGTCCATCATTACTGTGCAAGCGAGGCTATCCTCTGCTTAACTGAAGCACCACTGGATCGGATATGAATTGCTTCGCCCAAAAAAATTGACTTAGCATTTCATCTCTGCAGTTTTTCTCTTTAATTTAATGCTAACCTATTTCCAGTTTGCATTGTAGTGAACTATGCCCGATAGTCTTTTGTCTTAATGAAAGAGACCAGAAACTTGCCTCTTGATCTTCCAGTTGAAACTTTAATCCTAAGTAGGAGGAACATACTGGAGCAACTGATGCGTGTTCCAAGAAGAGGTTGGCAGTTGCTTATCCGAGATGATCCACTTCGGAAAAGAGGGCGTCACCTGTAAGGTCTCGGATCCTTCCTTTGCCAATTTTAATCATAGAAGATCCGGCTTTCTGATGGCAACCAGTTCTTTACCAATTTTCAACAAAGAAGATCCAGCTTCTTGATGACAAAATCTGCCATTAAGCGAAGGATTATAGCCTTGTGCAGGAGGAAGGTCTTTCGTGTCTAGTTGGTTTGGCTTATTACCTTGGAAGTGATAGGACAACTTGTATGCCTTTGGAGCAATGATTCGGTTGTACGAGACACCACCTTGATGTAGTGTCAATGTATCTTCCCTTTTGAATCAATAAAAATGTTTATATTTTTTTGCTTATCTGCTTTGTTTCCCTCCTTTTTAATTCGAGAACACCTGAAGTGGATTAACTTAGGTAAGTCTTTTCCTTAGGAGGAAATGAAAACTCTTAGCCGAGCTAACCTTCCAACGAAGCTAAAGGCAGATTTTCAACTAAGTCAAGAGCAAGTTTCTGGTAAAGCTTGCACGGAATTTCCACGAAGCTAGAGATGTGCTTTTAGCAGAGCTAAGGCACGTTTCTCAGCGAAGTTATTCAAGCGTCGCGCGAAATCAACGCTGAACTCATGACAGAGTTAGCCCTTAGCGGGGCTGAAGTAATGCTTCTTGGGAAGGCGCTTTAGGCGCCGTTTCAAATTAATTTGAAACGACCGATTGCGCTCCTCTCGAGGAGGTAAAATTTAGGTAATCATCAACCTATAAAAGCCCGATTAGGCTGAAAGAGAAGGAGCCACTTCTCTTTGAATTTTCAGAGAACTCCAAATCTCTTCTTCTTCTTTCTTCTTCGTTTGAAAATTTAAGAATTTCTTCAGTTCTCCGATGGCTCCCAAAAGACGAGCAAGAAAATAGGTAACAACCTCTATAACGGAGAGACCTTCTCCTCCTCCGGTCATCGAACGACCTATCGCGGGTAGGGATCTTTCCCTCTTATTCAGAGATTTTCATCTCTTTTTTAAAGCCAATTCCTGGCTATTCTATGATGAATCTAGAATGATTCATTGTGATCCAGTGATCTCAGGGAGTTCAAGTCCCTTAATTTCCCTTGATTTCTCGATTGGGAATCTAAGAACCGAAGGGTTTCTTCTCCAAGCTTCTATGTGAAGCTAACCCTTAGGCGGTTCACATCCTATCGAATGATAGGATACGAAGCTAACCCTTAGAGCGTAGCTGAAAAGGACCTTAATGCCCTTAAAATAATTTTTAGGCAACAGTAACTTTCTGACGAAGTTAGCCCCTGAGGCTGTGTCGCGTTCTGTTGTCCAAGGTCAAGCTTCCAGAGCGAAGCTAATACTTAGATATTTTTCTGCATCCTGCCTTTATATGGAGTGCGAAGTTAAGCTGCAGCTGCGAAGCTGAGCTTCGGGGCGAGCTAAAGCTAGGCCTGTCTCGCTTGGGGGGTGAAGCTATGCTTTAAAATTTTTCTGGATTTGGCTTTCTCTCACCATCTGAACTAATTTAGTTTCGTCTTGTCTCTACAGTGCACTATACTCCCGGTCCTCTGAACAGTCTTTTTGGAACGGCCAGAGGGTTGTACGACAATGTTAGCCTGCAGTTTCAAGGGCAAGCTTCACTATTCAGCGAGCGGAGCGCTTCCGTTCGGGATGCACTTATTCATCCCGGGGATCAGCGCACCATGAGGAGCATCTTAACTACTGCTCCTCTTGAAGATTCTAACCGAAAAGTTTATTGGAAGCCCGGTTTCATTTTTGGAGATACAGCACAAGACAACGATCACCAGCTGCTAGTCGGAGAGGGGCAGCGGATTTTCAAACTGGATGGCGAGAAGAATTATCTCCCATCTAGCAAGCGCCACTTTTCCTTGTCCTTCTTTCAATGTGTGACGAGGGCTCGAAAGATGCAGTGACAAGTGACGTGGACAACCGATTTCGTTCACGTGGAGAAGTTGATAGCTCCATCCCCTGATTATACAAGGGCGGGTCCTCCTTGCTGTATATTGGGTCTCCACCCTGAGAACGTACTTCCGGACATCCTAGTGGAAGAAAATCCCGCTGTGGCTCAAACTTTTGGAAATCAGTTCTTTAAGGCTCATGGTAATTATCCAGCCACTGATTTCAGGACCCCTGGGTGGATTCATCCCCCGAAGGCATGGTGGATGGACTTGACTTTATATGTCCTTACTGTTGGCCCAAGGTTACAATCAACCCATGTTTAGTGTATTTTGATGATTACAAAACATATTAGTTATTTGTACTAATATAAATTGTTGTTTAAGTGTGTTTCAGGTTTATATATTAAAGAGATGAATTCTTCCCTAAAGGAAGGTACATTGGACTCAAGACAAGTCAAATTGGGCTCAAAGTACAATATTGAAGATCAAGTGAAGATTGCCCATGATGAAGTCTTGAAGACCTAGAAGTTTGTAAGTGTAGTTTTGTTAAAGATAGAATATGTGAAATTTGGCTCTAGGATTTGCACACACACTTGTTTTGAATGTTTCTATGTTTTTGAAAATGTTTATTTCTAAGTTTATGCCTTGGTTTATACATACATGTACTCAAAGCTTTTTATCTTCAAAAACGTGTTTAAAACATGTATATAAACAAAGTTCAGCATAACACTTTATTCCAGAATTTTTTAAAGATTTTTTACAAATTTTTCTAACTCAAAAATCTGCCCAAAAAATAACTATTTCAGGCAGACCGGTCGACCGGCAGTCGACCGGCTGCTGTGTCCAGACATGCACAGGCTGTGCATGTCTGTCGGTCGACCGACCTACATATCGGTCGACCGGAAAAGAGATTGTTGCTCTCTGTATCTTTTCGGTCGACCGGGTCGGTCGACCGATAGAAGGAAACTGTGTTTCCTTTGTTGGATCGGTCGACCGGCAGTCGACCGAAGCTCCAACGGCTCTTTTGCCAGCAGAGACCCGGTCGACCGGCAGTCGACCGGTAGGCCTGCAACAGGCCATAACGGCTCTTTCCTCTTTTAGAATTTCTGAAAATCTGTTTTTAGTTTTCTCTTTAACAGAGTTTTTAGGAGTTGTTGGGACTCTTTTTCTGATCAAATTAGCTGGAAAAATCAGAGTTTTAACCTATTCTCTCCCTATAAATAGTGGGGAATAGGCCTTAGTTATTTACCAAGAAAAAATACAAGTTTTCATAGTTTTCAAGAGAAAGAGAAAAATAGTTTAAAGCTTTCATTTCCATTCTTTCAAAATTGGTTTTTCAGTTGTTGTTTGATCTCTAATATCACTCTACAACTGAAGCTTTTCTCACCACACTTCATAGAGCCAAAAATTTCATATTCTTTCTATAAGTGAAGTTGTAAAAGAGTGAGAGTGTTTGTAAAAGAGTGTTGTGGTCTAGTTAAAGATCACTATTTGTAATTCTTGTTCTTGTGGAGACAAGCTCCTTGGTGGAGTTTCTTTGTAAGGTGAAGCTACGGGCTTGAGGTCTTTGGAGGCCTAACTTGTACGGGATCCTAAGGGGATAGTGGAAACCCTTCACGGAGGTGAAGGCGGGGACTAGAGCAACGGGCTCGAACCTCGAAACAAATCATCTTGTTTGCGATTGCCTTGGCGTTCTTCTTGCTTACCTTCTTGCTTTATATCACTTCCAATTTATTGCTTGAGAACTAACTTTTATTTGTGCAATCCTTATTTGTTTACTTTACTTGATATTTTACTTGTGGAATCTTGTGTTGATATACTTGTTGTGTTACATTGTGAGTTTTTCATTTTCATCATCATACTTGGCATTGATCAATCACACCTCAATACAACACGGTTGCATTGCGCACCTCTAACCCATTTAAGGGGAATTGGGAGGAAGGAGTTCAGAACCTCGCAAGGGGTATTCGGCTCTTAGTCGTGTTTTTGAGAGATTGTTGCATCACTCATTTCACAAGTTTAAAAAGATCATTAGATTAGCAATTACACCTATTCACCCCCCCTCTAGGTGTATTTCAATTGGTATCAGAGCTTGGACTCTAGGATTTGGCTTAACAACCTTAGAGAGATCCTCATATTGCTAATCATTTCATTCATTTCCACATAGTAAACATGGCCGATGGTATTAAGACACCCCCTAAGTTTGATGGACTTAACTTTCCCATATGGAAGGTTAAGATGACCGTTTTCTTGCAATCTCTAGGTAGCCGAGTTGCAAAGGCCGTGACTAAACAATTTAGTGCCCCCGATGGTGATGAATCTACTTGGTCCGAAATTGAGACCAAGGAGTTTGATGCCAATGCTAGGGCTCATTATGCACTCCTACAAGCCCTCAATGATGATGACATAGCTAGAGTCATCCATTACAAATCCGCCTATGAGATTTGGACCCATTTGCTAGTAACACATGAGGGGACATCACAAGTGAAGAGGGCTAAGATAGACCTTCTTCGGTCCCAATATGAAAATTTTAGCATGCAAGAACATGAAACCATAGATGATATGGTTACTAAATTTACTAAGATTACTAATGGGCTTTCTTCTCTAGGTGAAGACATCAACAACGACCAAAGGGTGAGAAAGATCATCCGGGCTCTTCCTCCATCATGGGAAGTGAAAGCTACAACATTGAAGGAACTCAATGATAAAGATGAGATTGAGCTCATCGGACTCATTGGGAATTTAAAAACCCATGAGATGGAGAGGAAGGCAAGGGAGGACATGGCACCCTCCAAAAAGAAGACCATTGCCTTCAAAAGTCATGCTACCTACTCCGACGAAGATGACGAAGAAGAAGATGACGAGGAGCTCTCACTTCTAGTCAAAAATGTCCGGAGGATGTACAACAAGGCAAAGTTCCAAGGAAGGAGGAGATGGCAAGGAGGCAAGGAAGAAAGGAAGATCATTTGCTTTAATTGCCAAAAGCCGGGACACATAGTAGCGGAGTGTCCGGACCAAGTAAAGCCATCTTCATCCAAGAAGCCATACAAGAAGAAGGCTATGAAAGCAACATGGGATGACGAAAGTGAATCCGAGGAGGAGATCGACACCGCCAACATGTGCTTCATGGCAAATGAGAGCACAAGCAAGGTAACCCCCTCAACTCTTCTTGATGATGATTTATCCATGGATGAGCTAGGAGAAGCATTTGTAGAACTTTCTCAAAATTATGACTTCATGAAGAAAAAGTACTTGAAAATGAAAAAGGATAATGAATCTTTGAGTATTCAAGTGTTAAATCTTTCAAAAGAAAATAATGACTTGCATTCTTCTTTAGTTTCCACTAAAAATGATTTTGAAAAATATAAGATTGCTTGTAAAGGAAAGACCCCATTTATAGATTCTAATGAGATTACCATGCTTAAGGAAAGATTAGATTCATTAGATGTTGTTTTGAAAAAGTGTAGTGAGTTTGATAAGAAGAAGATGGAGAATATGTTTCCTAAGAAACAAGCTCCTAAGAAAAATATTCATCATGCTCATGCTCATGCTCATGTACATGCTACACAACCTATGCATCATGGTAAACCCCCAAAGCATGCTCACACTTCACATACACACCATGCATTCATGTATAGAAAAGTGTACTCATGTTCACATTGTGGACGGAAAGGACACTTAGCTAATTTTTGTTATGATAGACTAAGTGCATCACATCATAATGTTTGGGTTCGTAACACTAACTTTCAAGGACCCAAGAAAGTTTGGGTACCAAAGTCAATTATTGTTTTAAATGATGTAGGTACTCTCCAAAGCTCAAAGACGTAGAGGTTTATGGTATCTTGATAGCGGTTGCTCAAGGCACATGACTTGGGACATCAACAATTTCGCAACCCTATCAAGATATCATGAAGGTGGCACCGTCACCTTCGGAGATGACGCCAAGGGTAAAATCATCGGTATTGGTAATGTAAAACTTGGCACCTCTCCTTTAATTGAAAATGTGGTTTTAGTTGATGGCCTCAAGCATAATCTCTTGAGTGTTAGTCAACTTTGTGATAAAGGTTTTGATGTAGTTTTTGACAATGTTGCTTGTAAAGTAATTGATAGAACTTCCAATGTTTGTGTATTTTCCGGTTTTCGTGAAAGCAATGTTTATATGATTGATATGCTAAATATGTCTTGTAATATAACATGTTTAAAAGCCCTCGATGACGACTCTTGGTTATGGCATAGGAGATTAGGCCACGTTTCATTTGACCATATTTCTAGGCTTAACTCTAAGGAAATGGTGAAGGGTATTCCTTCATTGAACTTTGAAAAGGACCGAGTTTGTGACGCATGTCAATTTGGGAAACAAACTAAGTCCTCATTCAAATCAATTAAGGATATCATGTCATCACGTCCATTGGAGCTAATCCACATGGATTTATTTGGCCCAACACAAACCAAAAGTTTAAGTGGGAGTAGATTTGCTTATGTTTTAGTAGATGATTTTTCGCGTTTTACTTGGGTTTATTTTCTTGAACATAAAAGTCAAACCTTTTCACATTTTCAAGCCTTTAAGAAAAGAGTTGAAAAGGAAAATGACTCCTCAATAATTAAAATAAGAAGTGATAGAGGAGGTGAGTTCATTAACCTTCCCTTTACCACTTTTTGTGAGGAACATGGAATAAAACATGAACTTTCTTGTCCTAGAACTCCACAACAAAATGGAGTAGTTGAGCGGAAAAATCGTACTTTACAAGAGATGGCTAGGACAATGTTAAATGAATATGGTCTACCACATTATTTGTGGGCCGAGGCCGTTCATACTTCATGTTACATTGCAAATCGTGTTTTCCTATGTAAAAATACTACTAAGACTTCTTATGAGATGTATTTTTCTAGAAAACCTAATGTTTCTTATTTCAAAGTGTTTGGTTGCAAATGTTTTGTCTTAAATACAAATATTAATTTGGGAAAATTTGATGCTAGATCATATGAGGCTATTTTTGTAGGTTACTCAAATACTAGTAAGGCTTATAGAGTCTTCAATAGGTCAACTTTGACTATTGAGGAATCTATTCATGTTAAATTTGAGGAATCTAACAAGTTTGTTAAGAATTGTGTAGAAATTGATGCTTTAGATGAAGGTTTGGAGAAAGTGACCTTGGAGGATGCTTCTACCATGGGAGACAAGCCAAAGGATGGTGATGGAAGTGAAGCCAAAGTGGAAGAGGCTCAAGGAAATAAACATCAAGCAAATGAAGAGGAGCCCTCTCAACCACTACCAAAGGATTGGAGATTCAATCCTCATCATCCCAAGGACCTCGTCATAGGTGAAGTATCAAAAGGGGTAACCACTCGCTCTAAGATTCAAGATTTTTGTGGTAATTTTGCTTTTATTTCACACATAGAACCTAAAAATGTCCTCGAGGCCGAGGCCGATTCATATTGGTTGCTTGCAATGCAAGAGGAGCTCAATCAATTTGAGCGCAACCAAGTTTGGCACCTTGTTCCTAGGCCCCAAGATAGACCAACTATTGGCACTAAATGGATCTTTAAGAACAAGTTGGATGAATCGGGTAATGTAGTTAGAAACAAGGCTAGGTTAGTTGCCCAAGGTTACACTCAAATCGAGGGAATCGATTTTGAAGAAACCTTTGCACCCGTAGCACGGCTCGAAGCCATACGGATGACCTTAGCATATGCCTCATTTAAAGATTTTAAGTTATTTCAAATGGATGTAAAGAGTGCTTTTCTTAATGGTTATATTGATGAGGAGGTGTATGTTGAACAACCCCCGGGTTTGTTGATCCTACACACCCTAATTATGTTTATAAATTAGATAAAGCACTATATGGTTTAAAACAAGCTCCTAGGGCTTGGTATGAAAGATTGTCTTCATTTTTGCTTTCAAATGATTTTAAGAAAGGAAAAGTTGATAAAACATTATTTACCAAACATATAGATCTAGATATCCTCATAGTTCAAATTTATGTTGATGACATTATTTTTGGATCTACTAATGTTTCACTTTGCAAGAATTTTGAGTCATGCATGAAAAAGGAATTCGAGATGTCTATGATGGGAGAGCTCAACTTCTTCCTTGGACTTCAAATCAAGCAACGTAGTGATGGGACATTCATCAACCAAGCCAAGTACACCAAAGAACTCATCAAGAGGTTCGGGCTTGAAGGATCCAAAGTAGCAAAGACTCCCATGGCAACCACTACGAAACTTGACAAGGACGAACAAGGTAAGGAAGTAGACATCAAATTATTTCGTAGCATGATTGGTAGTTTACTCTATCTTACGGCTAGTAGGCCGGATATAATGTTTTCCGTATGTTTATGTGCACGCTTTCAATCATGTCCTAAGGAATCACACTTAATAGCGGTAAAACGCATAATTAGGTATCTTAAGGGCACAATTGATTTAGGTTTGTGGTATCCGAAAACTAACCAATTTACCATGACTAGTTATTCGGATGCCGACTATGCCGGTTGTAGGGTAGATAGGAAGAGCACAAGTGGCACTTGCCAATTCTTGGGCAATTGTCTTGTGTCTTGGTCTTCCAAGAAGCAAAATAGTGTAGCCCTTTCAACCGCCGAGGCGGAGTATGTAGCAGCCGGAGCTTGTTGTGCACAAGTACTCTGGATGAAACATACTCTTCTCGATTTTGATTTACATTTTGATCATGTTAAGATTTATTGTGATAATACTAGTGCTATTCACATGACCAAAAATGCTAATCAACATAGTAAAACCAAACATATAGACATTAGATATCATTTTCTTAGAGATCACTTTGAAAAAGGTGACATAGATATTGATTTTGTTTTCACAGATTTTCAACTTGCAGATATTTTCACAAAACCTTTAGATTATGCAAGATTTTCATTTATTTGTGGTGAATTGAATGTATGTAAGATTGATACTTAAAATATCTTAGTTTGTTTTGTTTTGGTTTCTAATATGTTTGTTTTGTTTTGTCTTAAATTTTTTTTTAACCCTTTTTGATGTATGACAAAAAGGGGGAGAAATATAAATATATATAAGTTTGGGAGAAAATATATGGAGAAAGTATATGTTGTTTGTTTTAAAAATATATTGTTTTGTTATTCCTTATGATAGTTTATTTTTGGTGATGATATTTTTCAATGCTTTATGTATGCTTACATAGTTGTTCATATTCATGTTAAATACATAGCATTGTTTAAGGGGGAGCTTTTCAAGCTCTTACCTCTTTTATTTGTTTAAAAACTCATATGTTTTGTCATCATCAAAAAGGGGGAGATTGTTGGCCCAAGGTTACAATCAACCCATGTTTAGTGTATTTTGATGATTACAAAACATATTAGTTATTTGTACTAATATAAATTGTTGTTTAAGTGTGTTTCAGGTTTATATATTAAAGAGATGAATTCTTCCCTAAAGGAAGGTACATTGGACTCAAGACAAGTCAAATTGGGCTCAAAGTACAATATTGAAGATCAAGTGAAGATTGCCCATGATGAAGTCTTGAAGACCTAGAAGTTTGTAAGTGTAGTTTTGTTAAAGATAGAATATGTGAAATTTGGCTCTAGGATTTGCACACACACTTGTTTTGAATGTTTCTATGTTTTTGAAAATGTTTATTTCTAAGTTTATGCCTTGGTTTATACATACATGTACTCAAAGCTTTTTATCTTCAAAAACGTGTTTAAAACATGTATATAAACAAAGTTCAGCATAACACTTTATTCCAGAATTTTTTAAAGATTTTTTACAAATTTTTCTAACTCAAAAATCTGCCCAAAAAATAACTATTTCAGGCAGACCGGTCGACCGGCAGTCGACCGGCTGCTGTGTCCAGACATGCACAGGCTGTGCATGTCTGTCGGTCGACCGACCTACATATCGGTCGACCGGAAAAGAGATTGTTGCTCTCTGTATCTTTTCGGTCGACCGGGTCGGTCGACCGATAGAAGGAAACTGTGTTTCCTTTGTTGGATCGGTCGACCGGCAGTCGACCGAAGCTCCAACGGCTCTTTTGCCAGCAGAGACCCGGTCGACCGGCAGTCGACCGGTAGGCCTGCAACAGGCCATAACGGCTCTTTCCTCTTTTAGAATTTCTGAAAATCTGTTTTTAGTTTTCTCTTTAACAGAGTTTTTAGGAGTTGTTGGGACTCTTTTTCTGATCAAATTAGCTGGAAAAATCAGAGTTTTTAACCTATTCTCTCCCTATAAATAGTGGGGAATAGGCCTTAGTTATTTACCAAGAAAAAATACAAGTTTTCATAGTTTTCAAGAGAAAGAGAAAAATAGTTTAAAGCTTTCATTTCCATTCTTTCAAAATTGGTTTTTCAGTTGTTGTTTGATCTCTAATATCACTCTACAACTGAAGCTTTTCTCACCACACTTCATAGAGCCAAAAATTTCATATTCTTTCTATAAGTGAAGTTGTAAAAGAGTGAGAGTGTTTGTAAAAGAGTGTTGTGGTCTAGTTAAAGATCACTATTTGTAATTCTTATTCTTGTGGAGACAAGCTCCTTGGTGGAGTTTCTTTGTAAGGTGAAGCTACGGGCTTGAGGTCTTTGGAGGCCTAACTTGTACGGGATCCTAAGGGGATAGTGGAAACCCTTCACGGAGGTGAAGGCGGGGACTAGAGCAACGGGCTCGAACCTCGAAACAAATCATCTTGTTTGCGATTGCCTTGGCGTTCTTCTTGCTTACCTTCTTGCTTTATATCACTTCCAATTTATTGCTTGAGAACTAACTTTTATTTGTGCAATCCTTATTTGTTTACTTTACTTGATATTTTACTTGTGGAATCTTGTGTTGATATACTTGTTGTGTTACATTGTGAGTTTTTCATTTTCATCATCATACTTGGCATTGATCAATCACACCTCAATACAACACGGTTGCATTGCGCACCTCTAACCCATTTAAGGGGAATTGGGAGGAAGGAGTTCAGAACCTCGCAAGGGGTATTCGGCTCTTAGTCGTGTTTTTGAGAGATTGTTGCATCACTCATTTCACAAGTTTAAAAAGATCATTAGATTAGCAATTACACCTATTCACCCCCCCTCTAGGTGTATTTCACTTACCCATTTTGAAGAGGATCTGGAGAGTCTGGGACTCTACGAGGCCGTCAAGGTGACCTGTTATGGCATTCAGATGAGCGTAGCGAATTTCTACGCCATCTTTGAGTTGTACTGCCTAGCTATAGAGACCTTCTTCACCCCTATAGGCGAATTGGGCATGACTTTACACAAGATGTGAAAAGTCTCTGCTCTGCCTTTAGGGTCTCTCCCATATGAAGAATATTTCCCGTGCGAGGCAGAATTTGCACTTCTGGAGAAGCAGGAGCCCGCCTTGTTTGAAACTTATCGGGAGTTGATGTGCCACCTTTATATTTGCTTAAGCATGCATGGGAGCCATAAGGGAGCTTCATGAAGTTTGAAGTTTGAAGAGCTGGGAAAATTATTTGTTCCCTAACTTGAAAGGTACTCCAGAAGTGGCTCACTGTGGAGTTGTAGATGAAGGCATCTTTCCCATGATGCAAGAGCACTCTCTTGGAGATTTGATTTTAGAAGAAGATGACTGATCCTATGAGAAAGGTAATATTCTTCAGAGTTTCCACCACCAAGCATGTCGACCGATGTCCCGGAAGGCACTTCTAGCTGGCTTTTTAACGGTTTGGCTGAAGAGATGCATGGTGCCATCTCCATCTCGCGACGTCATTCATCCAACTGTCTTATTACCGGCTGTTCGTCTAGTCCATGGCCATTCTCTTGGATTCTTCCAACAATAGTGTGCTGTATTCAAAGAGGCCTTCATGCATTGATGGAGGCTTTCTGTAGGCCACCAACGACGAAGCGGGGAAAGGGAACTATCTTGCCTCGCGATGGACCAAACCTCAGAATTGGTTTGCTATATACTTATTTGATGGCATGGTTCGCCCTTCACTGCCCCTCCATCATCCAAGGCGGTGAGGAGCCCCCAGAAGTTGTTCGAATGGCGCTTCTCTGTCGATTCAAGGGTGTTCGTGGTCACGGACTTATGTGGCTGCGGTCCGCAAACTGCTGTGCCGTCATGACATCTACAGACTTTTTTGGTCTTTCCCTACATTCGTGATACAGGCTATAGTGAAGAATTCAAGGATGTAGGGGAAAGGCAGACGTCGTTGAGTCGGGGAGTCTTCGAATGGCTGGCGGCCAACTCACTTGTTGTATAAAAGCGGGGACACCTGTTACCTGGAGCTTTATGTTCCGAGTCGGTTTGCTCGTCGGTTTGGGTATGACCAACTGTACGTAGGTAATCCGAACAACAGCCTGGCCTTCATGGGGAGCCTCATCAATGGAGCTCGTGTCTGGCGGTTTTATATTACTGGCTGTACTGAGGCACGGCTGTGCATGCCGCTGAGGACTCTAAACCTTCTGACGACCCTGAGATTCTGCCAGCAGTATAAAACTTCGAACTCCATACCAATTGGGTTTTCTATTAATTCCTTTGGTGTGAAGTTAATCTCTCAGCGGTTGAAGCGGAAGGTCACTGAGAGAAGCGATGGTAAGAGGGTCCGCATGCCAGGCCTCAGAGAATTCATTGCTGTTGATGATAGCGAGGCCTCGAACGCAAGAAGTCCCCGCTTTGAAGGGGATACAGGTGCTGAGGCTCCAGCAGCTGCTTCTGGTGGGGGTAAGCACAGACCCCATGGAAGATGTAGAGGTGGAGGAGTTGGAGGAAGAAGATCCTGATGTCCACTTCAAACGAAAGCGGCAAGCCGGATCTCACAGGAAGAGGGTAGTGAAGAAGCCTCGTCGTTACGCTCCTACTATTATTACAGAGGGCAAATCATCTGCAGTGCCTCCTCCTGCTCCATTAGTCATTAAGCTGTCGGCTCCTTGGCAGACCGCTGTTAAAGCTGTTCCGAACCCGAGTAAGATCAGCTCCGTTCTTGCAATACACTCTTATATATTCTATACAGCTCATTGTTTACTTCATGACTCAGGAACCGAGGCGGTGAGAGACCCGAGAGCCGAGGTCGCAGGAGAACAGGGAAGCATTATGATCCCCTGTTCACTTATAGAGAAGGCGATGAGTCTAGCTATTTCGTCTCTTGGAAGAATCTGGAGGTGATGCGGCCGATGTAGGTCCTTCAGGTGCTTTAGGTTGTATCGCATTTTCCTCATCATATGGTGTGCTGATCGTACATAATGGAAAATTTGTGGGGTGTCTGAGTCTGAACTTGAATCCGTGGCTGTAGACCTTTGCAGTTGGGCTTTACTGAATTTTATTGGTAATTGACCCTCTTTGGATGGAGGATCTACTAAAATGGATCATTCTATGAATTTCACAGGTGTACTTGATGTACTTGGCTTATGTAAAGGCATGTGCAGAGAGCTATCCGTAACGGATTCAAACAATTCAACACTCACAGGATAATCAAAGAAAATATAGTCATTAATTACCCATTCGCCCTCATCTTTAGAAGGAGTGTTACATTGGGGATTATTAAGACATACTATAATCGGTTCACCGATCAAAATGGCTGGCATGTCTGCTTCAAACTCTGAATCCGCCTCATTGCCACTGTTATTGTCGTCAGACAATGATTCTTTCAATGTTTGATTAGTCTATAATTTTACATAATTTGTATCACATATTCACATTGATTTCATATTAAATTCTGCTAATAAAGCTTTACTTGCTTGATTCTAGGTCCATGGTGTGCAATGAAGAAGAAGACCCTAAATTACCAATTAATTGGTGATTAAAGGCCTATTAAAGATAGCCATTGACTTAGAGAGCTGATTCTGTCAAAATCAGGGGCTGCAAACCAGAAACCGGGCACAGGGCCTGACCGGGGACAGATGGGATCGCGCGCAGCTCGAAGCGCCGCGCGCGCAGCCCGAGTATGGTCGCGGCCGCGGACCGCGTTTTAGGCCAGGACTTGTCCCCTGGCCCCCCTTCCCTGATGGCTATAAAAACCCTCCTGGGGTTCCAGAGTTGAGGATATGCAGAGTTTAGGAGTAGTTTTCATTCCATGTTATAATTTAGGGGAGTTTAGCTTAGGTTAGTTCTTCTTCCTCCATTGTTTCCATTTTGTAGATCTTGTAATAGGGAGAGAGAGTGGTACATGTTTGGAATGCAAGAGTGCTTGTAATAGAAGGTGACAATCTATGAAAGGTGCTCTCTTTACCTCTCTATGTTTTCTTCTCTCTAAATCTCTTTTACATATGTAGCTAACTTTTCTCTCATAGGAACTAACTACTAACCACTAACTTGCTAACTTCTTATTTGATAATCCACATGAATCTAATAGCCTTGGTTTGACCTTGCTCTTGCAAGAGCCATTGATGGCTCATGATGATGGATCTAACACTCTAACTTTCTAACCACTAACAAGCTAACATTACTTTACTCCATGCTTACTTTTCTATAGTATTGATGGTTTAAGTGTAGCTTTCACTTGTTTGATGATTTGAGTTATGATGAGTTACATATGGGTCATGCTTTAAATCACTTTTGAGCCAAGGACTAGTGGTGGCCAATGATACATGTGAGGCAACTATCACTAAGAGGTTAGCATGTTGGTGGAGTCATTAGTAGTTAGTGCCATGAGCTTTCTTTCTTTTTCACTTTGTTTTAGAAATACAACAAAAACCATAAATACATTCTTTTCAATGTATCCCACTTTTTCGTATTTCACCGTACCTCTCTTATCATTCTTTGCTTTCTTTTCTTTTGATTCTTTAAAACATTGAAGAACTTTTAACATACACGTGAATCAACCGGTAAAGCTTCTATCGCCTCCCGTCCTTATGGATTCGACTCGTTTTAGCCTTTATACTATAACGAAAGTATCGAGGAAGCCAAAGCACACACACTTTAAATCTTGATTTTAAAACATACACTTTTTGTGCGCGGTTTTACCCCGATCAATGTTTCATCGATCTCTTGATATAGGAGAGCGTCAGTAAAGTAATTTTTCACCCCTTTGAATAGTTGCTTCTCAGCGAAGATAGATCGTACTGTTGCATCATCTTTAACATATTTGAAGCACTGGTACAGAGTGGAGGGGACAATTCAATTAGCGTGGATCCAAGGTCTCCCTAATAACAAGTTGTATGACGTGTCAGCGTCAATGACATAGCACATCATTTCTGACTTCAGGCTCCCTATTCGGCAACGGAGTCGAATCTTTCCAAGCGGATGACTACTCCCTGCATTAAAATCGTATATTATTGTAATAGTTGCAGACAACCGATACAGTGGTATGCCAAGAAAGTAAAGGAGTCTTTTGGGGATGATACTGAGTGTAGACCCCGGATCAACCTATACCCTTTCAATGCATGTCGAACCGATGTATCCGGTGTAGTACAAAGGTCGATCGTGCTTGTTATCCTTGAGAAGCATATCCTCTGCTGTGAAGTAATAGCAGGTACCTTTGATTGCACATGATGGCATTCGGGGCAAGAAGACTGAGTGTCATCATTAGGGATTTCTGGCATATATGTTAGGAATGATTCTGAGTTAGCCAGTGCATCTCTGAGTGCTTCTCTTGTCTCTTTCGAGAGATGAAGGAGCTCATGTATGGTAATACGAGCTGGGATATTAGCTACCTGGGCCAATATGTCAAAATGAAAGGGCATGTTAAGCCCTGGGCCTGAAGGCTTCTTCAGAACATGGTCGAACCAGATTTCTTTCTATTTCTCTTTTCCTGTCGTCGGGAGCGGAGCCGGTGTTGATATTTGTACTGACGTTGTTTGCTGTTGTGTCTCGTCAGTAGCTTTCTCATACTATTTTCAGTATGATTTTCTGGGTCGAGTTCATGTCGGCTGAGGTACATCAGCCTGCGTTGTGCAAGCGTGCTTTTCCCCTTCAGAATCGCTGAAAGAAGCGGCCGTGAGATTGCCATCATCCGGCAGGATGGAGATAACATTGCAAGATTTGCCCTTCGACTTGGATTTCTTCGAATCCCATTGTTCATCTTGGATAAGGTCTGGGTGTATCCACATGATTTTTCCTGTCTCCAGTGTCAGGGAACAAGACCCTTATTCTCTTGAATTTTGAAGGATGCTTTACTTCCAGCTGTGGTGCAGGGATTGGAAAGGCACCGTCAGGAACTGTGACTTTTAGGGTTTTGTCGAACTCGAGGGTCACCATGTTTGCAGTGACTTTCTTTTGTTCTGACTTCAGAGTCAGAACTCTGGCTTCGACTAAAGCTTGGACCTTGTCTTTGAGGACAAAGCACTTGTCAGTAGGATGATGAATCATCTTATGAAAGAGACAATAATTAGGATCGCTTGTGCGTCCCATTTCATTAGGGCGTCGAACATCTGGCAGCTTCAATTTATTCACCTTGTGTAATAAATGGAATATTGCGACAACCTGCTCGTCTTTGAAGGAGTATTATTTCAGAGGAAACTTAGACTCCTGATTATTGAAGCCGCTCTTCTTGGCCTTTGAATGAATATTCCCCGACAATTTGACAGACATGGTCTCTTTCCCTTTGGTTTGGGAAGATTGTGCCATTTCGTCGCGTCCCTTATTATTCATACCCCATTTGCCTTTAGGAGTGGATAGCTCAAACTTTTTAGTCGACTTTTCGGCTATCTCAGCTTGCTCGATGATTGGAGTTCATTATTGTATCATTTTTCACTTCCATATCATGCTTTATATAAAGAAAAATAAGATTTTTATTATTTTTCTCTTTTTTTTTCAGGTCCACTATTAATGGAGATGAAGGCCCATAAACAAGGAATTTTTAAGGAATTAAGGGATTAATTAAAGAGCCCAAAAGAAGAAGCCCAAAGGAGAAGCCTAGATCTGGATTCGTCCACGGATATTTCCTACTTTCTAGAAGGTCCAGCAAGGCATACGGATGATAACAGAATGGAAACAGAAATCGTTGGCACAACGGCCAAGATTCTGCCGCGGAAACGCGGCTCTGGCCGCGGATCCGCGACAAGCATCTGGCCGTTAAGCCAGCGTTTAATCCCACGGCTGCGATTAGTGGGCCTCATCCTCTGGAGCTTATAAATAGACCCCTAGGGCCTCTGTAAAAAGGGAGGAGAGAAAAGGAGAGAAGAGCTTTGTATTTTTGAGAGAATTGTAGGGATTTTCTCTAGCTTTCTTTAGTTGCTCTTGTAATCTTCTTTCTTCTTCTAGAATTCAGCAAAGAGAGAAAGAGAGAGTGAGAGATCTTATAATTGGAGAGGTGACAACTCAAATGCAAGAATTGATCCTTCTTTCTTCTTATCTTTACTCATTCTAGTGCTTTACTTTCTTCAAGCTTTTATTACTATTGCATCTTCTTCTACAATGAATTGTTGTGTGCTTTTTATTTCAATGTCTAGCTAACTTTCTAACATGACTAGCTAACCTCTAACTTTACTAACTTCTAACTCTTGGGTGATTGCTAATTCATGTGATTCATTGGATGCTTTATTGTAGTCTTGTAATTTCAAGACTCTATCATTCCCAGTGAAGATGAGTTACTTTAATTCTTGGCAAATGCTTATTTTCATTCCATATGATTCATGTGAGCCTCATTTAGAGTCTTGTCTTTAGAACAAGTTGCTTTATTTAGAGCCTTGTCTTTAGAACAAGTGCCTTGATGGAACATGGAGATGGTGCCTTGATGGAACAGGGAGATGGAGCACCTAACTATGCTATTGATTAGTAGTACAACTTTCTTACTTCAATGCTAGCTCGAGTATGGCTTTAATGGACTAGTGAACCTTGTATCTTCTTTCTTAGCATGTCCTTGAGTGACTATCCTTGATTCCATCACTGAAAATCTATGTCGGGAGCCGATGAATCAATGAGGCTACAAGTCAAGCCGAGAAGATCACTCATCCTCTACATGGGAAAGTATTTTGATCAAACAAGCAAGACAAACTTTTGCCGATGAATCAACATGAGGCATGCATCACCCTATGAGATTAGTAAGTTAGTAAATTAGAAGAGTTAGCTAGTCATGGTTTTTCTCTCTAAAGTCTTTCAAAGTTTCCTTTCTTAAAGTTCTCTTTTCAAGCTACATCCAAGTTTATTTCACTTTCCTTTCCATCCTTTTCCTTTGTATGCAACAAAATCAACAAAGAATTTTTCATCTACTTTCTATGTCATTTTGTTTTTCTTGAACATAGAAGAACTTTCATTTTCTTTCTTAAAACAAACCCAATTCCAAAACCGTGAATGCTTCTATCGTAAACTCTCCCTGTGGATCGACCCGTATTAGCTTATGCTATGACGGTGATTCGGAAGGAGTAAAGAAAATCTGTGAATACATTTTGGAGTTTTTGAACATCAACATACGAGCATCGAAGGTTAACTCTAAACCCTCTCTCTGAATATTAGTAAACTCCTACCTTCCGAACACTCGACCAGTTCTTTTCAGGTATGGGGTTTGACAGCTCTCATGCGAATTTCTACTTGGTATAAGAAGTTATGCTTGCATGTCTGTAAGAGCATGGGTAATGGCATCCCTACTGGGCACATCAGAGATAAGTTTATGAACCGTTTAATATAGTCATGGACGGATTTGCCCTTCTTCTATACGATAGAGAGAAGTTTATCCATGGTTACCTCGGTATTGTCCTCATAGAAACGAGAAAGAAATCAGGTTTTCAGGTCGATCCAGGAATTGACAGAGCCCGGAGGGAGACTTCAGGACCAGTCAAATGCTATCCTCTTTAAGGTGCCGATGAACAGTCTGGCCATGATAGCATCATTGTCTATAACATTACCGGTCTGAGACCGAAAGTAATAGATATGCTGATTTGGTGAGCTTTATTTATCATACGTATGTAACATTGGTGGTTTGAACTTTGGCGGGTATGGTACTGAGTCCCAATTCCAAAGAGTAAGGACGGACTGTCCCTACTTTCTTTAGTTCATCCCTCTAAGCTAGGGACGTGATCTGAGCTTAGATGCCTTTAAGAACTTCAGTGTCCATAGAAGAATTTTCCTTCGACTTCTCAGTCTTGGGTTATTCATTGCTATAATGTTTTTCCTCATTACTCCCAGTATCATTGTTATTTCGGTTAATGAGGAGTTAGGCGAGCATCTGTTGAATGTAGTCCAAGGTTTCTTGCTGAGCCTTAGAGATTTGCTCTTGAGCTTCCAACCGTCGACAGAGGTCATTATTACCGTTATCAGCCATATTCCCTGATACTCTATCCGTTCGTACCGAGCTGACTGTCACTGAAAAGGCATACCCACTATCTTCGTCCTCCTCATCAGACCATTAGAATAATCTTCTCATTAGTTCTAGTAAGATTACTGTAGTTGAGGAGGATGGCTGCTCATAATGTAGGATATTGCAACCCTAGATCTGATGTTCCGGAAGACACCTTCTTTGTGTACCAAGACTTCGCCAAGGCCCAGACTATAATCCGGATCTGGAGAACTAGAGGGAGTGGCATGCGACGCTCGTCTGTCCCTACATGGCTCTCGTCCCCTTCTGATCATATTAACGGATGCAGAGGGCAGATCTTGCGATACGCTCCTTTTGCGATACTTTATAGGATCTTGTTCCGATAGTCAATCAAAAACTGATCATCGGTCTAGAGGAGTGGCGGAGATTGATCCTAGCCGGCAATGGACTGAGTAGACTATCACTAACTTACATCCCACTTGTTGACAACAGGAGGGAAAAGTCCGGAAAGATTCCGACTTCCGTTTGTTTGTCAAGAATTCTCGCAAGTCAGACCCAGCCGGGCTTAAGCGGTTTAGCGCAGAGGCTCTGTTAGATTGCGCATAGGATGATGCCCTATTCTTTTCATCATCACAGAGGTAATTAGTACTAAATAGTGCTTTAGCTCTAACTTCGCGGCTAAGAACTCTGGGAATGTCCTTAGGTGCTGAAACTGCATAAGCACCGCTGTCAACACTTAGGGACGATCCCTTAGCTCCGCTGTAAAGAGCGAGCTTAGTGATTGATGAACTAGGGAGCAGAGCACACTGTGGTGCTTTGTCCGCTTCCTTGCTGCGAAGGTGATTAGCCCTAGATAGTGCTTTAGTTCCAGTCTGGCGGCTGAGAACTTCGCGCGTACCCTGAGGTACTGGCGTTGTGTTTGCCATGTCATCAGCAAATTCGCTCATAAGAACAAGGTTAGCACGAGGTGTTGCTGCTCCTGAATTGGGCGAAGGTGTAGTCGCCGTTTTAGCTTCGCGGCTAATAGGGTCGATGAAGCAGGTAGGTGTTTTGCCTTTGTCTTCGCGGGATAGACGAACTTGTGGCGTAGCTACGCCTGAAGCTTCACATGGAGCTTTTTGTTTTGGCCTCCACATCTGCTTTGGAAGAGGGGACTTAAGTTCGCAGGGAACCTAACTAGCCTCGCGCGAGACTGAGAGGAGTTGGGAGGATTCTGCATCCAGTTTATGCTCCAAAACCTTGGTCATTGTGACCTTTCTATGCTTTCGTGCATGGAGCATTGGACTATCTCCAGCGAGGAGTTCTTCGAATTTTTCTTGGTCAAAATGAACGACCAAATTTTCGACAGTAATGGACTCAGAATTCTGACCGTTGCATTGCGGTCCTGCTTCCTTGTTGCACGAGAGGACCGTAATAGGCTCGTGGAGAGTCTTATCTGTCTCCACAGAGACCTGCTCTAAAGAATTAGCTAGAGGGGCTCTGGCTACGCTGACTTCCTTGCGCATATGTAGGGGAGTTTTGCTGCCCCCAAGAAGAAGTTGTTTGAACTTCTTTTGGCTAGAGCGAATGACCGGCGTTTCAGCAATAGACCTAGAGGTCTGATCGTCGCATTGCGACACTTGATTCTCAGCAGTGGAGAATGAATTCCCCAGCGGAGTTGCCATCTTGTTTTTCATTGATTTTGCAAAGGGAAAAACTTACAAAAAAGGGTCGAGGAGCTAAATTACAATTAATTATTTGCAAGAAGAAGATTACAAGTAGATCTCCTCTAAGATTTCTGGGGAAGTGTGCCGGTAGGAATATGATCAGCGTGCGATCACTTTATCCCTTTAACGATGCGATCGATCAGACAATCAGACTGCTGGCTGATGGGATTCCCTTCTCGTCTGGTTTGGGGAATCAGAGAACAGAAGGTTGGTAGAACCCTCTCGTTACTTCTCAAACTACCTCCACTTGGAAATTCCTTCTCGCCTGATTCCCTTGAGAGGGAGGAAGATCTTAGAGTATTAGCACCCTGATTAGAGAAGTAGTTCTCTGAATTCTTGAAAGTAAGAGAATAGATCTCTTGTTGGCTTCCGCTTTCTTGTCTGCGGTGATCCTTTCTTCGGGGGGGTCTCGGTCCGTCCGTCCTCTTCTCCCCTTTGCATATGGTGGGCTATTTATAGGGAGAACAGAGGTATAATGGCCCTGAAAATCTGAAAACAGATTGAGTCAATCTGTTTTGTATCTGGAAAGTAGCCTTGCCGCGAGGTTAGAAACCACTTTTGCGAAGTAGCGCAGGACGCTAAATGAGGAATATTCCCTTTATCTCTTCAATTAATTAGGAGATATCCTTTTATGAAAGATATCCCTTTAATCTTCTTACCTGATTGGGAGAGTCAAAAGATTATGGCAGGCAACTACCAAATTTGATTTCAATTAGATTCGATCTTAATTAGATTTGATCTCATCTAGAGATTTGATTGGTCAAAGATGACCATAAAAGATTCGCAGCGGAGCTGCCGCGTTGAGCTCACAGCGGAGCTGGGAGAAGCATCTGGCGAAATTAGAAGAAAGCTCTTCAGCAGAGCTGGATAAACTTTGTGACGAAGTTCCCAATCAGCCTTTTGCGCGGCTGCGCTGAGTTAACTTTCTGCGGAGTTAGCTGAGCGTTTGCAGACGAAACTGCAAGTCAGCTCGCAGCAAAGTTATGAAGGATCTTCCTGCGATGCTAAGCAATTTTAGCTACTAATGCGAGACTTATCTTGTGGGCTCGTGCGGGGACTAAGTGTTGAGCTAACTTAATATCCCTGGACCTGCCTAGACCTTCTCACGAGCTTTTCTTGGCTTACTATCTGCTTCATTGGATTAGTAGAGTCTAAGTCGTTGATTTGTCGCGTTGAGATGGGTAACGAACTGGTTGTCAGCTTGTCTGCCACTTGTCTTTTGTAAATGTCAACAAATTAGACATTGTTTAGGCCAATTAGGAATCTTGTCTTTTTTAGAGTGTCAACACCTGTTTGTTCTAAACATATGTTGAGAACCAAAGAGGTCTATAACATCTCGACGAATCTTGAACCGAGATATCTGCAATTTTCCCTCATCGACTATGCTTTGCATGGTTTACTGCCAGATGACCCTAAAGAAGCGGCATCGATCAGATGAAGGTCTCTCCATTTTTATTACGATCCAATAGTAAAGACACTCTACCGCCGTTCATATAACAGTATCCTCCTCCGTTGCCTTTCTAATTCAGAAGCACAAGAAATTGTTAAAGAAGTGCATAAAGAAGCGCACGACGGTATATGCAGAGCTCATCAGTCAGGTCCAAAACTCAAAGACCGATTACACATGCTTGGATATTATTGGCCAACCATGATAGCCAACGCCATCTAATATGCACGAAGGTGTAAAGCATGCTAAATCCATGCGGACTTCATACATCAGCCTCTAGAGTTGCTCCATCCAACCATTACTTCATGGCCATTTGAAGCGTGGGGAATCGATGTCATAGGGCCAATCAGTCCCTCTTCAACAAAAGGTCACCAGTTTATCTTAGCAATAACCGATTACTTTTTAAAGTGGGCAGAGGCTATACCACTGGTGGAAGTTAAAACTTCTAATGTGGTTAATTTTATCAAATACCATATCATTCATAGATTTGGTGTCCCTAGGAGGATCATCCATGATAACGGTCCCCAATTTGCAAGCCAAGTATTCTATCGGTTCTGTGATAGAAACCAGATTCAGAATGCGGCATCAACTGCTTATAACCCCGCCACTAATGGCTTGGCGGAAGCATTCAATAAGATAATCATTAGACTACTCAAAAATTTCGTTTCATCGAATAAGCGAGACTGGAATGAGAAGCTTAGTGAATATCTTTGGGTCTCCTGAACCACAGTTCGGACCCCGACAGGCAATACACCTTTTTTCTTGGTATACGGGTGTGAAGCAGTCATACCGTTAGAAATTCAGATGCTGTCATTACGAGTCACTTTGATGACCAGAATGACAAAAGAGGACAATGATCGGTTGCACCTCCAAGAGCTCGAAGCCTTAGATGAGAAGCGGCTATAAGCTCAACAACACATTGAGTTGTATCAAGCATGGATCTCGAAGGCCTTCAATAAGATGGTTAAGCAAAGAATTTTCCAGAAAGGAGATTTGATTTTAGCCGTCAGACGACCGATAATCATGACGCACAAAATCAAAGGCAAATTTTAGCCCAAATGGGAAGGACCGTTTGTGGTAGAAACAATCTATTCAAATGGAGCATATCAGCTTGTGACTTCAGACGGAGACTTACTTATGATACCAATCAACGGCAAGTTCCTAAAGAAGTATTATCCTTGATATGATCCCTCTCATGATCAAGTTAACATTACACCTCTAATCAAGACCGTCAGATCAAAGATATGTAGAAAGAGCGCTCCTCTCTTTCCCTAACGAGATCATACAACCATAAACTAGTTGATAGAGAGTCCCCGGGGAATGATAATCTCCAAATCAAGATCTTGCGGAATTCGTGTCTACTTCTTTAATCCCCACTCATCTACTGAGTGAGAACCCAGGGGAAGCATTGCGTTACTCAAAGTAACAAAATAATCCAATGCCTCTAATGGCCAAGGATAGAGGGAAATGTTGGCCTTTAAGCCCAACATAAGTCCTTGACAACTCATCATGCTGAGGGGAATAGCATGGTTAGTCTGACTCAAACGGTAGTTGGTAAAGGTATATCAAATCCGTTGATAGCTGAGGGTTTGCTAAAAATCCTAAGGGACCTGTTCACATTTGATTCCCTCTCCAAAATCACATACCAATTCCCGTCCGTGGAATAGTAAAACCACATAGAAAGGTATTCATATCCTTTGTGAAATGACGAGTCTAACCTATCACGTTAACATTAAACCTCTGATAGTAAGACTCTAGCCTATTTCCCGGTGGATGAAACCAACATCCCTGCGAATTTGGTCAAATTCTCCAGTGAATAAACTCCGCTTGTCATTCTCTTCAATAGAATGATAGGTCCACTCAAATTACTGTTATGTTCAAACACCTCTAACAGTAAATGAATCCTTATCAAGTTAACATCACACCTCTGACAAGTTGCGTTACAAATCCCCACGGAGTTCTCTGACATATAGTCTTTCATGAGATTCATATTTCTCAACTCCCCAGCAAATCTCTAGTAGACTCTCTCCAAAGTCTATTATTTCCCACTCAGTCCCGATGGACTTTCTTGGTTGTCACGTTAACAATACGTCTCTGACAATTTCGTCTAAAAATATCCAAAGGAGATATCAATTTCCCATGGAATTTATAATCAAATCCTATTTCCCCTCATAGGGTTATTCCTTTTACTATTATGTCCAGCTTGTCACCTCTGAACAGTAGAAATCCTGAGCTTGGTGGCTTCTCAATCGGTTATGTCCAGTTTATCACCTCTGAACCGACAGATAACCAAGTCTCATCTTTCAGTCCAGTAGGGACTATTCCTTAACCGTTATGTCTAGTTCGTCACCTCTGAATGGCAGGGCTTTGGATCTAGCGATTTCTAATCGGTTATGTCCATTTTATCACCTTTGAACTGACGGATACCTAGATCTCCCTTCTTATGGTACTTCAACTGTCATGTCCAGTTCGCCACCTCTGAATAGATAAGTTAATAACTTTGTTCTCCTCCCCTCTACTAAGGTCAGGAGTTCTTGCTGTCATGTTAATACGACTACCTCTAAACAGCGAATTGTGAGCCTGATGTCTCTTAGTCGGTTATGTCTATATTACCTCTGAACCAACGGGTGCGCAGATCTAATTCACCCTTGCAGTCCCTAGTGGGCTAGCTGCTAAGTTAATGCGACTACCTCTGACAGCGGATTCGGAGTTTAGTGTGTCTTAGTCTATCATGTCCAGCATATCATCTCTGAATAAACGGGTCCCTAAAATCGGATTCACCTTCATTTTGTCATCATGTTCAGATTATCACCTCTGAATGACAAAATTTCGAGCTTGGTGGCTTCTCAATCGGTTATGTCCAGTTTATCACCTCTGAACCGACAGATAGCCAAGTCTCCCTTTTGCTTACTGTTATGTCCAGTTCGTCACCTCTGAACAGTAAACACTCCGAGTTGGTAATTTCTAATCGGTTATGTCTAGTTTATCACCTCTGAACCGATAAATATCCAATCTCATCTTTCTTTGTCATCATGTCCAGATTATCACCTCTAAATGACAAAATTTCGAGTTTGGTGGCTTCTCAATCAGTTATGTTCAGTTTATCACCTTTGAACCGACAGATAGCCAAGCCTCTCTTTTGCTTACTATAATGTCCAGTTCGTCACTTCTGAACAGTAAACACTCCGAGTTTGATAATTTCTAATCGGTTATGTCCAGTTTGTCACCTCTGAACCAATGAATATGCAATCTCATCTTTCTTTGTCATTATGTCCAGTTTGTCATCTCTAAACGACAAGGCTTTGTATCTGGTGATTCCTAATTATCATGTCCAGGTCATCCGATGATCTTTAATCTGTTAAGTTAATATTTACCTCTGAACAGTAAAGATCGTCAAGCTCATTTCTTCCATCCTCATCTCAATATGATTTGAGTCTAGCCATTTCTCAAATTTATAACTAATCCTATCAGTTTATCACCTCTGATTAGATTAGTTATACCATTGTAGTACAACTTGAAAGTAAGAATTGCAAATTCAGAAGATAAAACAAGTTGAAAATACAACAGAAGAAGTCAAATAAAATTACTTTTTATTGATTCCAAAAGAGGGATACATAGATTACAAGCTACGAGGGTGCTTCGTAGGACTTGATCCGTTCTTCAAGGATGGCCAGCCTATTCTTCCTCTCCTCGGCAGCTCTGATGAATGCCTGCGACCTCAACTCGGCCTCATTAAAGTTCACTGTCTGGGACAGGCATCCCTCAATTTCAGCCAAAGATGCCCTCTGTGCTAGCTCCTGTTGTAGGACTTCATCATTCTGAGCCTTAAGCTACTCCAGCCGAGCAATCTCCTCAAGACGCACTGGTTCAACCTTAGAAAAATGAAGATTGGCCTTCTTGATCATTTCCTTGGCCTTTTTAATCTTATCCTCAGCGCCGAGAAGAGCACTATTGGAAGCATCTATGTCATCACCAATTTTTACTCTCCTTGTCTCCAAGGATTTCAAATCTGAAGAAATTGCCTTAGCTGCTTCCTTAGCGGCAAGATGAGCTTCACGCATTTGAGCAGCGAGGTGTTCAAGCTGTTCATTGACTGAGGAGTCCAAGTCTGAATGGCTGAGGCGACGCCATTCGTCTACATCCCTCTCAAGCCTCTCCACCAAAAGCTCTAATGTGGCAGCTTGGTCATCTCCTCCAAAGTCTCGAATGCTGTTAATACTTTGAGAGAGGACCACTTTCAAAGCTGAGAACGAGGTAGTCGAGCCCTTCAAGACCAAAGCAACAGATCACTTCAAGCCCTTATAAAAGCTATCGACAAGCTCAGCCACAAATTCATTCTCAGCTTCAACTACTCCCGGTGAACGAGTGGCCCCTGAAGGCAAAGCTTCCACCGGTTTCACTGACATAACCATAGAGGAAATGCAGGAGCACTGGTTGGAAAAATTATGAGGGGTCGCCAGTAATCTCGGAGGAGTCCTCATTGAAATCAATACACTAGCCACAATCGAAGTAGGGCTGGTGACTATTCCGGGAGAGCTGGCTCAACAATCAGTGTTGGAGAAGTAGGACTGGTAATCACCTTCAGCTCCACGGTTGGCAGGATAGGCAGCGTTGACGAAACCACTGATATCTCACTCACCGATGTAGTTGGAAGTGAGATAGGTTCCGTAACCACTCTCTCCTCAGCCTCTTTTCCACTGACTAGTTTGAGCTGATAAGAGGGCAGGTCGTGATACAAAGCATCCAACTCGGCAGCATCCGCTGTGGTCGAATTACTTGCTTCACTCTTGATTCCCTCAGGAAGATTGGCTGGCTCCCTTGAAGTCGATGCACCTAAAGGCGGAACACCTGTGGCAAGACTTTGTTTGAGCGAGGCATAATGAATATCAGGAGAGAATTACTCACAAAAAGATCAAAATATTACTGAAAGATGATATCGCCTCAATTGCCTCAGCCGCAGCCTCTCTCTGAACTTCCTCGACGGCGATATCAATTCCCTCAGGCTCCATAGGAAAATTTTTGGCAAAGTTAAGAGAGACGGCCTGCCCACCTTCACTCGCTGAACCCTCTGTGGTTTATCCTATAGAGATGGAGGTCAGGGGACTTCCTTTGGAGGTCCCAACACCCGAAGGACCGACGTCAGCCGTGTCACCTCCAGAGTCTTCTGAGACGATGAAGTAGCTAGCCTCGTCACCTTCTTTATAGGTGAACAGAGGATCATAATAATCCCCTGTTCTCCTACATCCTTGGCTCTCGGTTCTCTCATCGTCTCGGTTCCTGAATCATAGGATAAATGAATGAGCTGTATGAAATATATAAGTATATGTCAAAAGAATGGAACTGATCTTACTTAGGTCAGGAGCAGCTTTATCAACAGTCTGCCTCGGAGCCGATAGCTTGATAACTAACGGAGTAGGGGAGGAAGCACTGCGGTTGATTCACCCTCTGCAACAATAGTGGGAGTGTAACAATGAGGCTTCTTCACTACCCTCTTCCTGCGAGATCCACCCTGCCGTTTTCGTTTGAAGTGGACGTCAGAATCTTCTTCCTCCACTTCTTCTACCTCTACATCTTCCATGGGGGCTGTGCCTATCCCATCGGGAGCATCTGGTGGAACCTCAGCACCCGCGTCTCCCTCAAAACGAGAACTCTCTGCGTCTGAAGCCTCACTATCAACAGTGGCGACGAACTCCCCGAGGCCTGGCACGCGGACCCTCCTGCCCTCACCCCTCTCAGTGACTTTCCGCTTCAGCCGTTGAAAGATCAATTTCACACCAAATGAGTTAATAGAAAACCCACTTGGTGGGAAATTTGAAGTTCTGTACCACTGACAGAACCCTAAAGTCATCTGAAGGTTCAGAGTCCTTAGCGGCATGCACAACCGCGCCTCAGTACAGACAACGATGTAGAACCGCCACGTACGAGCACCATTAATGAGGCTCCCTATGAAGGCCAGACTGGTGTTCAAGTTACCTACATATAGTTGGTCATACCCGAACTGACGAGCAAACCGACTTGGGACATAGGGTTTCAAGTAGCAGGTATCCCCACTCCTGTACACAAGATGGGATGGCTGGATGCTAACCAGCCATTCAAAGATCCCCCGGCTCAGCGACATCTGTCCATCTCCTACATTCATGAATTCTTCGCCATAACCTGTATCGCGAATGTAGGGAAAGCACCGAAAAAAACTGTAGACGTTATGCCGGCACAGCAGTTTGTGAACTGCGGCCACATAGGTCCGTGACCACGAACATCCCTCAAACTGACAAAGAAGCGCCATTCGGACACCTTCTGGAGGCTCCTCACTGACTTGGATAATGGAGGGGCAGTGAAGGGCGAACTATGCCATCAGATAGGTGTATGGCAAACTGATCCTAGAGTTTGGTCCGTCGTAAGGCAGAATAATGCCTTTTCTCCTCTTCGTCGTTGGTGGCCTACAGAAAGCCTCCGTCAATGCATGAAGGCCCCGCTGAATACAGCACACCATTGCCGGGAGAAGTCCAAGGGAACGATCGTGGACTAGAAGAACAGCCGGTATTAAGACGGTCGGAAGAATGACGTTGTCAGAAGAAGATGGCACCACGCATCTCTTCAGCCAAACCAATAAAAACCTGGCCAAAAGTGCCCTCGGGACATCGGTCGACGAGCCTAGTGATGAAAACTCTAGAGAATATTATCTTTCTCATAGGATCCATCGTCTTCTTCTAGAATTATGTCCCCTTGGGAGTGTTCTTGTGTCCTTCGAAAAATGTCTTCGTCTGCAACCCCACAGTGAGCTGCTTCAGGAGCATCTTCCAAGTTGGGGAACAAATAATTCCCCCAGCTCTTCAAACTGCATGAAGCTCTCTTATAGCTCCCATGCATACTCGAGCAAATGTAAAGATGACATATTAACTCCCGGAAAGTCTCGAACAAGGTAGGCTCTTGTTTCTCCAGAAGTGCCAACTCCGCCTCGCACGGGAAATATCTTCATATGGGAGAGATCCCAAAGGTAGGGCAGAGACTTCCCACATCTCATGTAAAGTCATGCCCAATTCGTCTACAGGAGTGAAAAAAGTCCCTGTAGCTGGACAGTATAACTCAAAGATGGCGTAGAAGTTCGCTATGCTCATCTGAATGCCGTAATAGGTTGTCCTAACATCCTCACAGAGTCCCAATCTCTCCAAATCCTCTTCAAAATGGGCCAAGACATATAATGTCAAGTCCCTCCACTAGGCCTTAGGGGGATGAATCCACCCAAGGGTCCTAAAATCAGTGGTTGGATAATTACCACGAGCCTTGAAGAATTAGTTTCCAAGCCACGACGGGATTTTCCCCACTGGGATGTCTGGGAGAATGTTCCCAGGGTGAAGACCTAATACGCAGTGAGGAGGACCCGCTTTTGTATAACCGGGGAAGGAGCTATCAATTTTTTCACGTGAACAGAGTCGATAGTCCGAGTCACTTGCCACTTCATCTTTCGAACCCTCGTCACGCATTGGAAGAAAGACAATGAAAAATGATGCTTGCTAGATGGGAGATAATACTTCTTGCCATCCAGATTGAAAATTCACTGCCCTTCTTCGGCCAGTAGCTGATGATTGGTATCTGGCACTGCATCCCCAAACATAAAGCTGGGCTTCCGATAGATTTTTCGGTCACAATCCTCGAGGGGAGCAGTAGTTAAGATGCTCCTCATAGTACGCTGATCTCCGGCGTAGATAAGGGCATCCTGACCGAGAGCACTTCGCTCACTGAATAATGAGGCTTGCCCCTGGAATTGCAGGCTAACATTGCCATCCAGTCTCCTGACTGTTCCGAAGAGACTGTTCAAAGGACCTAGAGTATAGTGCACTGCAAAGGCAAGAAAAAATCATATTAGTTCATTTGCTGAAGAAAAAGAAAGCTAAAGCAAAAAATTTTGCTAAGGCATAGCTTCGCTCTCCAAGTGAAGCTAGCCTAGCAATAGCTTCGCAACTGCAACATAGCTTTGCATTCTGCACGAAGGCAGAATGCATAAAATATCCAAGTGTTAACTTCGCTCCAGAAGCTTAGCTTCGCGTTCTGTCACTGAACAGAATGCAAAGAAGTCTCCTAAGGGCTAACTTCGCTGGAAAGGCACTTGTGCCTAAAAATTGTTCAAAGGACTTTAAGGTCCTTTTCCCAGCTACGCTCTGAGAGCTAGCTTCACATCCTACCACGTGATAGAACGTGAACAGCCCTAAGGGCTAACTTCGCATAGAAGCTTGAAGAAGAGACCCTTTGGTTTTTAAATTTCAATTCACGAAATTGAAGGGGAAGCAATTCCCCTAAAAATTTGGTGGATTTGAATTAAGGGAGAGCAACTTCCTGAGATCACTGGATCATGGCAAATTACTCCGGGTTCATCATGAAATAGCCAGAAATTGGCTTAGAAAAGAGATGAAAATCTCTGAATAAAAGGGAAAAATTCCTACCCGCAATGGGGCGTTCGATGACTAGAGGAGGAGAAGGCCCCTCCATCGCAGAGGTTGCAGCCTCTTTGCCTGCTCGTCTTTTGGGAGCTATAGAAGAACTGAAAAGTTCTGAAAATCTTAATGAAGAAGAAAGAGGAGAAAAGACTTGTTTCTTTAAAAATTCAAAGAGAAGTGATTCTTTCTCTTTCAGCCCAATCGGGCTTTTATAGACATAAAATGTCTTAATTTTGACTCCTCAAAAGGAACGCAGGTGGCCATTTCAAATTAATTTGAAACGGCGTCAAAGCACCTTCCCGAGAAGTCGAACTACCAGCCCCGCCAAGGGCTAACTCCGCTGTGAGTTCAGCGTTGACCTCGCGCGACACTTGAGTAACTTTGCTGAGAAACGTGCCTTAGCTCCGCTAAGAGCACATCTCTAACTTCGCGAAAGTTCAGTGCTAGCTTCACCAGAAACTTGTTCCTGACTTAGTTGAAAATCTGTCTTCAGCTTCGCTGGAGCTTAGCTCCGCTAAGAACTTTCATTTCCTCCTAAGAAAAAGACTTACCTAAACTACAGGTGTTTTCAAATCAAAAAGGAGGGAAACAAAGTAGACAAGCGAAAAATAAATACTTTTATTAATTCAAATGGGAAGATACATTGACACTATATCAAGATTGTCCTTCGTACAACATAATTATTGCTCCAAAAGCATACAAGTTGTCTTATCTGCTTTCAGGGAGATAAGCCAAACCAACTGGACACGAAAGGTCTTCCTCCTGCACAAGGCCGTAATTCTTCGCTTAATGGCAGATTTTGCCATTAAGAAGCTGGATCTTCTTTGATGAAAATTGACAAAGGAAGCTGGATCTTCCGTAATCAAAATTGGCAAGGGACTTGTTACCACGAGAAAGCTAGATCTTCCTTAAATAAAATTGGTAAAGGAAGGATCCGAGACCTTACAGGTGACGTTCGCCTTCCTAGAGTGGATCATCTCGGATAAGCAACTGCCAACCTCCTTTTGGAATATGTGTCAACTGCTTCAGTATGTTCTGCCTGCTTATGATCAAAGTTTCGACTTGAAAATCAAGAGGCAAGTTTCTGGTCTCTTTCATCGAGATGAAAGACTGGCGAGCACAATTCGCTGCAATGCAAATAGAAATAAGTTAGCATCAAATCAAAAAGAGGGTGGAATGCTACGTCAAAATTCTTTGGGTGAAGCTATCCAGTTGTGCCTTCAAGACGGATTTCAGCTAAGTAGAAGATAGCCTCGCTTGCACAATAATGATAGACTAGATTAACATAAGCCAAGTCTTAACCCCGCCCAAGGCAGTTAAGCTGGAGAAGCCTAAAAAAAGACCAAGTCCTCGCCTCGCCAATATGGCTAGGCCAGACTGGCTCAGAGGGACGCAGTCTTGACCCCACCTATATGGCAAGACTGGCTCAACCTTAAAAGGGCCAAGTCCTAAGCCTTGCCTATATGGCATATTTAACAGGCAGATTTAACAGATCATGACAGGGACTCAGCATGAAAAGAGTAAGAATGCTAGCTTCACTGAGAAGCTGAAAAATAGGACTGAAACCCTTTTCTAAAAGTCAGCCAAATGCAAAGACCAAGGGAATTTAATCCCTAAGATAGCTCATAAAGCTAAGGGAGATAAACTCCCTAAAAATCACTGGATGGCCGAGGCTCACCAGTTCTTGATTGAGTGAGAGTCCCACTACTTCAGGGACCTTAGCTTCCTTGCTTGAGCAATGGGAGAGGTTATAAACAAACTTTTCAGAAAGAGAAAAGTATGTTTCTCTGAGAAGGACTACAAGTGTCCTATTTATAGGCCTCATGGCCTGACCACGCTGCCGCTACTTCAAGCTTGGAGACGTAGGCGAATTTAAGGCATTCAAGTGCTTGGCCTTGAGAAAGGGAATAGTCACCCTCGGGAATGCGCGCGAAGTTCTTTTGAACTTTAGAAAAGGGAATAATCTCCCTCATTAATGCAAAAGAGGTTATTCTAACCTCAAAAAAGGGAGCAACCCTTCTCGTAACTCGCAGAAAGCAGTTAGCCTCAGGAAAGGAACGTCATTCCAGACTGATTTGAAGCGAAGCCAAACTGGGAAACCCAAGCGCGAAGCAACTCATAAGCGCGAGGCTACCCAAAAGGGCGAATCTACATGGAAGCAGATACAATTCCTCGGCGAACCTATTCTAGCTTGAAAGTGGGGCTAAAGGCGAAGTTGAACTCAACCTCAAAGGCGATGTTCATACCCACAAACCATCAAAGCAGTTCAAAGTATTTCAAAATCTGAATCATTCCATTTTAGATTCACGAAAACTTCGAAGGGGGTCTTGTTAACACTCTAAAAAAGACAAGATTCTTAACTGACCTAAACAATGTCTAACTTGTTAACATCTACAAAAGACAAGTGGCAGACAAGCCGATGACCAGTTCTTCACCTATCTCAAAGGAACGAATCAGCAAATTGGACTCTACTGATCCAGTGAAGCAGATAGTAAGCCAAGATCTTCCTTAAAAAACTCGTGAGAAGGCCAAGCAGGTCCAGAGACACGAAGTTAGTTCAACACTTAGTCTCACACGAACCCATGAGATAAGTCTCCCATAAGAAACCAAAGTTGTTTAGCATTGCAGGAAGCTCCTTCACAGCCTCGCTGCGAGCTAACTTATAGCTTCGCCTGAAAATGCTCAGTTAACTCCGTAAAAAGTTAGCTTTGCTCGAAGCTCCACGCAGCCATGCAAAAGGTTGACTGGTAGCTTCACCACAAGTTTTATCTAGTTCCGCTGAGAGCTTTCTTCTAGCTTCGCTAGAAGCTTCTCCCAGCTCCGCTATGAGCTCAACGCAACAACTCCGTTGCGGGTTCTTAGAGTCATTTTCACTAATCAAATCTACAGATGAAATCAAATCTCCAGATGAGATCATGTTGATTGAAATCAATTTGGCAGTTGCCAGCCATGATCTTTGACTCTCCCAATCAGGTAAGAAGATCAGGGGAGATCTATCAATTAATTAGAGAGGATCAAGAGAGTATCCCTCATTTAGCGGAGTGAATCAAGAGATTGGCGCTACATGCTGTTCCTAACTTTGTAGAAGCTTTTTCTAGCCTCGTAACAAGGCTACCTTCAAAAATAAATTGACTCAATCTGTTTCTAGATTTTCAGGGCGATTATACCCCTGTTTCCCTTATAAATAGCCTACCAGGGGGGACACACGAAGAGAGAGGAGAAACGGGCCAGGATAGAGAGGAAATTAGAGATCTACTCTCTTACTTCTAAGAATTCAGAGAATTACTTCTCTAATCCTACAAGGATAAATTTGGGGTGCTAATACCTTAAGATCTTCCTCCCTCTCAAGGAATTTCCGGAACAAGGCGAGAAGGAATTCCCAAGCGGAGGCAGATCGATCATCTGACCGGTCGCATTATCAAAGGGATAACGTGATCGCGCGCTGATCAGATTCCTACCGGCACACTTCCTCAGAAATCTCAGAGGAGATCTACCTGTAATTTTCCTTCTAAATTACATGTAATTTAGCTCCTCGACACTTTTTTGTAAGTTTTCCCCTTTGCAAAATCAATAGAAAACAAATATGAGATTAATTAGGAGTAAGTTTCTTTAATAGAGTAAAATTCTATCTCTAAATTTCTAAATTCTAATTAATCTCATAATCTCACTTATTTAGGAAAACCTAGAAGATAATTAACTTCTTTTTTTAGTGTTTGGCCATCGGCCGGCGGCACGCACGCAGGATGCGTGTGCATGCACGCATGCAGCCTGCCTGCATGCATGCAGCGTGCGCACACACGCATGTAGTCTGCATGCATGCAACATGCATTCGTTGCATGCATCTCTTGCACGCAGGCACATGTACCCTTCTTTTTTTTTAATATATACAGACTGCATGCGTGCATGCGTCCTGCCACACAGAACTTTTTTGTTATTTCAGAAAATTTCAAATAGTAAATTAACGCACTTTTAAATTTTCAAAAAATATATATATACATGTAAAACTCAATAAAAATTACCCTTTTTAAACTTTTGATTCAACATATAAGACACAAAATATTTATTGAATCAAAGGAGATATTTTTATGATATTTATAGATCGAGATTGAAAATTTTTGTACTTTATATCTCGATGACAGCGATGACACTGATTTTGAAGATTTTACAGAATAATTTTGAAAATTTTAAAAAATCATAAAAAATCTAAAATATTGAAAAATGATATCTGAAACTGAAATCGATAAAATCGAACTATCAGAACGGTCAAATCGAGCAGAACACTGAGATCGAGTTCTCAGTTCAAACTCGAGTTGACTCTGAGTCCAGGAATCTGGATCCAATGGAAAACAATCACATAAATAGATACAAAACAAAAACAATTATAGGGAGAAAATAAAAAATATGATCAAAAAATCAGAATATATATCTAAGTACGTATTCTCGGAATGGGGTGTTACATTCTATCTATCTTACAGAAATTTTGTCCTCAAAATTTTGATAAGGGAAAGATGAACATAGAAAGGATAGGGACGACAATTATATCAATTAAGATATGAATAACTGAGGGTAGTGCTCACAAATCGACTGAACAGTAAACTCGAGACTTAGACATTTCTGCACTTCCTGTTGTGTATATCCTCTGACGGTTCTATAATAATACTGACCTGATATTTGCTGATAAAAAAATACTATCAAAACTTTAGAAGACCGACCCATTCTGAACAATATAAAGTGAGCTGATTTGATGAGAAAATCTATAAAATTTCTTTTGGACTACGAGTCAAAGCTGAAGAAATCTATAGAAATCCATAGTGGTGAAATCCGTAATATAAAATCTCTACGTGACATAAGGCTGTGCTGGACGAAGAGTCTGCAATAGAAGTTCCAGACGTGCTACATACTTCCCATTACCCCAGGAGTAGGCTAGAATACCGAAAATAAGGAAAACCCTAATGAGACAGCATAAATAAAAAAACTGATAATAACCAATTCTAAACACTGGTGTAATATCCCTAAGTAAATAATACTGTATTTTTATTTTTATGTATTTATTAATTATTATTATAGTTATTAGTATTGTAATTATTATATATATATATATTTGTTGGTGCTATTAATATGATGGTTACGGTTGATTACTATTATTACTACTATTATTATAGTATTATTATGGTAATCTATTTTGTTACTTATGTTATTCTTTTTTCCATTTTCTTGTTTCCTGCTCATGCCCATTACCCAATACCCTTTAGCTTTGGACCATCCCCATCTACCCATACCCGATTATCCATTAGACCCAAACCCTTTCAAATCCTAACTTAACTAACAAATCTAAATCCCCAACAAATAATATCTTAATCCTAAATCTAATCTAAATTCTAACTCCAAATCTCAATCGTAACAACTCAATCTCCACCAAATCCTATAATCCTAACAAATTAGAAACTAATCTCCATATTCTCCTTCAAGTCAGCCAACCACCCTAATCTCTCCACCACACCATCACCTCCACCATTATCCTCCAGCAGCCCCCATAACCTCTCCTCCTCCATAGCCCTACCGCACCTTCCTTTGGCAGCCGAGCACGATCAGCACAACCGTGGCTGCCCCCTTGCTGCTCTCGGCTGGCGCGCAGATCCTGCCCCCTGTGCAGCACTGTGCTTCCCCAGCCGGATCCCCCTTTGGCGTAGCACGTTCTCCAACACAGCAACCGGCGACTCTCCTTCATGGACGGCAGCACCACCCCAAGCCCAGCAGGCCGACAGCGCCCTCCGGCAGCCTGATGCACAGGCCAATAGTCGTGTGCAGAACCAGGCCACCTCCCTCTCTCCCGTGCGCACAGATCCAGCGACAATCAGGCCGAGCCACTTCCCCCTGCAGCCGTGCCTCTCTCCGCCTCCTCTATTGTGAATGTATATCTCTCTTCCATCTCTCTCACCCTGTATTTTTGTGTTAGTGTGAACTATTCAACATGTGTATGCTGTTGTTCTCATATGTCCAAACTTGTTGTAACATGACTATGTCCGGCTTGCTTTTTGTTTGAATGGAAATATGTACATAATATTGCAACGAGAATTCCAAGCTTTTCTAAATTATGCTACATGAAGTCCTTCAACTCTGCATCTGTTGCAACCTCTTATTTTCTCTATGATTAAGCTGTAACTGCTTCTTCCTCTCCTGGTGTGTGACTTTCACATGCCAATATTGAGGATTGTTCATACTATAACCATTTTCAAGTCTATGAAATTTGTATTTGAGAAACTAAGTTCAACCTTTCCTACACCTGCTGATATTTTGTTGTTGATTGCTATAAATAATCCTATTGGCCAATTACTAGTCAAATGATATGCTAACTGAATATCTTGAGGTTCTCATTTATGTCAATTGTTGATTGCAATACGCTGATTGTTGAGAATTGTCCTACTAAATCACATCTAGTCTCTAGTCTTCTCAGTTCCACGTCATACATGATTACCTCACCCTTATCAATCTCATATTCGTAGCTTTGATTAGTAAAGTCTAATGTGCTAAAAATTATGAGGTTGATTGGTGTTAAAAGTAATTTTGTATCATGTGTAATAAAGAGAACAACATGGAATTAATTTAATTGATTTATTTGAGCCGTGATAAATACTGGATGCAATTGCATGTGTTTGTTTATTGGAAGACTTTGGAAATAAAGTTTGGATGATGGGATTATTGTATTTTACCTTTAGATGAATCGAGGGCCTTCAATAAGATGCATGGATGTGTATTAAGTCATATGTATTTTATTGTGTGGGAGATATTTTCCTCCGACCCATTTTCCGGCTCTCCTTGGATCACCGTATGTAACGCCCCGATCCTAAAAATACGGGGACGTTATGGCGACGTACATACGCGAGGTGTAAACACGCTCACGCGTACGTTAAGCCTCAATACAGTACAATACCTCCATATAGATATGAGGTCCAGCATGAAAGCAGTACAAGAATACCTGCAGAAAGAGGTCAGCGATCATAACAGATATGAAAATAAGGATAAATAAGATAACAGAAATAAAGCACTAAAATACCTATGAATAGTCCTGATGCGGAATCTCCCATGTGACTCCAAGGCACTCTCTGAAGCTATGGTAACTCGGATCTCCAATCTGGGCATGCAAACCCAGGGTCGTCAGAAAGCGACCTAGTGAGTGGTAAAACTGAAGGAGGCAATGCACAATAGTAATAGATAATACATGCTGTTGTAATAGTGATACCATATAATAAGGATATATATAAACAGTAAAAAGAGTTAAACATGGAAGCAGTGCAAAGATATAAACAGGTCAACTTTTAATACCATCACTACCTAGCCGGTTATTATCAGGTCATATCTATAGTCGTGTCTAGTTTATGTAATAACTAATGTTGTCTAGTGGTGACGTACTAGACATGAACATGATAGTGGTGACGTGATAGCAGTGAACATGCAGATGTGCATATGTTACCTAACCAGTATACGGTGTGGTGCATAGACAGTAATGATGTATGCCAGGTATACAGAAAATAGAATATATGCACATATGCATGAATAGTATGCTACTATGTATCGGGTACAGTAACAAATAGACATGTAACATGATATCGGATAAATGGTCAGGTACAACAAAAAGTACAACTATACAATAGAGAACATGTATCAGGTAAGGAACAGTAACAAATACAACTATACATGTAGCAGGCAGGTCATGTCAAAGTCATGTCATTTATACAATAGTAGCGATCAGTACCACCTGCTATTTTAATTACTCTCTTCCAGTGTCCCATACCACTGGCGGTTCATACTGAAGCCCGCACCCCAGTCGAACCCATCCGGACATGGCCTACGGGTACCATTATCCAAACGAGAGAGTAACCAAATAACAAATGTTCCCGATGTCACTATCGTGTATACTATTTTATTATGTTAATTGGAAACCCATGGTCGAGGAGTTCTTATCGGGTAGGTGTATCCCGTGCATACCCGGGATCACGGCCTTAAACAGATCCCTGGCTGCTGAGACCAGGGCCAGCCCGCTAGAGCTGTAACATGTAACATGAGTAACAGATGGTAGCCAGCACTACCCGGTCCCCTGCAGTGGGACCTCAATATGGATCCAGTACATCCACCCGACAAGATCTAGTCAACCGTCAAGTCTCCCCCATACCCAAGTTATCTTTATGATCTGATATGTGATTTGTCAAGTATACAATGTAACAAGAACAATTACAGTACATGGTACGGGTAACATGATTACTGGACCTGAGCTCTGTTGATAGCATAGAACAATATAACGGGAAACGAGAACAATATAACATGAACAATATAACGGGAAACATGAACAATAGATGTGGGATTCTAGAGGTGGCCCCCGTGGCTTGGATCCACGTGGCACTTAGTTCCACACATCGCATATCAACAACACTTATGTCCAGTAACGGGAATATCCATATCATGTCCAGTATCGGGAATATCCATATCAGTAACGGGAACCCACACATCGCATATCAACAGCTCACATGTCCAGTAACCGGAATATCCATATAAATAACAGGAAACAATCACATAACATGAATACAGTAACATGGAACAATAATCTAGGTAATATGCACGGTGAGTCATATGATAATAAGTGAAGAACAAGACATGCATGTACACCCGTGTGGTGAACGTATGTCACAGTGATGCGTGAACATGAGATAACAGTGTATGGAGCATTCATGTAACGATAATAACAATAATATGAAATGCGACATGCCGTGCATTGGTATATCGGTGTACTAGTGGAAGATATATGTGTAGCACGAATCCGTGTCATATATATATGTGATAGTAGTAATAATAGTGGTCGGTGTATATCCAGTGAACTACAGTATCCGTGTAAGGAGGTTATCAGTGCATGTACTAACGAGGTCTAGTAGTCATGTCTAGTGATAGTGTAGTGTCATAAGGTATCATGAATTAGTATAAAGTAATGTGAACTACTACATGAAGTAATGGTATCCATTAATATGGGGACCTAGTGGTATGTGGGTCAGTGACGGTACAGGCATGATATCTGTGTCCGAGTTATCTACAACGTATGTCTTGTTACTGTGATTACCTCATCTCATTAACTAATCAATCAATCCGTATACTAAATCCAGTTTTACCGATAATCATGTTTTATTCTTAATTAGGCAACCAACCAAGATATTAATCATGATAAAATATAATTTATAAAAAGAAAACACTCACAAACTGGCTACAGGACTGTAGCTCTCGTTCCCACGATCGCAACGGATCCAGAATCGTCCAAATCCGAGTCCGGATGCTCCAGATATCGCCCGAATACCCAAAACCGAGAGAAAAGGTTAGTTACGTAATAATAGAAATTATTCAGGGGGCTATTTGTAATTTTACAAGGGCCTAAAAGTAATTTAAAATCTTACAGGGGCTTACATGCAATTTTACCTTTAATGGGTCGGGTCCGGGTGTAAACGGGTCGGGTTTGGGTTGAACCCGAACCCAAACCCATTTCTCTTCTCAACGAAGCCAGCAGCAGCCATATGGCTGCTGCTGCCGCCGCCCAGGCGCGGGCGCCGCCCGCGCGCGGCCGCCCCCGCACGCACCCGCCGCCGGCGCCGCTGCCCCGCCGGCGCCGGCGCCGCCGCCCCGCCGGCGCCGGCGCCACCCCGACGCCGGTCCGGTGCCCAACGGCCGCCGGGGCCCACCCGCAAGAGTGGGAGGGGAAGAAAATAGGGGGGCTGTGTCCCCCCCCCTCCCTCTAGCACTTGGCCGGCGCTGGCCGGCCTCCCTTGCCGCCGGCTGGCCTGGCCGGCCTCCGGCACCGCCGGCCTGGCCGGGCGGCCTCCGGCGTGCCGCCGCCGCCCACCAGAGTGAGGGAGAAGATGAGAGAGAGAGAGAGAGGGAAAGGAATAGAGAAAGAGAGAGAGAGAGTTTGATTAATCTCCCTAATGAGAGAGAGAGAGGATGTGGGAGAGTGAGAGAGAGATTAGAGGAGAGAGAGAGAGGATTAGAGATTTAAAAGGGAGAGAGAGAGAGAGAGGCGGTGGATGAACAGTAGGGCGGTGGGGGAGAATTCGCTGGAAGGAAGAAGAGAAAGAAAGGAAAGAAAAGAAAAAGAAAAGAAATTAAAATTAATAAAATAAGATTATTTAATGCGGCCTAAAATTCGACTTGTCCCGAACGGTGCCCAAAAATTACAGAAAATAGAAAATATTACGCTGAGACGTAATATGAAGACAGTTTGAAGAAATTCAATCCGGTTTGCAAATTAAAAATCCCGGAAGTTGTCGCCGATACGGGCGAACCGATTTTACCCGGATTTCGATAAATTCAGAAAAATTCCCAAAAATACCCTAACGTAGATAATACGATTCTAAGACACATGGAGAAAGCGGATTCTCAAAATAGGACTCCGTTTGTGAAAGAAAAATCGTAAGGCCGGTTATCGGTATCGGTCGACACCGACAACGGAGATTTTCCAAAATAATCCAGAAAAATTCCAGAAAATCCTGAAAAATCTACAATGTTAGAAAATGATTTTTAAAACTGAAATCAGCTCAATCGGTCTACCACGAAGGTCAAATCAATTTTGTACGTCGTATCGCGTACAGATACGGTAATACGTATACCGGGGAGCAGGGTGTTACATTTCTCCCCACCTTACAAAAAATTGCGTCCTCGCAATTTCAATCAGGTGTGAGAACAAGATTTTCAATCCCAAAGCCTAAAGGTGACGGGTCCACGACACTTCCGCTGCGCACTCTGACATCTATAAGGAACTCGGGATGGAGAAGTATGATAGTGAACGAATCCTAACGGAAGGGAAGCAAAACGATGCAAGGAAAGCGAGAAGAAAATCAGATGTTCTGGTTGACAACTAGACGGAAGGAAAGAATATAAGCGAGTCAAGGAGTGAATCGTCAAGGTCATGGTATTCTTGTACTCGTTGCTGGAATCCCCAAATTCAGCTACAGATCAGTTAATCTGAACCTGACTGTACTGTTGGTAAGCGCCCAAGCATTGACCCAGGTGGTTACCCACACCAGGTGTGAACCTAGGCTCTGATACCACTATGTAACGCCCCGATCCTAAAAATACGGGGACGTTATGGCGACGTACATACGCGAGGTGTAAACACGCTCACGCGTACGTTAAGCCTCAATACAGTACAATACCTCCATATAGATATGAGGTCCAGCATGAAAGCAGTACAAGAATACCTGCAGAAAGAGGTCAGCGATCATAACAGATATGAAAACAAGGATAAATAAGATAACAGAAATAAAGCACTAAAATACCTATGAATAGTCCTGATGCGGAATCTCCCATGTGACTCCAAGGCACTCTCTGAAGCTATGGTAACTCGGATCTCCAATCTGGGCATGCAAACCCAGGGTCGTCAGAAAGCGACCTAGTGAGTGGTAAAACTGAAGGAGGCAATGCACAATAATAATAGATAATACATGCTGTTGTAATAGTGATACCATATAATAAGGATATATATAAACAGTAAAAAGAGTTAAACATGGAAGCAGTGCAAAGATATAAACAGGTCAACTTTTAATACCATCACTACCTAGCCGGTTATTATCAGGTCATATCTATAGTCGTGTCTAGTTTATGTAATAACTAATGTTGTCTAGTGGTGACGTACTAGACATGAACATGATAGTGGTGACGTGATAGCAGTGAACATGCAGATGTGCATATGTTACCTAACCAGTATACGGTGTGGTGCATAGACAGTAATGATGTATGCCAGGTATACAGAAAATAGAATATATGCACATATGCATGAATAGTATGCTACTATGTATCGGGTACAGTAACAAATAGACATGTAACATGATATCGGATAAATGGTCAGGTACAACAAAAAGTACAACTATACAATAGAGAACATGTATCAGGTAAGGAACAGTAACAAATACAACTATACATGTAGCAGGCAGGTCATGTCAAAGTCATGTCATTTATACAATAGTAGCGATCAGTACCACCTGCTATTTTAATTACTCTCTTCCAGTGTCCCATACCACTGGCGGTTCATACTGAAGCCCGCACCCCAGTCGAACCCATCCGGACATGGCCTACGGGTACCATTATCCAAACGAGAGAGTAACCAAATAACAAATGTTCCCGATGTCACTATCGTGTATACTATTTTATTATGTTAATTGGAAACCCATGGTCGAGGAGTTCTTATCGGGTAGGTGTATCCCGTGCATACCCGGGATCACGGCCTTAAACAGATCCCTGGCTGCTGAGACCAGGGCCAGCCCGCTAGAGCTGTAACATGTAACATGAGTAACAGATGGTAGCCAGCACTACCCGGTCCCCTGCAGTGGGACCTCAATATGGATCCAGTACATCCACCCGACAAGATCTAGTCAACCGTCAAGTCTCCCCCATACCCAAGTTATCTTTATGATCTGATATGTGATTTGTCAAGTATACAATGTAACAAGAACAATTACAGTACATGGTACGGGTAACATGATTACTGGACCTGAGCTCTGTTGATAGCATAGAACAATATAACGGGAAACGAGAACAATATAACATGAACAATATAACAGGAAACATGAACAATAGATGTGGGATTCTAGAGGTGGCCCCCGTGGCTTGGATCCACGTGGCACTTAGTTCCACACATCGCATATCAACAACACTTATGTCCAGTAACGGGAATATCCATATCATGTCCAGTATCGGGAATATCCATATCAGTAACGGGAACCCACACATCGCATATCAACAGCTCACATGTCCAGTAACCGGAATATCCATATCAATAACAGGAAACAATCACTAACATGAATACAGTAACATGGAACAATAATCTAGGTAATATGCACGGTGAGTCATATGATAATAAGTGAAGAACAAGACATGCATGTACACCCGTGTGGTGAACGTATGTCACAGTGATGCGTGAACATGAGATAACAGTGTATGGAGCATTCATGTAACGATAATAACAATAATATGAAATGCGACATGCCGTGCATTGGTATATCGGTGTACTAGTGGAAGATATATGTGTAGCACGAATCCGTGTCATATATATATGTGATAGTAGTAATAATAGTGGTCGGTGTATATCCAGTGAACTACAGTATCCGTGTAAGGAGGTTATCAGTGCATGTACTAACGAGGTCTAGTAGTCATGTCTAGTGATAGTGTAGTGTCATAAGGTATCGTGAATCAGTATAAAGTAATGTGAACTACTACATGAAGTAATGGTATCCATTAATATGGGGACCTAGTGGTATGTGGGTCAGTGACGGTACAGGCATGATATCTGTGTCCGAGTTATCTACAACGTATGTCTTGTTACTGTGATTACCTCATCTCATTAACTAATCAATCAATCCGTATACTAAATCCAGTTTTACCGATAATCATGTTTTATTCTTAATTAGGCAACCAACCAAGATATTAATCATGATAAAATATAATTTATAAAAAGAAAACACTCACAAACTGGCTACAGGACTGTAGCTCTCGTTCCCACGATCGCAACGGATCCAGAATCGTCCAAATCCGAGTCCGGATGCTCCAGATATCGCCCGAATACCCAAAACCGAGAGAAAAGGTTAGTTACGTAATAATAGAAATTATTCAGGGGGCTATTTGTAATTTTACAAGGGCCTAAAAGTAATTTAAAATCTTACAGGGGCTTACATGCAATTTTACCTTTAATGGGTCGGGTCCGGGTGTAAACGGGTCGGGTTTGGGTTGAACCCGAACCCAAACCCATTTCTCTTCTCAACGAAGCCAGCAGCAGCCATATGGCTGCTGCTGCCGCCGCCCAGGCGCGGGCGCCGCCCGCGCGCGGCCGCCCCCGCACGCACCCGCTGCCCCGCCGGCGCCGGCGCCACCCCGGCGCCACCCGGCGCCCAACGGCCGCCGGGGCCCACCCGCAAGAGTGGGAGGGGAAGAAAATAGGGGGGCTGTGTCCCCCTCCCCTCCCTCTAGCACTTGGCCGGCGCTGGCCGGCCTCCCTTGCCGCCGGCTGGCCTAGCCGGCCTCCGGCACCGCCGGCCTGGCCGGGCGGCCTCCGGCGTGCCGCCGCCGCCCACCAGAGTGAGGGAGAAGATGAGAGAGAGAGAGAGAGGGAAAGGAATAGAGAAAGAGAGAGAGAGTTTGATTAATCTCCCTAATGAGAGAGAGAGAGAGGATGTGGGAGAGTGAGAGAGAGATTAGAGGAGAGAGAGAGAGGATTAGAGATTTAAAAGGGAGAGAGAGAGAGAGAGAGGCGGTGGATGAACAGTAGGGCGGTGGGGGAGAATTCGCTGGAAGGAAGAAGAGAAAGAAAGGAAAGAAAAGAAAAAGAAAAGAAATTAAAATTAATAAAATAAGATTATTTAATGCGGCCTAAAATTCGACTTGTCCCGAATGGTGCCCAAAAATTACAGAAAATAGAAAATATTACGCTGAGACGTAATATGAAGACAGTTTGAAGAAATTCAATCCGGTTTGCAAATTAAAAATCCCGGAAGTTGTCGCCGATACGGGCGAACCGATTTTGCCCGGATTTCGATAAATTCAGAAAAATTCCCAAAAATACCCTAACGTAGATAATACGATTCTAAGACACATGGAGAAAGCGGATTCTCAAAATAGGACTCCGTTTGTGAAAGAAAAATCGTAAGGCCGGTTATCGGTATCGGTCGACACCGACAACGGAGATTTTCCAAAATAATCCAGAAAAATTCCAGAAAATCCTGAAAAATCTACAATGTTAGAAAATGATTTTTAAAACTGAAATCAGCTCAATCGGTCTACCACGAAGGTCAAATCAATTTTGTACGTCGTATCGCGTACAGATACGGTAATACGTATACCGGGGAGCAGGGTGTTACACCGTAGGCGAGAGCGAACGCGCCCGTGCCTCCATGATGTGAGTGTATCTCTCTCTCTTTAGTTAATTATATGTTGATAGATATGTTTATGTGTGTGTTTACATTAATTGCAATCATGATTAATTATGTGAGTGCATATGTACATGTATTTGTGTGGGAATGTGTGTAGGTGTATTTCAGACAATAGGCATGCAGGTAGGATTATTAGTCGACTTGCCCTTTTATTAGTCGACTCATAGCCCTATTAGTCGACTTGTCATAGTCCTTTAGTCGACTAGGCTTCCTTTTAGAATAATTGATGACTTTCTGTTTGTCGACTGTAACCAACCCCAGTGGACTACCCATTCCCTATAGTCGACTAATAACCTCCCTAGTCGACTTGCCATTTATTATAGTCGACTAATATCATAAATTAGTCGACTTATTATAGGTATAGTCGACTAGGTGTTTGTCCTGCAGATCATGTACTCTCTGTTTCTGGCTATTACTCATGTTAGTCGACTTGCATTTCCTATAGTCGACTAGTACTCCTATACTAGTCGACTTATCATAGCCTTAATCGACTAGTTGCTGTTCTAGGTTGTGTAGCCTCTGTATTGATCAATACTTATATATGTTAGTCGACTAGTACCCTTTATAGTCGACTTATTATATTTGTTAGTCGACTAATCATTATCCTAGTCGACTAACTTGGGTCTGACTGCTGTTCTTAGATGTCTTTTATTGGATGGAAGACTCTACCCTTGAGCTATGGTATTGGTTATAGAAGGATGAATATAATTCTGAGGAATAGATATTGTTGGATTGACTTGACCTGATAGATCTTAGATATATATCTGATATGTTACTCGACTTTGGGACCTTATGTTTGACCTTGATAGAGTGAGAGTGTGTGATAATCTTATTCTTCTAAAATATAAGGATTTGATTATGTGTATCAGGACATGTAGTATTTCAGTTATTGAGATTTGAATATATCGATGACTTGAGGATCAGAGTAGATTGATAGGGAGAGACTGATTATTGATATATTAAGACGATAGTTTATGGTACCAGGTTAGTGATGTAGATTGATACTTGATGCTCACAATGATTGTATAGAGACAGTTGGTTGATAGATTAGTTACTATTGTATTTTAGTGCAGATGGATATGAGATGTTAACCGGTTCTAGATTAGACTATCCATTGAGCAGTATCTGGATTCGTTATTTGTATGGATTCATGTTATTGAAAGTTACTGGGAAAATATTGTTAGACCGTAACACTTTCATTGTTCTATTGTTCTACCGTTTACACGGTAATATTGTTCACATTGTTATTGTTACATTGATATTGTTACTGTCACCGTATCGTCCCAGAAATCGAAATAACATGGATATTGATTGTTATAAATAATAATGTAAATTGACAATTTACACTGGGATTGGGAAAAATGATGGAGGAGACAGCGTCTGTATTTTGGGTGGACCTAGGATACAGGTTGCGCAGCGGAGATACGGTTCCACTGCAGGGTTCCGGGGGATGACTGACATCCCGTATTGTTCATAGTGTCATTGTTATTGACACATTGTTATTGTTATTGTTATTGACTACCTAGCGGTAGGACCTGGTTCAGCGCCAGGTGATTGGGCCGTGGTTCTGGGTATGTACGGAACCCACCTAAAGTATGGACAATGTCTCTTCCACTAATTTCAATAACTTAGGACCCTGATTGACACGTGTAGTAGGCGTAGTATGGGATGCGTCTATTACAGGTGGCAATTGGTGTTCGCTGACATAATAAATGACAATGAACTGTTATAATGTATTGTGACTGACTATAATCACTTGGCTGTGTATATATATAACTATGATAGACATATGACTATAACCATGACCAGATTTATATACCAGATTAGTAACATTGTTAGGATTCACATGTAAACATCAGTTGTTTATTTACAGTTGTGATAGTTGTCTTATATCTTTATTCATGTTGTTATCAGATATACTACAGTTCAGTTATTTATAATGTTATTTAGTTTCTTATATCTGCAGTTGTTCTTGTTATCACTTTATGCACATTGTTTATATGCACAAGCTTTCCCTTTACACATACACTCACCAGGTCGCTTTCTGACGACCCTGAATTTGTACGTCCAGATATTGGACGCTTGTTTCTATTGTGCGGGTGTTCGATGAGATTGTACGCTTTGCGAGGAGCTGGACTCTCTCCCTTCTGATTCTAGTATTCTCATCTCTTTTATCTTCCTGTTATTCCTGATTCTACCTTTATCGTATTCAGTTGCCATTTTCCTTTCCTTATTCATCTGTTATCATTGTTAGATATTTATATGTCATATTGCAGTGATTATTGATTGATTATGGTTTAGATTATAGCTTGTTCAGGTTACTTTAGGCTTAGCGTGTATACGTGTATATACGTCGCCGACTCTCGTCGCGACTCCGTTTCCGCGAATTTGGGAAGCGGGGCGTGACAACTGGGCATTGATATCTCTGAAAAGGCATAAACAAGAATAGAGAATAATTGTAGCAAATGTCGAATACTGACTTCTGAATGATAACCGAATGTAGATCAACTCTGAAAATACTTGTGCTCCATGAAGTTAGTAGAGAAAATTATGACCCTATTCAGGAATAGTATAAAATAGAGAATACCATAACTCTGTATGGCAGAAGCCCGGAATCTGAAATTCATTCTATACTGATGTTCCTTATGTAATGGCAACGTCTGTCTGATTATATAAGTAATGGCTACTCCACTTTCTGTACTAATTCCCATGATGCATCCTTATACACAAGAGTAGAATACGAAGCGGAAAAACTATCCAATATAAGATAATGTGATGTACCGAAATCAAAGAATGTCAGAACAGAATGAAAGTGAACCATATCTGCTTTGCCGCTTCCCACCAGTATATCCATATCTTAAGTTGGTATAAGGATGACGAGAACTGAAATGGAAAGGATGGAAGAGATTCAAGAATCAAGGGAAGGACGATCAAGAGGGAATAAATAACTTTGTACTTATAGTTGGATTGTATAACGACAACTCATGCATTCCAGTTGCAAATTTTTTTATCATTAATTTGCCGACTGGTTGAACTGAAGATGTGAGAGCCTAAGCTCTGATACCATCCTGTAATGACCCGCTCTCGCGGGTTGAAAATGTTACTGTGACGTATATATGTAGGTCAAAAATATCCTCACGTATATACGCTAAGCATCAGTACAGGCAAGAATTACAGTACGGAAGCACAATGGTAATATACAATCTAGCAATAATAGCATAAGTATACAGTTATTACAGAGCATGATACAATATTTCAAGAATATTGGATCACCAAGAAGCACAAAAGCATGATATGCAATATAAAAAGACTGAAAAATACTCGCAAGCAATAAAATGAAAATCTCGCGAGTCGATCAAGGGGAGCTGGAAGAAAAGGGCTTAGGACAGATAACCGCTAATCCACGCTTTTGCTACACACTCTAATCAACTACAGATGATCACCACGGTCTAGGCTCCTAGATCTGGACATGAAGGTTCAGGGTTGTCAGAAAATAACTCAGCGAGCACGTAAGATAAAGCCAGTTGGCGTGCTCAGGCAGTCACAGTGTACATGATCAAGTGATGTGGTTCAGGCTTACAGGTACAGGCAATGACCAGTAGCATAAATGAAAATCAGAGAATCAGTAGTAAATCCAAAATCAAGTAAGTACACGAGTATCGATAAATCTGAATAAAGAAAGCATGTATGTAAAATTATGACAAGAGTAGAGGTACACATAAACATGCAATGAGCCATAAAAAAATAATGTTAAGTAAAAATGTGGACAAAACTAGTGGTACAAGCTCAAACATTAGATTCATGAAATTGATACATCAAGGGGATAATCCAAATAAGGAAACTTTCATCTATATACCATATATCCCATGTCACCATGATCTGAGTTCATACAATCTGAGTTGCCCTCAGTGTAACAGAACAAGAATGTCAGGTGTAATTACAGTGTTATAGAAATCATATATACATGTGACGAGAAGGATAACTTAATCATGCAATAATAACAATCAGTGTCTCCTGTTATGATAATCATTTCCTCCAGTGTCCCATACCACTGGTAGCCCATACCGAGTCCGTGCTCCAGTAGAACTGAATCTGAACTCTGATATACGGATACCATTATTCGAATGAGGAAGTGATTCAATAATACCTGCTCCTGAGGTTATTATTGTTTGGAAGTTAAGTTATAGCTGGTGCAGAGTAGTGTCAGGTCTCAGTCGTAATAGCAATAATAATAATCAGTATCATTTGTTGTTCTTGTCCCTTTCCCACCGGTGCCCCCACAACACCGTCAGTTCACGCTGGAGCACGCACTTCCAGTAGAACTCATCCGAACTCCGATATGCGGGTACCATTATTCGAACAGGGGAGAGACCGAATAACATACGCTCCTGGCATTATTATTGTACAAGTGAGTGTCTGTTAATATGTGCTGAGAATAGTTATCACGCTAGCACCAGGTGGGTGGCACAGGTTGGAGGAAGGATTATTTTCCTCAGAAAATAAATTCAGGAGATAGCCCCACAGATTTAAGAGGTGGCCTCCACAGATTCAAGAGGTGGCCCCGACCATGTGTATGGTGTGACACTTTGCTCCGTGTGGGGAATGGATTATAGAGGTGGCCCCCACCACGTGTGTGGCGTGGTACTTTGCTCTGTGTGACACTTAGTTCCATTCAGGATCTGGCGGACGCTAGCATAATCGTGGGATACATCCTCGTCATCCTGACACCAGGCGACATGCTCCACCAAACGCCAGCATGACCGTGCTATTAACAAGAATAACAGTGCGGGGGACATGATTACAGAAGATACAAGAGTTCATGAGTATAGGAGTTCAGGAGTACCAGATGTCTGGTAGCAATATAATAATCATGTCAAGTCCCCATAAAAGCGATAATCATAAATAGACACTGTAATACAGGTGTCATGTGTAATAATATCCAGTCAGGTGTCACATCATCAAGTCAAGTGTATCAGTACCAAGTGATAGCATATGTCAAGTATCAAGTGATAGCATGTCAATTATCAGGTGTCAGATATCAGGTGTCAAGTATTAGCTGTCAAGTGATAACATGTCAAGATGCAATCAGATAATTAACATGTCAGTGTCATGATATTAGTATATCAGATGTTAAATGTCAGGGGAAGTACAACCATACATGTAAGTACTGTGACCAAACAACATATGGGTGACAAGTCATGTAACATGTCATTCGCAAAACATATAACAGACATTAGTAACGTACTCGCAAAGCATATAACGAATATTACAATAGTAATCGCAAAGCATTTATCAAATACTAGAATATCACTTGTCAACCATATATAAGCAGTATAACATGTGTAAAGTCGCATAACATGCATCATGAATTAAATATTAGAAAAGCACTCGCCTAACATAAAAACATAGTATTCGTCCAATTACCAAAAAGGAGTACTCGCCTAAATACTGAAAGAGAATACTCGCCCAAATATCGAAAAGAGAGTACTCGCCCAAATATCGAAAAGAGAGTACTCGCCCAAATACCAAAAAAAGAGTACTCGCTTGAATCTTCGAAAAATACTGTAAAGTCCCAGAACACCAGAAACACGTGCACACCACCAATTCATTTATTAAAATAAGTAAATATTAATTTATTGAGAGAGAGGAGAGTGGACGGTGAGAGAGAGAGAGTGTGTGCACGATGAGAAAGGGAGATCGTCAGAGAGAGAGAGAGAAAATGAGAATCAGATGAGAGAGAAGAAGAGTAAGAGAGAGAGAGAGAAAGAAGAAAGAGGGAGAGGGAGAGGGGACCGGGCTGGCCGGCGGCCTGGGGCCTGCGGGGATGTCAGAGCGCTTGGGCGGCCGGCGGTCGACGACCGACAGTTGAGGGGCCGGGTGGAGGAAGGGTGAAGGTGGTGATGGTGTTGTTGTGGATGGTGGAGTTGGTAGAAGGAGAAGATGGTGGTGATGAAAGTTGATGGTGTTTGGGGTAGTTGGAGGAAAGGAAGAAGGTCATGGTGGTGTTATGGTGGAGGAGATGGTGGAGGGGAGAGAAGATGGTGGCGAAAATGGTGAGTTTGAAGGAAGAAGATGGTGGTGTTGATGTTAAAGTATTTGTTGTTAGAGTTGAGAGGGAAGTGGATGTGGGTGGCTTGGTGGTGGCCGGAGGGGCGCGCCGACGGTGGAGACACCGGTGTTGGAGCCAAGGGGAGAGAGATGAGTTTGTGAGGGAGAATGTGAGAGTGAAAGAGAAATAGGAAGAGAAGCGAAATTGTTTTCAAAGAAAGAGAAGTGATGGAAGAGAGAAGGTGTGATGGTGATAGGGCATTGGGGTCTGCGAGCTACAGGGGGTGTCAGCATGTAGAGAAAGGAAAGGAAAAAAAAATAATAATATTATATTCGATCAAAATTTGAGTAGTTCAGAAATGGTCCCAAAAATTCTTTAAAATAAAAACATTATTTTAAAGTACATACTGAAATCGATTGCAAGAAATTCAATCTTGTTTTCAAATAAAAATCCTGAAATCTTCCAACAATGCCCATCGACATCAAAACTGGTCGAACTTCGATAAATTCAAAATAAATATCCAAAAATACATTTAAATAAAAAATGAGATTCTAAGAAGTAATATGAAAGCTATTTTTATAAATTCAACTCCTTTCAAAAACTAAAAATCCAGAAATCGATCAGCGACACCGATCGACACCCGATTTTGAAGATTTTACAGAATAATTCTGAAAAAGTTTAGAAAATCATGAAAAATCTAAAATATTGAAAAACGATATCTAAAACTGAAACAGTAAAATCAGACTATCAGAAAGGTCAAATCGAACAGCACACTGAGATCGAGTTCCCAATTCAAAGTCGGGTTGACTCTGAGTTCAGGAATTCGGATTCAATGCAAAACAATCACATAAATAAACACAAAGTAAAAACAATTACAGAGAAAATCAAAAATACGAACAAATAATCAAAATATGCATCTAAGTACATAATCCGAGAACATGATATTACAATATAAGTCTCCGTGAACATCCGATACACTTAAATCAGAGGCAATCTAATGATATACGAAAGTCTATAAAGCTGTGCAGTCTTTGTAGTACAAGCAGTTTAAGTTGCAAAAAACATATAGAACACTTTCAAGGTCATATGAACTCAGCGCAGTCTTTCCTGGTACAACATAAACATATTGAATGATATCTGAAACAAAGACAAGTTACACAAGAACATATTCAAGCCAGCTCTGGTAGCAATTTCTTGAGAGCTTCAGATGAAAGGGGTATGTAGAGGCAATCCTGTCCATCAGAGTGCCGTCTTGTTTTCACCAACTCATGATCTCTGAACTCGGTTAGATGGGAGTTTAGCGTAACCTGGCTGCTGACTAGAAATCTCTCTCGGCACTTGGTATATAGAGTATTAACAGGCATGCCTGAGAGAAGAAAATAAAAGGGACAACACATGTAAGATACTAGAAGTTAGAAATTTCAGGCACAAATATTCTGTGATAACTGACCTTCCTCTTCCTCGTTGGTCAGCTGATACTCTGCAAGTATCTTGAAAACACTCTGGGCGTTCGGAGTCAAGCTCTGAAGGACTACCAAAGCTGTTTTTGTGGTCTGGGCAGCTGTGCCAGAGGCGAGAATTGGTGGGGAAAAGATCCCTTCCGCCTTATAAGGTGCGAAGGTAGGAACATGGTACCAGCACCAGTTAAATTGTGTGTGAACCATCTTCTTGTCCCACACTGTCATCAAACCACGAGAGAGGCCTTTATATCAAAAATCAAAGGCCTCTGCTTCATTATTTTTATTTGCTAACCCTAAGGGTATTGATTATAGAAGAAAATTTCATGTGAGATGTTGGCATGTACTGTTATGTTTATGAGCCACTAATTGTAAAATGTGAGGAATGAGACAGGCCATGGAAAAGGTCTAGTAGTTATTATCCTAAAGTCTCAGCAGCAAGACAAAAGGACATCAAAGGATATGCACAATTATCCAAAATCATGTTTTTGTTCTCTTAGTATGCCAATTTACCACATAAAAGATTTTAGCAGAATAGTCCAAAAGGCAGGTATATAGGCCTAGGACCCCAAAGCAACCCTTTCAAGCACCTTGCAGCGTAGGTATGTATAAAGAGGAGATGCACCGAAAAGGGAACAATACCTATGAAGTTTTTACAATAACCATAAACAAGAAGTTCACAATAGTTTATGTGACACCACCAATTAGAATTGAATTTTTCTCTTTTGTTCAGATTTGTTGATATGAGGGTTTTAAGGTTTTCGGAGAGGATTTCGAGATGAAGTAGAGACGTACAAGATTACTAAATGTGGTGGACGGTTAGGGAATTGATTTGAGATTATTTCCTGAAAGAAAAAAAATAACCAAATAATATAAAAGAACAGATGATTGTGTCTAGGTTCAAATCTCAACAGCGACCAAATAAAGAATTCCGAGCTTCAATTAGGGTGTCAAATAAGTGATTCAGGTTTCATTATTAGCTAGGGTTCTGCTAAAAAACAGAAGAAAACTTAAATAGAAAAAATATATGCAAGTTTCACACTTTTTTGTGAGGGGCTTAGCACCCTAGGACTAGTATCACACTGGAGATAGATTTTTCACTCCCAACACACGTCAGAAAAATAATGAATCAAAGGTTCTTTAGTATTCCTTAAGAAATAAAAAGCAATATCATCCTCAAAACCCAATAATTTTTTTTTTTTTTTTTTTGTAGTAAAAAAAAACATGCCATTGTAATGTGATACAGGTAACCACAAATCAACATTTGCTTGTCGTTTACTTTAAACCCTAATTTTTTTTCTTTTTCTTTCAACCAAATAACCTCTTTTTAAACCCTATCGACATCTTCATATTTCAAAACCTTTATCACACATATTCAATTCCAATTTTCTAATAAACCTCTAAACCTGAAATAAATCAAATCTGAATGGAATTAAATCGGGATTTCTCATCTGGAGTTGATCTGAATCTCCAATTGAACAAGTGGCAGGCAAGATCATAAAGTAGCAAGTTTTTGCATCCTCGAGAATAAGTTGCTTCGATATTGGTTAATTTATTCACAATTTTAGTGTAATTTTCTGATTTTCGAACTGGCTTAATTCAGGAATAGCTTATGATAATTGGGTTGACAACCTAGGATCATCTTGCATAACTTACAAAATACATTCTAAAGTCATAAAGCCTCCTTTTAAGTATGATTACATCAAATTATATACACTAGAAAGTGTTATCCATGCAAGTGTCACTATAGTACACTAGTAAAACCTCTTTGCAGTGGGCAAGAAGTCTAGGATTCAAATCCCGCTTGCACCAGGCTACATACTATGTTTAAAGAAAAGTGTTATGCATTGCATGTCTTTGCATGTTTGTTCATATCATCGCATCCTAAATTCCTTTGTTTGATGATGTGTAAGATCTGACATCAGAGCCCTAGGTTAAGTCATGCATATGACATAGTAGTTTGAACTATAGGGATAAGATGTGAAACCAACATAATAACAACATAACTCTTAAATTGGTTATTCAGAGCCTATAATGCCTTATTAAGACAAATGAGGATCTCTTGAACTGAACAGGTAACCTAGAATCCAGAATTGGAGCCCTAGAAGCTTGACCAAACTAGAGAGACCCTTGGGATAGCAAAGCTCGGGATCTAAAGACACGTGCTAGTGATAGACATGCCTACAAGTATCCACGCATTCAGTTGGGACAAAGTGCACATGAGGCACGTGACAGTGAGAGACGTGTCTATAAGGATGCACGTGTTCACTTAGGTCGATTGATTTTAGGGATGCACATAGACACGGTCCACAAAAAGATAGGAAAATAGGTGCACAAAACATGGATTCCTAACAGGTATATCCCTAGTGATGATGACTATCTCTCGTGTGTGGTAGACCACGATTTGAACTATTATGTCCCTAGGAGATATTAGGGAAGGAATAAAGAGGACGATGTCACCAAAAAGCTAAGGTAGAGGTCCCACTTTTTATAACAGACTTGACCTTCAATTCTTCAGTGACTGGTAGATTGGTGGAAAACTAATGTTTTCATACCTGCGTCAAGATCGAAGATAAATTCTATAAATTGATCGTTGATACAGGCAAGGTTACATTTTGATTTTCACCATTCTTTACCAGTTTCAGAAGGGACTGGTACAAAAATCACTTTCGAATAATAAGCCCTAAATATGCAAAAATAAATCTCTATGACCTTAGAAACTAAAATTGCTCTGGTTAGGTACTAAATTCCTTATAAATAGTAAAGAAAAATTCCAAAATATATGACAAAAGCCCACAATCTTAACCTCTGAAAAAAGCAAAAAGCAAAAGAAATAAAAAAAAGATAAGAAGCGAAGAAAGGGGAAGGACTTATCTTCTCCGGCTTTCATGGCCTTCGTTTTTGAGATGCCGTTGTCACTGCTGCAAACTGCACTATTTAACGAGTCCAACTTTTTCCATTTTTCAAACTCTCTCTCTCTCTCTCTCTCTCTCTCTCTCTCTCTCTCTCTCTCTCTCTCTCTCTCTCTCTACATATAGATAGTTGGATTCTCCAAAAAGAAAAGATGCACAGTTGGATGACTATAGTTAAACGGGTCAAGTTTGATAGACTACAATTGACCCGTTTTTGTCAAAAAACCCGATGCTTATTCATTTAAAAGAAGATTATTTTCATTAAATCACTCAACCCACTCAAAGGACAGTTGCAATCACGTGAAACATGTTTCACTTAACTAAAATTTATTTTTAACTCCTCAACATTATCGTTTTTGGATAAAAAATTGCTAGTAAAAGTCCAAATATTCATAAATATTTGTGCATCTAACTTGTGTTAGATCCGAACCGAAACTTGGACCGAAACTGACGGCATTTGAGAAACTCAACGGAACATTGTATTTTGAAAGGGACCAAAACTGAGTTCTCAAACTCTGGATAAAGGTAATAGTCTGAAGGTGGTCTCCAGGTTAGCCTTAGAGAGATGAGTCCAAAGGCTAGGCTTCACGACAACTATATAAGGTTGCTTCGGTGGACAAGACCTCTTTGCCTGTTACCACACATGCTCAGTCCTAACTCAATTCTAGCTAGAGGACCACATTTGGTGTGATGTTCTACCTATAGATGTTGCGGATGTTTTGTTAAGATGAACTTGGCTGCGTGGATGTTCCAACCATCTGCTATTTAAGATTAGTTGATCATTTTTTTCTTTCAAAAAAACAGCCATAAACCTATCCCTAACTCTTCACCAAATCTAGCAATCCTATACAACTAGATTTCATCTCAATATACTCTCCAAAAACCTTAAAACTCACATATCAATAAAACTGAAACAAAAAGAAATTTTCAATTCTCGTTAGTGTTGTGTCACAGTACCCAACAGAACATGAATCACACAGAGACTACCTCAATAGTTGTCATCGTCATCAGCGTAATCATCACCTAAGCCTTCTTCTTTCCAAAATAAACATAGCTATGAAGCATGAAATCTCCACACACCACACAACAGACAACAAAAAAAGAGAAGAAAGGAGTGAATTTTAAAGAGCAAATTTTAATGATTGGATGTCAACCTCACATCAACCTTCTACAGTTGGTGCCAAAATCCTAGTTGTGTCTAGCCGAGGTGTATGTGGTGGTCCTGCGTAAAACTTTGAAGCCCGGCCGGCATCTCAGTTACCTTTATGAGCAACCCTATTTAACTCTATAAAGCACAATGCAAACTTCAGTTTTGTGTCACTCTAAGCTTGAAAAAAGGTCACCAAACCACTAGCATAAAAAATGACAAAGAATGTTTCAAACATCAATTTGGAGTTGTAAGTTATTAACATCAATTGTTAGGACCAAAATGAAATGAAAAACGGCCTTTTCCTCATATTTTTGTTAGTGTCAGTTTAAATCTGGTTTGTATTTCTCCCAATGATACTGAAAGAGCAAGCAAAAGTAGTTAATAGGACATATGAACAAAGGGGAGAAAGGTTCATTAGTCTTGTACGTCTCAGTCTCTTAGGTCAACAGCCAAACTTGGAAAACTAACCAAGTACAAGTTTGTAAAAAAAAAAAATTTAAAAAAAGGAAAAGATAATAAGAAAACTCAAGCTTGTGTTTATTTTAATACAAGAAATTTGATTACTCCCTCAAATAAAATGGCCTAAAAGATGATCAGAAGTGATTCCAAGACACAATGCCCGAGTCATGGACCTTGTCACATGATTGTTCCTTTCAGATACAATTGTTATACCACCACCAAAGCAGTTTATAAAACTCCTCCATCTGTACTGATTAATGGAAAGGCACCTGGTTTTCCGGGTTACTAGGAAAGTAAGAATAAGATGGAAGTCCTAAAACTTCTAGGGTTGTTTTGTGGTTCGCAAAGATTAAGCTTCAATGTTATGGGAATTCCTTTTCCAATTCAACATAATTAAATTTTCATATTCTGACAAGGGTTTCAAAGAATATGATTTCATAACTCAAGTGGAAATAGTTTAGTGAAGCACAAGCATAATTGTGATAATTTGACTTCAAATGAAAGAATACAAAATGCATAATGATCCATTCTGTAGGAAAACTAAAAATATAACTATTAACATAGGAAATATGACACTTACAAAGAGGTGCATTGACATGGTCTATGGACGCAACCATGCTAACATGGGAACAGCATGCAATACGTGCAAGAAACTGTTGTGATTCAGGATCCCTTAAAGCAGGTCCATCAATATTGTGAATGACAATGCATACAAGACAGTCATTCTCATCTGAATGTGGTCCATTCAGAAATGAAAGTAGATCTTCCACGGATTGGGAACTAAAAGGCTGTTGAGTTTTGACTTACTCCTTGTAGAACCCCGGCGTTTGCCTTTTAGCTGGTCCTGAAGAACTTCAGCTACAGCAATCACAGCCTACAAGAAAGACTCTGTTACAAAACAAATATATATTCTTCCCATTCTGGAAACAATGGAATGCATAGGGGTCAATCCTTGTTTTTTTTTTTTGCAGCATGCTTAAAAGATATATGTCTCTGTGTGTGTGCGCTGTCCGTGCGTGTGTTTGTGTGGAAACGGGCGTGTGAGTGGGGGCGCATGTGCGGGCACATGCGTGTGGACCATGGTTCAAAAACTCGGCCGTTCCGGTTCCGACTCAGCCGAGTTAGAACCGGAACGACCTTTCCCATTCCGAGACCGGTCCACGAGTCAACCTATTGCATTGTTTTACTTGACTCAGGGCGACTAAACCGAGTCACCCAAGTCGAGGCCGAGTCGGCCCCGAGTCAAGCCAGTCAAATCAAAATTTCATGTTATTAATTTCATATAATTCAATTTTTTACTAGAAAGGTATAGCTAATCTTTACTTTTGTGAAAAGAGTATAGTTAATTTTAATTTAATTAATTTATATAATTTACTAAATTATGTATTTATTTTGATATTTTAATATTGAGAGGCGTGTATTTATACATTATCTTCATCTTTAGTGTGCTAGGTGATATATTTTGAACATGTTATACATCAATTTTGATGTCTACATTTTTTTTAAAATTTATTTTTGTGATTTTTTTCAGCATTTTTTGAGCCCTCTATGTAGCGTTTCGCGCATATCGCCCGAGTCGGGGCCGCGACACCGCGACCGATGTGTAACGGTGCCCACCGAATCGGCGGCCGAGACCGCGACTTTAACCATGGGTGGGCATGCATGCGTGTTGTCTATGTTGTCCGTGTGTGTACCCGCATGTCTGTTTGCGCACATGCTCGCATTTGTTTGTCCGTTTGTGTATTTATATGTCAAGTCTGTGTGTATGTATGTTTGTATGTAGTCATAAAATTTGTGATGGTTTGGAATGCACACAAGCAAAGCACAATGATTGACTATTTGACTTTCTTCTAACATCAATTTTGCGGAAAGAAACTGGAGGGGTGAGAAACATCGGGAAAACAATTAATAATAAATTCTAATGCAACTAAAAAATGGTAGATAATATTGGTATTTTGGGTGCCTCACATTCATTGGCAAGACTAGGCGACAAGGTGGAAGAGATTCCAATAGATTCAACAACTAGAACTGTTAAGCTGTGGAGCCTAATTATTGCCTTGACAATTTGTCGCCCTAGCAGAGTCAATACGCAGATCGACTTGGGTGGTCAGGTTGCCGTAGGGGTTGGAAAGAGGGCGGAGAGCCCCATTCTGAGAGATCGGGGGCAAAGCCCCTGGAACAAAATTACATTGAGAAGTCTCTCTTATAGATCCCAGTAGGCCTGTCAATGGGTCGGGTCCAGACCCGGACCCGATTAAGCGGGAATGGAAAGAGTTACTCTGGACCCATACCCGTTTACCCGTATACCGAGTATTAAATGGGATGGGTTTGATTTTACTTGAACCAGACCCGATTACCCATTTACCCATTTCAAAACATAAATATAAATAATACTAATAGAATTAAAACCCTCTCAAGACTCTATCAGTAAATGATCCTTGCTTTATACTTTAAATGTGAAGAGTGTTGGTATTAGTGGGTGATTCTATTATTGTGTTTTCCCAAATAAATTTGGGGGCCTTCTTTAAATTTTTTTTCTTTATTAGAGTCTTTCATCGAAAATTTTCCCTCCACCTCGTGCACCTGGTTGCATTTCATCTTTTATTGATATTAAAACATGCTTTATTTCTCTTTACAAAATTTTTTCCCTCTCTTCATGTGTTTTGTTACTGTATTGTTTATGTTCTTTTTTGTTATGGGTCTGGGTAAACGGGTCTGGACCCGCGGGTACAGCGGGTCCGGATATGGAAACCCACCTTCTGGACCCGCGGATAAACGGGACGGGTATGGTACCCTCTTGGGTAAAAGGGTCCGAGTATAGGTACCACCTGTACCGCTCCGAACCCGACCCATTGACAGCCTAGATCCCAGAGCGAGGGCGAAGCACTCCTGGTAAAGAGGTTGTGTGGGTTTAGAATTTCAGGTTGAGTGCAAGATCAGAGGCTCATTCTGGAGTAACAACTTGGTAACTCTGGAGGAGCACTCCGAAGCATCTAAGCGGAGGAGCACTCCGAAGCGACAGTGCAAAGCAACCCCGCGAGATGCATAGCAGAGAAGCGGTCCAGTCTGAAAGTTTCGTAGCCTATGAAATCTGGGGAGCACGTCAAGAGCAGTTTGGTGGTGGCCTTCGAAAGCTTTGGAAAGCTCAGCAACGTTTTTTGAATTCCGAGTGTTTTTTTTGAATAAGATTTTGAAAGAGTTTCCAAATCTTCTTTTCTAAAGGTGGTTGATCAGGGTTCAAAGTATCGCCCGTTTTGGTTCCAACTCGGCCGAGTCAGAACCAGAACGGATGAAACTAGTCCAAAATTGTTCCACGTTCCAGCTTTTTTGGCCAACTAATGCAACTCAGCAAAAATCTGAGTCGACTCGGCCATATCGGCCGAGTCAACCATAGACTCGAGTTGACTCGGCCGATATGGCCGAGTCGACTCCGAATTTCCCCGAGTCGAGCCATAAAAGCAAAAAACAAAACTAATATCTGCGACGCCTGTCGCCAAAAAAAAAAAAAAAAAAAAGCAAACAAACAAACAAACTTAGCTCCAGCCGCCGTCGAGCTTCACCGTCGCCATCGATCTCCGCCAAGTCAAGCCACAAGAACGGAGAGAGAGGGAGAGATCGGAGAGGGAAAGAGAGATCAGAGAGATGGAAGAGAGGGTCTTTCCCCTTCCCTCCCTCCGCTCTCTCTCCCTCTCCCTTCTTCTCACCCAATCTCTCTCTCTCTCTCCCCCCTCTCCGATCTCTCTCCCCTTCTTCTCATCCGATCTCTCTCTCCCCGCCCTTCTCACCTGATCTCTCTCACACCCTCTCTCTGTCTATCTTATAATTTTCTTTTACTTTTTTTTCTTTTTGGTTTTTTTCAGATTTACCATCATATTTTTCATATTTCAAAATTTACCCCTCAAATTAATATATTTCTTATATTTACCCCTTAAATCGTCATATCTCTCCAATTACCCCTCAAAATAATTTTTTGGAGTATGATGCATGAAAATTGATGTCTACATTTTTTTAAATTTGTCGTGATTTTTTTAGAATTTTTGAGCTTTATTTATAACGTATTGTGCGTATCACCCGTCTGTTCCGAGACGCCGCGACCGATGTGGAACAGCGCCGCCGAGTCAGCAACCAAGACCGCAACTTTGAACCATGCGGTTGATTGGCTGACTAAGATGATTTTGCTGAATATTTAGAATGTCTACATTTATTTTAGAGGTCTATAAAGTCCCTAGTTGTGAATTTTAGGTTATGTGATGAGACTGTTTCAATGATTTTATCCACCTTGTATTGAAAGTTTGAAAGATTCCTGTGTGAAATCCTTGTAAAGTCTGTTTTTGCTCCTCTAAGTTAACAAGAATTTCTCCCCCTCCTCCCACAAAATCTTGTTTGATTTGTGTACTTGCTCTTGTGGTGATCAAATTATATTGCTTTCAACCGTAGATTATTCAGTGTTCCATCGCTACTCTTATTGTTTGATGGTGTTTATCACAACAATTGGCATCAGAGCGATGACTAGTAAGACGACCACAATGAAGTTCGAGGTGAAAAAATTCAACAGAGAATAACTTCTTGTTGTGAAAGATGCGAGTAACGGTGTTAGCTCATGAAGGAGGGCACTCATAAGGCCCTGCTTGGTGCTGAGAAGAAGCCGTCAAGATGGAGGGCAACGAGTGGGTGGATCTCAATGTTCGAGCCAAAACCACTATTATACTATGCCCATAAGATGAAGCTCTTTACAATGTAATGAACGAGAAAATAACTGCAGGATTATGGTGTAAGCTAGAGAGTCTCTATATGACGAAGAGTTTATCCAACAAACTCTTCTTGAAGAAGCAGTTGTATAGCCTTCGGATGAAGAAAATGACACCGGCTCTGCAGAATCTCAATGCGTTTTATCGGATTTTGAGCGACATGTTGGCACTGAAGGTGAAGCTAAAAGAGGAAGACAGATCTTTTGTTATTTTTTCTCCTCAAAGTTATGATCACTTGGTGACCACCATCATGTATGAAAAAGAGATCTTAGAGTTGAAAGATGCCAAGCAGATGCTTCAGAACAACAAGCTAATGAGAAGACAGATTCCACACAGGAGGCTTCAAGATTGATAGTCAAGGAGAAGAGGGGAGATCACATAGTAAAGGACCAAGAAAGATACCAAAGCTTCTAGCGGAAACAATGATTTCTACTACTGCAAACAGCCAGGGCATATGAAAAAGAATTGCTTCAAGTATAAAGAGATGCTAAAGAAGAACGGTGGTCCAAGAGCTGATGGAGCTAGAACATGCGGGAAACAATCGGATCAAGCTGACGTAGCCGAGGAAACAATTGAAGAACCATGTGATATTATATTGGTGAATCCGAGCAGAGGCAAAGGGAGGCTCTTAGATGCTTGGTTACTTAACTCGGGATGCACATACCACATGTGCCCAAAGAAAGAGTAATTTAGCACATATGAGACTTTGAAGGAGACAGTCCTGATGGGAACGATGTTGCATGCAAGACAATTGGAATAGGCAATATTTGCATGAAGATGTTTCACGAACAGGTGCAAACACTCAAGAACGTGAGACACGTTCCATACCAGAAGAAAAAACCTTCTCTCTTTGGGAGGCTTGGAAGCTCAATAACGCAGGTTCTCAGACACGGATAGAGCTCTAAAGGTCACTAGGGCTCCATGACGGTCCTCAAAGCATAGTGTACGACGAACTTGTACAAGGTGATCAAAAGTGTGGTAATTGGTGTTTGGCTCATGCACCTTGGACACATGAGCGAGCGAAATCTTCAAGCCCTACAAAGCAAACGAGTTCTACCAGGTATTAAATATTGCAAACTTTACCAATGTAAGTTTTGCATTATGAATAAACAGTCGAGAATAGCTTTTACTATCTCAGTACACAAAACTAAGAGCTTGTTAGATCTTATACACACGATGTGTGGGGACCTTCGCTAGTTGCATCCATTAGGAGTGCATGTTATTACGTTACTGTTATCGATGGAGTGAAATTCTTGAAGCAGAAAACAGAGGTATTTCACAGATTCAAGGAGTGAAAAAATCATGATGGAGAAACATAAAGGGTGAAAGGTGAAATTCTTGAGGTCAGGCAACTGGGGTGAGTATACATCCATGAAATTCAAGGAGTACTTAGCTAGTGAAGATATTGAGCACCAATTGAGTATTCCAGAGCATCCAGAACAAAATAGAGTAGCACAGCGCATGAATCGAATACTTACAGAGTGTGCCCGCAGTATGAGGTTACAGGCTGATATCTCAGAAGGTTTCTGGGTAGAGAAAGTGAGTCATGTGAGCTATCTAATGAACATGTCACCATCTACATCCGTTGATTTTCAGATCTCAGATGAGATATGGCAATGAGAGTTCGCGGATTATTCAACCTTACGGATATTCAGTTGCCCGATAGACAATTTGGTTGATAGTCAAAAGAGGAACAAGCTGGAGTTCAAGTCAAATAGGTGTTACTTCATCGGTTTCACCAAAGGAGCCAAGACATGCGGGCTTTGTGATCCAGAGAAGAAGGGTGTCGTTATTAGCAAAGATGCGATCTTTGATGAGAATTCAATGTTGCAAGCAAAGTCAAAAACGGAGGACAAGGCACAAGGTGGAGCTTCAGATAGTTCAACAGATTCTTAGAGAGAGGAGTTTGAGTTTTCAGATGACTCCAACAAGCCTGTCGGGCCATATGAAGACTCCTCGGTTTCAGATGGAGACAGAAAGGAAGCGACTCAAGAGCAATAAATGCAACCTAAACTGTTGAGGCAAGCAGGCAGTTTCAGTACCATCAGATATGGCTGGGAAGAGGATCAAGTCTCTTTTGCATTAGTAACGAAAACTGGAGATCCTAGTAGTTATAAGGAGCCAATCGATGCGGATGACAATAACAAGTAGGCACAACCATAGAACAGAAAATGGAGTCTTTGAAGAGGAATCAAACATGAGATTTAGTGAATCTACAAAGGGTTCTAAAGGATAGGTTGTAGGTGAGTCTTCGAAAGAAGAACAATGGGCAATACAAGGCAAGGTTAGTTGCCAATTATAGATTACAATGAGATCTTCTCTCCTGTAGTCAAACATACATCTATTCAGTTGTTGTTGGTAATCGTGGCTCAAGGTAATCTCGAGTTGATGTGAAAACAGCATTTCTGCATAATGAACTAGAGGAAAGGATATACATGAAGCAACTCGGAAGGTTCGTGTTAGAAAAGTAAAAAACATAGTGTGCCTTCTCAAGAAGTCACTTTATGGGCTAAAGCAGACTCTCAGACAATGATACAAGCGGTTCGACTCATTCATGATCAAAGCCAACTACACCCGATTTGAGTATGACATTTCTGTTTATTTCAAGAAGTGCAGTGATGATCTCACATATTGTTGTTGTATGTGGATGATATGTTGATTGCTGCAAGAAATAAGACATTTTCAGAAGCTTAAAACTCAGCTAAAAAAGGAGTTCAACATGAAAGATTTAGGAGAAGCCAAGAAGAACTAGGTAGAGAGATCAATGAGACATGAGCACATGCAGACTCAGGCTATCCAAGAGAATTATGTTTTCAAGATGTTGAAAGATTCAACATGGCTGAAACAAGACCGATCACCTCCTTTGACAGGTCACTTCATGTTCTCCAATCAGTATCCAAACTCACAAGAAGAGGAGGATGAGATGTCGGGGTAGCACATACTAGTGCGGTAGGATCACTAATGTATGCTATGATCTGCACTAGGCCTAACTTAGCCTATGCAGTTAGTACCGTAAGTCAGTTCATGTCGAATCCAAAAAGGTAATATTTGAAAGCGATAAATTGGGTGCTTAAGTATCTACGAGGAACTACTGAATCAGGCTTGGTAATCAGAAATTGAAAACGAGAAAGCCTAAGATACTATAACAATATATTGATGCAGATTATGCAGATCTTGATCAGCAAAGATCTATGACGTATTATATATACACAATAGCTGAGGGTGTTAGTTAAAAGGCAGAGTTACAAGAACACAATGACGCTTTCAACAACAGAGACTAGTACATGACTGTAGTTGAGACATCTAAGGAAGCCTTGTGTGGTTAGAGGATTGGTCGGCACATTTGAAATCATATAGGATTTAGTTCAGATCTATTGCGACAGTCAGAGTGCGATACATCTCGCTAAGAATCACAGATATCACAAGCAGACAAAGCACATAGATGTGAGGCATCACGGGATACGTCAGTGGGTTACAATGAAAAAGGTTATTGATTTAATTAAAATTAGTACAAAGAAGAATCCAGTAGACATGATATCAAAGACCATCCCGGCAGATGCTCTGAACTTCATTGATGTTCTCCAAAGTTAAGGTAAAGAATGAGCTCTTTGGAGAGAGCAGTGTGAAGTCACAAAAGGGGAGAGAGAGCTTATCTGATGGTATGGAGGCCAATTTCTACAAAGGACTCATGGTATGTGAGACAAGATAGAGATTGTTGGTATTTTGGGTGTCTCACATTCATTTAAGAAAACTACGCAACAAGGTGGAGGAGATTCCAACAGACTCAACAACTATAACTAATAACTTGTGGAGCCTAATTATTGCCTTGACGATTTATCGCCCTACGTAGTCATTATGCAGATCGACCTGCGCGGTCAAGTCGTTGTGGGGGTTGGAGGGGGTGGGGAGCCCCTCCCGAGGGGCTCAAGAGCGGAGCCCGCGGATAAAAATTACTTTGAGAAGTCCCTCTTACATACCCCGGAGCGAGGGCGAAGCACTCCTGGTAAAGAGGTTGGGCGAGTTCAGAGTGTCAGGTTGAGGGTAAGGTCAGAATCTCACTCCGAAGTAGCAGCTTGATATCACTTCGGAGCACTCCAAAACGATAGCGCAAAGTAGCACTGTGGAGATGCATAGCGGAGAAGTGGTCCAGTCTGAACGCTTCATAGCCTGTGAAACTTGGAAACAAGTCAATGACAGTTTGGTGGTTTCGAAAGCTCTGCGACGAGTTTCGGATTACAAGTTATTTTCTGATTGAGATTTTGAAAGGATTTTCGAATCTTCTTTCCTAAGGGCGGTTGATTTGATGACTAGGATGGTTTGCTGAATATTTGGAAGGTCTAGATTTATTCTAGAAATCTATAAGATCCCTAATTGTGAATTCTAGGTTATGTGATGAGATTGTTTCATTGGTTTTATCCACCTTACATTAAGAGTTTGAGAGATCCTTGTGTGAGATCCTTGTAAACTCTGTTTTTGCTTCTCAACTTAATAAGAATTCTCCCCCTCACATAATCTTGTGTTCTTGATTTGTGTTCTTGCTCTTGTGGCGATCAAGTTATATTGCTTGCTACGATAGATTACCCGGTGTTTCCGCTGCTACTTTTATTATTTGGTGGTGTTTATCACAACAGATAATTGGGTCCTTGCAGTATACATAACTCCAAATTGTGATATTGTTTCTGAACACTGTATAAATTCCTCAAGTCAAAGAATGTGAAAAACAAAAAGAAGATATTATGTAATGGATAACAGATTACACGTGCGGATAAAAACTTACTGAACTGAGAGGAAAAAGGATTTGTGAGCACAGCATTCCAAGAAAACTAAGCACTGATGAGTTCATAGTTTCTACCATATAGGTAGCTGGTCATTATAAAGGATTGGTGTAACACAAAAAATTACCCATTATATTAACTGATCATTATTAAAACTATCTGCATCATATGATATCCATTGCGGGTCACAAAATCCATTGAAAAAAAAAATCATATGCATGATAACAAGGGTGCTTTTGGTGTTGTCTTAAAGAAAAGATCTTACAACTTTTAAAGAAATAAAATTCATTAGAAAAGACCTTGGTGTTTGATAAACATTTTTCCGGTGCTTATTTATGAAGCAGAGGCATGACCGAGAGCAGACAAGAAAAAGAAATGGCTTCTCCCAGAACACAAGACATCTGATCGGTTTTCTTTCTTCCTCTTTTCTAGCTCGTTTTTCACACTTATCTGGTTATCAACAGTCTTAAATTCTTCCCCCATCTATCCCTTGCACATCTACCCTTATTCAGACTGTTCCTTCCACATCCATTCTTATTCAAACTCTCCCTGGAAAACCTATTCTAGATCTACAACTAAAATTCAAGGGTTTGGGTATAGTCGCTAACAAATATCCTATTTTGATATTAGTCCCTAACAATATGAGGCTACCTAATTATAGGCCCTTGAGCGGACAATTTGCAATGTTTAAACAAGCTCCAAAAGGACTTACTAAGAGGTGTGGAAAGCCAAGTTGTTAGGATCTGCATCAAATATTATATTTGGGGACTAATATCAAAGTATAGTTAGGGGTTTGTCAAAGAAAAAAAATCCTAAATTCAGAAATTTTTCTTAAGCATGTATGAACTTATAATTGCTAAACAATTTAAGTGGATATATTTCCAATCAATATGGGGTTGTCTACGGACAAGGACAAATGCGAGAAGCTCCAAGAGGGATATGTAAAGGAACCCTCACCTGAATCCTACAAATTACCTTGTTAACAAGTGTCTATGTATTAACCTTTTCATAGGCTAATCTGTTGAATTTTCCAAAAGCAAAAATGTAAAGCAGTCATACATATGACAAATAAGTAAGGTTAAGGAGTTAAGAGAAGAAAAGATAAACATGCAACTCATGAAAGTACACATGAACTCTGTTTTCTTTTTAGTATTTGGAGAAAGACAATACTTGCTTTATGTTAACTGATGGAAGATAGCCATTGATTACAACTACTCCAAAATCAGTTAATGTTGTTGAAGCAAAATCTTCAAGCAAGACTTTCTTAGAACCAAAACCGTACATCAAGAGGCCAACCCACACCTGCAACATGGAAATAGTGTTTAAGAGCTTTCCAAGTTATACAAGTGTGATCGCATAGAAACACATATATAGCTAAATCTTAATTAGTGTTGAAAGTTTATTAGGAAAACACGAGCTCTTAAAATAAAATAAATAATAATCTGAATATATGGATTATGTTTCAATGTAAGTTACATAGGCAGAATTAATAATTCAGATTTTATAGTCTAAGACCAGAAACAATGCTTCTTTCTATATTAGTCCCCAGGTGAAGGCAGAGAATGAAGGGTTGCTTAGGAAAATGTGCAACCTGTAATAAGTCAGGTGGGAGTCAGTAATTGGCAAGTAATGAGAGTTTATATAATGCACGTGAAGAACAATAATCTACTTAGTTCATGTTGTCTTTGAGATTTAGCATAAAGATATGCTTGCATGATGAGAGCGAGTGATTCCCCTCCTAGTTCGGTGAGTGGAATTCCCATTTATTTGGTTAATTTAATCCAGAAACTTATCTTGTAAGGATGAATGAATTCTTAACTTTATCTTGTAATCTTCAAGAAGTTACTCTTTCTTCCCACCACCACCACTTTTCTATTTATTTTGTCATCAAATGGCATCATAGTAAGTTCTGATTCTTGGGGTTGAACCAAGCAAAAGTCTCTTAAACATGAAGTCAAGGAATTGTGACACTCATATGCTAATCTTAAGAGAATGATGGAGGAGATCTTATGCCATCTTCCACCATTTAGTGCTCCACACGACAAGATGACAACTCCAGCACTGTCACTATTGCAACAAAACTCCACTGTCATTAATATCATAGATCATGGGATTGAGGTGCCATCCACACTAATGAATTCTCCTCCATGTGTGGTTGTTGACTGGAGTAGCCACCAATATTTGATGAGGAGGCAGTTAAGGAGTCACCATTAGTCACTGAAAGAAACTTGTGACACTTTCTTCACTATTATGTACTATGCAATATTTCAAAGGATAAATTCAACTCTGAATGGGAGGAAGAATGAAACCGAATATATTGAATCTAACTTTAGCAAAATAAGGGAAAATGAGTATATAGTATAGACTGATGGTCAAGAAATATCTCTCGGTCTATTTTTGCTATTTAGGATCAATGTTTGATCAAGACGGTGAGATCGAGGAAGATGTGTACAATAACAACAACTAAGCCAATTGTCCCAAGTATTTGGGGTAGGCTACATGAACCAAAAGAGAATAACGCCAGATCGGGCACATGAATCAGCTTTCTCCATTCATTCCTATCGAGCAAAATATGCCTTCATTAAGACCTTTAGCCTCTATATTTTGTTATATCACCTCCATCTATGTTTTCTTCGGTCTCCCCTGCGCTCTTTTAACTTGCCCTAATTTGATCGCTTTACTCGCCGGACTGGCGCATCTGTAGCTCTACATGACAAACCATCGAGAAGATGTGTGATTTATAGAATCAAAGTGAAATGGTCAAGGAGGAGAAGTGCTTTAGAGGTCTTAAGCAATTGTGGAATACCAATGAAATGGAAGGGAAAAGTCTATAAAACAGCTATAAGACCAGAAATGTTGTAAGGTCGGAAAGTTTTGGCAAATATCTCATGAAAATGGGTATTAGAAATGGACATCAGAATGCTAAGGATGAGTGATTATACACTAATTAATAGGATAAGAAATGAGGCATGCATGAAAAGTTAGAGATTAACAAGGTAAACCACTTGAGATGGATTGGGCATGGTCGCAGAGGCTAAGCATGAATGAAGAAAAATAGGATTGTCGCCAAGGTTTGAAATATCGCCCAATCCAATACTTTAACCCAATGTTGATGCTGCAGGTATGACCCGATATAACGGAAATGATACCCGATGTCGGTATGATGAGACGAAACCTCTAATAAATGACCAATATTGCCAATTCCAGTACCAAAATCCTTCGGCCGAGAACGTTAATAATTCCAAGCTTTCAAAACATCACCATCATTAATGGACAACGGGAACTAGAGAAAGGCCTAGACAAAGTTGAATGAAGGCAAGTAAGCATGATATCATCATGATTTGTTTAATTTCACAATCGACCTTAATAAAGTTTAGTGGAAGGAAAGGATTCAAATAGCCTACCCCAAAATTTTGGGATAAAGGCTGTGTTGCTGTTATTTTAAAGTAGGGAGGGAAGAGAAGTTGGTAGATGTCCCATTACCAAACCACGGTTGGAAGTTTTAAATGGATGCCAAGATTTCTGCACAGGTGCCTTAAAGAAAATTGAAATGGTAACACAAACAAAAAAAATAAATTAATACACAAAAAAAATTAAACTAAAAATATTGAGCAGAGAGTTTAGCAGAGGGAACACAAAACAAAGGGTCCACAATATAACACTCCTACATTAGTGCAAATCTGATAGAACATGTCCCAAGAAAACATCACATGTATCATTTACCTGCAAAAAGTTTATCAAGAACTCCTTAAACTGACTTTGTTACCATTTTGACCGATGGCAATAATACACTTAATAAGTAATGATAATTTGCATTTTAAGATACTAACTATCAGCTCTAAATATTTAAAATAATTTACCAAATACCAAGGATGAACAAAAGTAGAATAACATAGGTTTTGAAAATATTTTACATCAATGAACGAGCATGTACCTCAACTCAAAGAGCCATTTGGAATACAAGTCTTTATATCTTCTCAGTAATACTTCTATCTCTTTCTCATGTTTTGTCACGATTGCAGCTGATGATGCTCTCAGAACCTAACAAATGTTAAAAAGTATATTACAGATAATATTTGAAACGTAAATAATTGCAACCATCAAAATGGACATAGCACATGAATACGCGCTCATATACTTGCACCTGTGAAAACAGAACTAAGGAAAACATATGACGTAGTCACACAAGAACAAGTACGGATTGAAAGGATACTAATTACATTGTTTAGCATCAGAATATGCACTTTCAAGTCCCTCAATGGCTACTACAGCAACACAATGTAAATTGCAGAACTAACCACAAAGGAGCCATCAATAAATTATATGGCACAACAGATTTACATATAATTATAAGCCATATAATATGAACTGTCGCAGTTGATCATAGAGACATTGAGATTTAATAGCTGAATGAAGTAATAAAATCAGTTCCAATCATGGTTTAAAATCTCAGTATCGCTATCGGCCAACATTTTTACTATCAATTTCATCAATATCGGTCATCCATATTGGCCATATCGACTATATAGGTAATATCAGCCCTGATAATGGGAGATATTATAGGGTTAATCGTATCGGGTACCTAAAAAACCGATATAATATTGTTGATATACATCGGAATCGATCGATATTTGAAACCATGGTTCCGGTCTCTCTTCATGTGCTCTAAACATGACTAGAAAGGCTTTTACTATTGTCATTAGTACCAACTGAAGGGGCAATTTGGCTAGTAACATCCTGACCAGTAGAGAAATGTGGGTACACACACTGCTGTGTTGACAACTTAATTCACCCACTTAACCCCCATCCTTAACCTTTTTATCTTTTCTATACTTTATTTTTTGATTTATCTCTTAATTGATTTATGTAGAGCTATTCATAATTAATTCATCTTTCTACTTTACCCTCTGTGAACAGATATACATTAAGATCTACCGGGACTAGTGTTGCATCAATGATACTTAGCTGTGAAGCCCCGGTAAGCCTCTTTCCACGGGATTACTTGAACCACAATGAAAGAATTAAGGTCTAAGAAACACAAAATTTTAACTGGAAGTGGCATTAATTTTCTTGGTTTAAATATCGAATGATACAAAGACAAGTTGCAAGTTGCATCCTACATCAATGCATTTTCCTTGGCAATGATATAAGTTAGAATGGCCAGCGTATCTCAGTTCATGTGAGATTTCAAAACTCAATTTGCCCTGACAGGATATGGCAGGCAGGCAGCTTCTATCGGCATACAAATGATCTTGATACATTTCTTCATGCAGCAAATCTTGCCAAACATAGGCACTAAGTTGAGAATATCACATGTTCTGATCAAATCAAAAGCATGAAAAAAGCTTTACTCCATCTGAATCTTCTCAAAAAAACGTTTGAAAGAATCCATTTATTTGAAGGGAGATGCACCTGTTAAAAGATTTGCCCAAATTAGATTGGAAACCTTGACCTTCCTGTCACAGTCAAATTCCCATACCAACATTCTCCAGGAAAACTTCTAAAATTTCATGTTGATTGCTAGAACATTTTCTTGTTC